>JARQOC010000003.1:828899267-829329267 GCA_033576535.1 Allobates femoralis | reverse complement strand
GGTGTATATGGTCTTTTAAAAAGCTTTTGATACGGTGCCACACAAAAGGTTGATACAGAAAATAAGAGCAATAGGGATCCCGGAAAATATGTAACATAGTAACATAGTAACATAGTTTTTAAGGTTGAAGGAAGACTTTAAGTCCATTTAGTTCAACCCATAGCCTAACATGTTGATCCAGAGGAAGGCAAAAAAAAAACCCCATGTGGCAACACTAATCTCCACATTGGGGGAAAAAATTCCTTCCTGACTCCAGGTACGGCAATCAGACTAATTCCCTGGATCAACGCCCTATCAAAGAATCTAGTATATATAACTGGTAATGTTATAGTTTTCAAGAAAGGCATCCAGGCCCTTCTTAAATGTTAGTAGTGACTCACTCATTACAACATCATGTGGCAGAGAGTTCCATAGTCTCACTGCTCTTACAGTAAAGAATCCGCGTCTGTGATTATGATTAAACCTTCTTCCCTCCAGACGTAGAGGATGCCCCCTTGTCCCAGTCTCAGGCCTAAGAGTAAAGAGATCATTAGAAAGGTCTCTGTACTGCCCCCTCATATATTTATACATTATTATAAGATCACCCCTAAGCCTTCGTTTTTCCAAGCTAAATAACCCCAAGTTTAATAACCTGTCTTGGTATTGGTATATGGGTTAAGAACTGGCTTAGTGGTAAGAAACAAAAGGTGATTATTAATAGATCACACTCAGAATGGGTCACAGTTAACAGTGGGGTACCACAGGGGTCAGTGTTGGGCCCGCTTCTTTTTAACATATTTATTAATGACCTTGTAGGGGGAATACAGAGTAGAATCTCAATATTTGCAGATGACACTAAACTCTGCAGGGTAATCAATACAGAGGAGGACAATTTTATATTACAGGAGGATTTATGTAAACTAGAAGCTTGGGCTGATAAATGGCAAATGAGGATAAATGTAAGGTCATGCACTTGGGCAGAGGAAATAAAAGGTCTAATTATGTGCTTAATTGTAAAACACTGAAATACTGTCACTGAAAAAGACCTGGGTGTATGGGTAGATGACAAACTCACATTTAGTGCCAGTGTCAGGGAGCTGCTGCAAAGGCAAATAAAATAATGGGATGCGTTAAAAGAGGAATAGATGCTCATGAGGAGAACATAATTTACCTCTATACAAGTCACTAGTGCGACCACACTTAGAATATTGTGTACAATTCTGGTCTCCGGTGTATAAGAAAGACATAGCTGAACTAGAGCGGGTCCAGAGAAGAGCGACCAAGGTTATTAGAGGACTGAGGGGTCTGCAATACCAAGACAGGTTATTAAACTTGGGGTTATTTAGTTTGGAGAAACGAAGGCTTAGGGGTGATCTTATAATAATGTATAAATATATGAGGGGACAGTACAGAGACCTTTCTAATGATCTCTTTACTCTTAGGCCTGAGACTGGGACAAGGGGGCATCCTCTACGTCTGGAGGAAAGAAGGTTTAATCATAATCACAGACGCGGATTCTTTACTGTAAGAGCAGTGAGACTATGGAACTCTCTGCCACATGATGTTGTAATGAGTCACTACTTACATTTAAGAAGGGTCTGGATGCCTTTCTTGAAAACTATAATATTACCAGTTATATATACTAGATTCTTTGATAGGGCGTTGATCCAGGGAACTAGTCTGATTGCCAAGGAATTTTTTCCCCAATGTGGAGCTTAGTGTTGCCACATGTTTTTTTTTTGCCTTCCTCTGGATCAACATGTTAGGCTATGGGCTGAACTAGATGGACTTAAAGTCTACCTTCAACCTTAAAAACTATGTTACTATGTTACTATGTTACTATGACTTTCCAGCCATGAGCGATAACTTTAAGTCTTCTTCTACAGCAGAAATCTGTCTGCAGTAGTGATGCATTCAGAGATGCCTGAAAACAATGGTCTAAAACTTTGGAAAATGTTTTGAAAAACCGCAAGAATCCCTTTAATGCCAAATGGTTTATTGCAGAAATATTAAAAACATGGCCACCAACAATGGCCCAGGAACTCCCCAAAGTGGAGCTGCTCCCTCCTCGGGAACAATGAATCACTGTGCCGCGCCACCAGGGCTCATAATGAGACAGTAAATTAGCATAAGGATTTATTACAAGGCAGATCTGCTTTCCCATCAGACCGGAGAACGGAAGAGGCTTTGTAGATACAGTTTGGGAGTAGAGAGCAGAATGTGGATTTTGACCAGCAAAGTCCCTTCTGTGCTTGTCTGAAACAATCACCTACCCATTATCAGTGCCCGTCCTCCCATCATATCCAGTAAGAGACATTATTTTGCTACTTCTTGTGCATACACTATAGGAAAACTACTGGTGACCAGCAGGGGAGAAGGAGAAAGGATGAACACATCCAGCTGAACAGGACAGCAGGGTGGGGCATTCCGTCACCTGCCCTCAGCCTATCAGGACTGCATAAAGTCCTTCTGAACATTCTGATTGGTTGAATGACCCCAAGAATCCTTTTCAGTTGGATGCCAAGCTCTTCTATAGGAACTACCATATGAGGTTTAGGCTCTTGGAAACCACTAGATTAACCCTTTATGGGCATTTTATAAGCTATTAAAAGTGCCTGATGACTATTAGGGTATGTGCACACAGGGCGTTTTTGCAGCGGTTTTGTTGCGTTTTCCGCATGCAGAAAACCATTGGTTTTATGGTAATGTATGCTAATTTGTTCCTGCGGTTAGGCTTCCCAGCAAAACCAATGTGTTTCACAGAAACGCTGTGCACACACATTGGTTTTGCAAGTGTCAAGAACTGTCAAATACCTGCGTTTTTGGTGCGGATAGCAAAGAATTGACATGTCAATTATTCCTGCGTTTTTGGTGCAGTCAATGGGAAAAACGCAGGAAAAACGCAGGAAAAACGCACAAAAAACGCAGACAAGATCATAGCACTTCTCCTGTCAAGAACTCTGGGATCGTCAGGTTTTCCTGCGTTCATGACTGCTCAAAAAACGTCCTGTGGGCACATACCCTTAGCAAAAAAATGCAAACAAAAAGTAAACTATAGTTGTACAAATTCATTAACCTAGATCTTCATGCGAACCAGGAACCCAGGCAGGAGCCAATCAGCAGCAGAGAGGAAGCAGAGCAGCAAATGGGTTAATCCGGCTGAGGCCGCAGACAACATGTGACACAATTGAGAAATGTTTAACGAATGTGTCTCACCACTGAATTACCTCCTATTAAAAACCTGCAGACAAGTGGGTAGAATCAGTGCGGCCTCCTTCCTGTTTTCTAGTCATGTAACCGAATCTGCCGTCTTTTCATTAAACCCAAAAACCTGATGAGCGCGCCGTTTCCCGAACAGTTACACAACAAGACCCGTCCGACACCTCGCTTGTTCTTAGGAACAGTCATGGAGTGGCTGAACCTCGGCCGAGATCGTTTCTCCGCACAGAGGATTGGGCTGCATTCACACACTGCAACTTCACTGTAATATGCATCTATCTTGAGAACAGCGCCCCCCACGGCACGTAATCGGGAAAATCTGGAGAGGAGGCTGCACATGTGCGACTCTCTCTACACACTTCTGTGGGAGCTCCGAAAAATTGCAGATCATACTTTTAGCAAGTATCCCATTACTGTGCCCTTATGTGTAGGATTGTTAAAGAGGTTGTCCAATTTCGTCATAGGTCAAGTACATTGCTCCGTATCGGGCAAACACAGGCTGCATTACACAGCCAACGGCCGCCTGTAGCATCAGTTACTGTAATGATGTCACATAAGCTACAAGTCCTCACACAAAAAAATATGATCCAAAATGGGGAAGGAATTGGGATACGGCTGCGCTGCTGTGGGAGGAATTGCCATCCAGAGAAATAAGGAACAGCGAGTTTTATTCGTCAACACGTTTCCGAGAATAATTTCTCTTTCCCCAGGACAAAAAGATCACATCAGTGCGTCTCTGTCCCACCGCCTTGCTGATTTGGATCATCTTCTCCAGGGGTGCAATGCAGCCGTGTCCATGCTTTTGCTAGTAGTAGCAGTTGGGGCATCTCATGTCTACACCAGGCGATATATAATAATAACAACAACATTTATTCATTAATTCCATAGCGCTTTGCATACATTTGCAACACTGCTCGCATTGGGGCCCACAATGTAAACATCCTATCAGTCTTTGGATTGTGGGAGGAAACCCAGCAAACACGGGGAGAACATATAAACCCCTGCAGATGTCGTCCTTGGTGGGATTTTAACCTAAAACCCCAGTGCTGCAAGGCTGCAGTGCCAACCACTGAGCCAGGGTACAGTGCCAACCACTGAGCCAGGGTACGGTGCCAACCACTGAGCCAGGGTACAGTGCCAACCACTGAGCCAGGGTACGGTGCCAACCACTGAGCCAGGGTACAGTGCCAACCACTGAGCCAGGGTACGGTGCCAACCACTGAGCCAGGGTACAGTGCCAACCACTGAGCCAGGGTACAGTGCCAACCACTGAGCCAGGGTACAGTGCCAACCACTGAGCCAGGGTACAGTGCCAACCACTGAGCCAGGGTACAGTGCCAACCACTGAGCCAGGGTACAGTGCCAACCATGAGCCAGGGTACAGTGCCAACCACTGAGCCAGGGTACAGTGCCAACCACTGAGCCAGGTACAGTGCCAACCACTGAGCCACCGTACAGTGCCAACCACTGAGCCACGCACAGTGCCAACCACTGAGCCACCGCACAGTGCCAACCACAGAGCCACCGCACAGTGCCAACCACAGAGCCACCGCACAGTGCCAACCACAGAGCCACCGCACAGTGCCAACCACTGAGCCACCGCACAGTGCCAACCACTGAGCCACCGCACAGTGCCAACCACTGAGCCACCGCACAGTGCCAACCACTGAGCCACCGCACAGTGCCAACCACTGAGCCACCGCACAGTGCCAACCACTGAGCCACCGCACAGTGCCAACCACTGAGCCACCGCACAGTGCCAACCACTGAGCCACCGCACAGTGCCAACCACTGAGCCACCCTACAGTGCCAACCACTGAGCCACCCTACAGTGCCAACCACTGAGCCACCCTACAGTGCCAACCACTGAGCCACCATACAGTGCCAACCACTGAGCCACCATACAGTGCCAACCACTGAGCCACCATACAGTGCCAACCACTGAGCCAAAATACAGTGCTAACCACTGAGCCACCATACAGTGCTAACCACTGAGCCAAAATACAGTGCCAACCACTGAGCCACCGTACAGTGCCAACCACTGAGCCACGTATCAGTGCCAACCACTGAGCCACCGTACGGTGCCAACCACTGAGCCGCCGTACGGTGCCAACCACTGAGCCGCCGTACGGTGCCAACCACTGAGGCGCCGTACGGTGCCAACCACTGAGCCGCCGCACGGTGCCAAACACTGAGCCGCCGCACGGTGCCAAACACTGAGCCGCCGCACGGTGCCAAACACTCAGCCGCCGCACGGTGCCAAGCACTGAGCACCACGTGCACACGCACCGACGGTGCCAACCACTGAGCCCCAGGCACTGAGCACGGTGCAACCATGAGCCACCGTACGTGCCAACCACTGAGCCACCCTCGGTGCCAACCACTGAGCCACCGTACGGTGCCAACCACTGAGCCACCGTACAGTGCCAACCACTGAGCCACCGTACAGTGCCAACCACTCAGCCACCGTACAGTGCCAACCCACTGAGCCACCGTACGAGTGCCAACCACTCAGCCACCGTACAGTGCCAACCACTAGCCACCGTACAGTGCCAACCACTCAGCCACCGTACAGTGCCAACCACTCAGCCACCGTACAGTGCCAACCACTCAGCCACCGTACAGTGCCAACCACTCAGCCACCGTACAGTGCCAACCACTCAGCCACCGTACAGTGCCAACCACTCAGCCACCGTACAGTGCCAACACATCAGCCACCGTACAGTGCCAACCACTCAGCCACCGTACAGTGCCAACCACTCAGCCACCGTACCAGTGCCAACCACTCAGCCACCGTACAGTGCCAACCACTCAGCCACCGTACAGTGCCAACCACTCAGCCACCGTACAGTGCCAACCACTCAGCCACCGTACAGTGCCAACCACTCAGCCACCGTACAGTGCCAACCACTCAGCCACCGTACAGTGCCAACCACTCAGCCACCGTACAGTGCTAACCAATGAGCCACCATACAGTGCTAACCACTGAGCCACCATACAGTGCTAACCACTGAGCCTCCATACAGTGCTAACCACTGAGCCACCATACAGTGCTAACTACTGAGCCACCATACAGTGCTAACTACTGAGCCACCATACAGTGCTAACCACTCAGCCACCATACAGTGCTAACCACTCAGCCACCATACAGTGCTAACCACTCAGCCACCATACAGTGCTAACCACTCAGCCACCATACAGTGCTAACCACTCAGCCACCATACAGTGCTAACCACTGAGCCACCATACAGTACTAACCACTGAGCCACCATACAGTACTAACCACTCAGCCACCATACAGTGCTAACCACTCAGCCACCATACAGTGCTAACCACTCAGCCACCATACAGTGCTAACCACTGAGCCACCATACAGTGCTAACCACTGAGCCACTATACAGTGCTAACCACTGAGCCACCATACAGTGCTAACCACTGAGCCATCATACAGTGCAAACCACTGAGCCACCATACAGTGCTAACCACTCAGCCACCATACAGTGCAAACCACTGAGCCACCATACAGTGCTAACCACTGAGCCACCATATACAGTGCTAACCACGGAGCCTCCATACAGTGCTAACCACTGAGCCACCATATACAGTGCTAACCACAGAGCCTCCATACAGTGCTAACCACGGAGCCTCCATACAGTGCTAACTACGGAGCCACCGTGCCGCTCAAGGCCATTGTCTATTACACAGACTCTGTTTCTTCCAAGATAAGACCTTATCTGTGCTTCTCTTGTCTTTTTAGCATGTAGAATGGCGCAAAAAGAATACGCTGACCAGAAAAAAAAAAAAAATAAAAAGCCACTGTGCTGATCAGGGGTTCATTGGGGTCTCATTCACAACAAACAGCTAATTTTTGGTTTTGTAGGGGAGAGAGAAAATGGCAGCCAGCGAATTCTACAGAGGAAAATGTAGTTTAAGATTGTCCATGTCATTTAAAGAGGACTTGTCACCCCCCTGGCGCTATGCTAACTGAATGCAGCACTGAATGCAGCGTGTCTGCTGTATTCAGGGAAGGGATCCCTTATGTCTCTAGCCTCCATTATAAGTTGTAAAAAAGAGAATTTTGTTTACTTACCGTAAATTCTTTTTTCTTGAATCATTAATGGGAGACCCAGACAATGGGGTTTAGGCAGTCTGCCCTCCGGAGGCCACACTAGGTACTACAAGTTTTTTGTAGTCTCCGCCCCTCCGCCTATAAACCCCCACTGCAGGAGCAGATCCTCAGTTTAGTTCACAAGCTGCGAGGAGGCAACCCACACCACAACTCTAGGCATGGCTGCGAACAATGCTAGCCAAAGAAGCCTGAGCCAAAAGGTCCAAAAACACAACAAAACGTCCAACGGGACAACTGGGCGGGTGCTGGGTCTCCCATTAATGATTCAAGAAAAAAGAATTTACGGTAAGTAAACAAAATTCTCTTTTTTCTGATCATCATAATGGGAGACCCAGACAATGGGGATGTCCTAAAGCAACACCCCAGGGCGGGAAAAGAGTTCCTTTGAGACGGTTGATGTGCGGGGCACCTCAAAGGTGAGCCACCGCCGCCTGTAGGACCCGCCTGCCCAAACTCGCATCCGCAGAGGCATGGGCATGTACCATGTAATGTTTGGTAAACGTATGGAGGCTAGACCAAGTGGCTGCCTGGCAAACTTGTTGAGCCGAAGCCCTGTGCCGCAGAGCCCAAGAGGCACCAACGGCTCTGGTAGAGTGAGCCTTCAATCCCACCGGGAGAGGCATACCAGAAGAACGGTAAGCTTCCAGAATAGGAGCTTTGATCCACCGCGCCAAAGTAGATTTTGAGGCCGGGGAACCCCTACGGCGACCAGCCGTAAGGACAAACAGAGAGTCCGAGGTGCGTACCGACGCAGTACGAGACACATAAACCCTGATAGCCCTCACCAGGTCCAGAGTGTCTAACTCCTTCTCACTCCGGTGAGTCGGGTTAGGGCAAAAAGAAGGGAGAACAATCTCCTGATTAATATGAAAAGGTGACACCACCTTAGGCAAAAATTCTGGTCTCGTGCGCAACACCACCTTATCCTGATGAACCACCAGGAATGGAGACTTGCACGAGAGCGCTGCCAGTTCCGAGATCCTCCTGAGCGATGTAATGGCCACCAAAAAAGCCACTTTCTGGGAAAGATGGACCAGAGAAACATCCCGCAAAGGCTCAAAAGGAGGCTTCTGCAAGGCCGCCAGGACCACATTGAGGTCCCAAGGATCAAGAGGACGTTTGTACGGTGGAATCACCCGGCTAACCCCCTGCAGAAACCTACGGACCGTTGGTATCTTAGCCAAACGCTTGTCGAACAGCACCGACAGTGCCGACACTTGTCCCTTCAGAGAACTGAGGGACAATCCCATGTCCATTCCTGACTGAAGGAATGAAAGCAACGTTGGGAGACGGAAAGGCCACGCCTTCCGTCCAACAGAAGCACACCAGGAAAAGTAAATTTTCCAAGTCCTGTGGTAGATTTTTAACGAGGTAGGCCGTCTGGCCCTGGTTAAAGTGGAGACAACCGAGGAGAAAAACCTCTGGAAGTCAAGAGCCAGGACTCAAGGGCCACACAGTCAACTTGAGGGCCGCGGAATTGAGATGGAAGAACGGCCCCTGAGACAGAAGATCTTGTCTGTCTGGCAGTCTCCACGGTTCCCCGTCTGCGAGCCGCCACAGGTCCGGATACCACGACCTCCTGGGCCAATCCGGAGCCACTAGAATGGCTCTGCGACATTCCGTCCTGATCTTGCGCAGGACTCTGGGAATCAACGCCAACGGCGGGAATACATACGGAAGGTGGAACCTGGACCAATCCTGGACCAGAGCATCTGCTCCCAGAGCCTGAGGATCCCATGAACGCGCCATGAACTGCGGAACTTGATGATTGAGGCGAGACGCCATCAGATCCACATCTGGAGTTCCCCACCGTCGACAGATGGACTGGAAGACGTCCGGGTGTAGAGACCACTCTCCGGCGTCCATGCCTTGCCGGCTTAGGTAGTCGGCCTCCCAATTGTCCACTCCTGGGATGTGGACGGCCGATATCACCGAATCGTTGTCCTCCACCCATGACAGGATGCGGTGGACTTCGGCGAGGGCCTGGGCGCTTCGAGTCCCGCCCTGATGGTTTACGTAGGCGACGGCTGTCGCGTTGTCCGTCTGAATTCGTATGGGTTTCCCTGCCAGAAAACGGTGGAAAGCCAGAAGTGCCAGGTAAATCGCTCTGATTTCCAGGACATTGATTTGCAGAGAGGACTCTGACACCGTCCAGAGACCCTGGGCCCTGTGTTGCAGGAACACCGCACCCCAACCTGTGAGGCTGGCATCCGTGGTCACTATCAACCACGAAGGTTGGAGGAAGGATCGACCCCGCGCCAAGTGATGGGGTTGAAGCCACCAATGAAGGGATTCCTTGGTCCGAGGAGAGAGAGACACCACTCTGTCCAGAGATGACGACCTCTTGTTCCACTTGTGGAGAATTTCCATCTGCAAAGGGCGGAGATGAAACTGCGCAAAAGGCACCGCTTCCATTGCCGCCACCATGCACCCCACCAGCTTCATTAAGCCCCTCAGGGAAGATTGTGGCGAATGAAGAAGGGTGCGAACTGCCGACTGGATGGAGGTCTGCTTCTTGCTGGGTAGCAACACCAGCGCCGGGGCTGTGTGAAAATCCATGCCCAGATAAGTCAACGACTGGGTTGGCACCAGTGCGGATTTCGGGCGATTCAGAATCCAGCCAAACTGTTCCAGAGCCTTGAGGGTCGCATCCAGGCTCCCTGACACAACTCCTGCGACTGGGCCTTGATCAGCAGATCGTCCAGGTAAGGTATTACGGCATGACCCTGAGCATGCAGGGTTGCCACCATTGCCGTCATCACCTTCGTGAAGACCCTCGGGGCCGAGGCCAGACCGAACGGCAATGCTACAAACTGGAAGTGTTCTTCCCCCACTGCAAACCTGAGCCAGCGTTGATGTGCTGGCGCAATGGGCACGTGCAGGTAGGCATCTTTGATGTCCACGGACGCCAGGAAATCTCCCTGAGACATGGCAGCAATCACAGAGCGCAGAGACTCCATGCGAAACTTCCGCACTTGCACATGTTGGTTGAACAATTTCAGATCCAGCACTGGGCGAAACGAACCGTCCTTCTTTGGAACTATAAAGAGGTTGGAGTAGAACCCTCTGAAACGTTCCCCAGACGGCACTGGGATCACCACTCCGTCCCTCTGAAGACCAATCAGGACTTGGTGAAAAGCCTGAGCCTTCTCCGGTGACGGGGAGGAAAGAAAGAAACGGTTTGGAGGAAAGGACTTCAGCTCGATCCTGTAGCCCCGAGAGATAATGTCTCTCACCCACCGGTCTTGAATGTGAAGAAGCCATACGTCCTGAAACAGGGCAGGCGTCCTCCGACCGGTGGGGTGGCAGGAGTTGGGAGCGAGTCATGTAGAGGACACCTTGGGGGCAGTCGCCGCCGCGGCGCCCGCTGGCTTTTTCTGGCGATTCTTGTTATGCCAGGGACCGGAGGGTTTACCTCCTTTGTCCGATCGCGTGGACGAGGTAGAAGGGTGCGAGCCGGGACGAAAGGACCGCTGCCTAGGATTCCATTTTTGAGACCTCTGCGGCTTGGGCTTGTTCTGAGGGATCTTCTTCTCAGCAAACTCCTTAATCCGCTTATCCAGCTCGTCCCCAAAAAGTCTATCGCCCGAAAAAGGCATGACTTGCAAAATCCTCTTGGACACCTTATCCGAGTCCCAGAGGCGCATCCACAGCAATCTGCGTAAGACCACCGCATTAGCAGAGGCCACGGCAGTCCGATTAGCTGTCTCAAAGGCAGCCGACCTGGCGTATTCAGCGTATGCCTTAGCCTTATTGGCGAGAGCCGTCACCTCCGGGTCAGACCCCGGGATATCGGTGATCCCCTCCAGACACGCAGTAATGGCCTGCAACGTCCAGACCATAGAAAAGTTTGGGGCAAAAGAGGAACCCACAGCCTCATATATAGACTTCGCATATGACTCGCATTGCTTGTCGATAGGATCCTTCAGAGAAGAGCTATCCTCTGCTGAAAAAAGAGAATGAGCCGCAACTCTAGTCAGGGAAGCGTCCACCCTAGGGGAGCGCGACCATTCCTCCAGAACCTCTTTAGGAAAAGGATAACGTGAATCCTTAGTCTTCCTAACAAAACGCCTTTCAGGATGCTCCCTGGGCGTCCTGACCACTCTCCAAAAATTGGAATGGTCAGTGAACAGACCACGTGACTGACCTAATGGCGGCAGCCACTGGAAAGATTCCTTCTGCGGTCTTTCCACCACCGCAGCCGGGGGGATGAGCCCTAGGGTTTCGTTAATGGAGGAAATCAAGTCCTCCACACCGTCCCCCGGACCCTCTGAAGGAGCCGTGTGGTGCCGAGGCTCAGGGCCAGGGTCTCCACCCTCATCATCACTATCAGATGGCTGTTCCTCATCAGAGGAACGATGTTCACCATCCTCAGGGTCATCTTCCCAGCGAGGTCTCTTATGAGAACCCTCACTCAGCCGGGGGTTAGCCCCAAGGGCCCCTGTCTGGGGGGCTGAATCAGACAGCCTCCTTAGTATAGCCTCTAAGGATTGCGACATGGAAGACATTCTGGACACTACAGTATCATTAAACGACTTCTGAACATCCCATGGCCCTGCCTCCCCCTGAACCTCAGGGGAGAGCAGTGGTGCTGTAGCTTCAGAGACAGAAACACTGGGGCCAGGCCCAGTGAGACCGCAAGCTGCGCAGACACCATCCCCATCTACCTGTTCCATGCACTGTTTGCATGTCTTGGACCTCGTGGCGGGAGCCCTCTGTCCAGCCGTAGACATACTGGCGCTGCCCCGGGCAGTAAAGGGTTAACACCGGACACCCAGCGGAATACCGACCAGGGAAGCGGTGAATCAGAGCGGGACGTGTGCGACCTCCTCGGGCAAACTGCAGCTTCTCCCCGGAGCGCGATGTGCACGCCACCAATCCTCACAGGAATGAGGAGAAAATGGCCGACGCGCCACTAATGAGTGGGCGCGGCTAAGCAGAAGCCCGAGGAGACCGATAACACATAGGCCGCAAGGAGCGTGACGTCACCGCCCAAAGGGGGACGCGCTCAGGAGCCGCACACAGGGAGAAAAAAGGCGCCAGAACCCCTCTGTAATGGCGGCCACCCACTGTGTAACGCGGATGACAATAAGAGGAGCCCTTCAGGCAGGGGCCTCCTCCCAGAACCGCATGTCCCGAGGGAACCGAGGTTCTCCATACATGGTCACATAACATACACCATGTCCCCCCAGGCCCACATAAGGAGATACAGAGTACCTTCACCCAATGGGTCCACGTCCGGCACCGGTCCAGCGGGTAGCGGACGGGGGGTCCAGGTTCCGGTCCGCATAATACGCTTCCATGGAGAGGCCGCAGACCGGAACGGAGCTGTGCAAGGCTCCAGGGCTCCCACCCCACCAGAGCGCTTCAAAAGTGAGTAGTGGGGGAGCACGGCATAGTACCAGGCCAGACAATAAAGTCCGCGTCCAGGCCCGAGGGCTACGGACCAAGGTACCTCGACCTGTATGCACCCAAAGGTGGACAGGGAGTATGCCGGGGATCCCCACGTCAGGGATCCACTTGTCTTCATTGCATCACAAAATCTTCCTAAGTAAATCTCCTGTGACGTGCAAGTCATAGGTGTGATCTCCGAGCACACTGAAGTAAAACTGAGGATCTGCTCCTGCAGTGGGGGTTTATAGGCGGAGGGGCGGAGACTACAAAAAACTTGTAGTACCTAGTGTGGCCTCCGGAGGGCAGACTGCCTAAACCCCATTGTCTGGGTCTCCCATTATGATGATCAGAAAAAAGACTTTATAAAGTTTATGGATAAGGAGTCCAGCGGGACTTACTCCATAATGAGTCATTGCTGTTGTATGGTGTCCTCCCCACCTTCAGCCCTCTCTTGTTCAGCCTACTTTACGTCTCCCTACACAGAGCGAGCAATTGGCGGGAGTGGTTCCAGCTGCCGCTGTGGGAGGATTGCAGAATGCTGACCTCCAATGTGCTATAACCCACACCCTTAGGCTCTTTTTTGTTATGCCTCGTGGCGTTTACCAATTATGACCCCGGCCATTTCTCTTTCTGCACCAGTATGGTGAGCGGGTGCATCACCCATTTGATTTAGGAACGTCTCCACCTGTTGATGCCCGTTATTATCATGGACCTTGGTGTAGGACCTCCTGCCAGGAGGTTTGACCAATTTTGCACATTTGGCCTTTACCCTGTGGCGGTCAGAGGGAAGCACAATGCCGCAGTAACCGTAGACGATGGCTCCATTATGACAAGTGCAGCAAGTTCTAACAGGACACGCCAGACTTAGATCAAAGCCGAGAGAATGGCACAAGTTTGAAGACGTTCCAATTTTCCATGCAAGACTGAGTAATTTTTCGGAACAAGCCTTCTAAACAGTGTGTTTACCAAGGGAGGGGAGCGGCCTCGCCAGAGTCTCCCGGATCATCTCCTCTGCTGGCACAGGACGGTCCAGCACAGCAGGCAGACAGTGCCACCTTACCGTATGCAGGAAGCTGATCAGCTTAGAAGATTTGAGGGCACAACTGGGTCATCGGGTGTCTAATGCTGCCAACAGACGTCTGTCTTTTTTCATATTTATGAGGACGCCAAGTGCTGGGCTAAATCTGCTGCTACAGAAGCAGCTCATGACAATGGATACGCTGTGCTGTGCAATGATCCCTAAGCTTTCACTTCCAAAAAAATAAATACATTTTTTACATCCTAATCAAGCAGAACATTTACAAGTCAGCCATGCTGTCTCTGCCCTTTACAGACGGCCAATTGTCCTCCATAATGCCATGTCGTACTCCGTTCATCCGAAGAGAATTCAGACACCGAATCCTTTATCTGAAACACTCGGGCTGTACAGAATGTGTAAGAAACACAAGTCTCTGTGCCAGCTTGGTCCGGCATCACAATCGGCACGTCTTACACGTCAGTAGGGAGCTGAGCGAGCAGAGACAGCACAAAGAACACAGGGCAGCAACCGACCGGAGACAAGGGGGCATAACATTACAAAAACAAATTTCCTTAATTCAAGGATTTCTGACCCACGTGATATTTTGTTAATTTCACGCTCTATTTTTGTTTTCCAGAACCAGTGTCCCTTGCCTCTTCATGCAAATACCCACAGATCCTCAAACAGTGATATGGGAGATCTCTGCCCCCGCTTACTGATATGTCACCAATGTAGGGAGTCTATAAAGTCCTATGACGATGGTACCTAGTTTGTCCACTTTGTTCATGCCATTACTTGCTCTTCTACAACAGGATTGACACTAGCTGCTCTGCTTTGAGCACTCTGGTGTTCATCCTTTACAGGAATCTGCTCTTCACAGCAGGGCCCTTGGGTTGTGTCCATGGAGAAGCTGCCGGTTGGGAGAGCAAGTTGACTTAAAATGTGTTGTCAATACAGCTCAGAGATGGGGGAAATGACAAAACCAAATCCAGAGGCGTACTCCAGGAATAGCTGGGCTCACGCTAGGTATTTTGTCAGAGACCTTCAGCAACAAGAGCAATCAGGAAGTTAAGCATTGCAAAGTAGAAAAAAAGAGGAGGTCAAGTAAACTAAGGGTCAATCCAAGATAGGCGTGATTAGAATTGAGTGGGTGACACACCACGTGGCACCCAGCAGGAGGGCATAACATGCCGATGAAGTTGGGTGAACGCCAGGATCCATCATTGTCAGGAGTTGCCTGAAAGTGATGGAGATGGTCTCAGATGCCGAGACGGGTGAGTGTTACACTGGTTTGCATTTACTCCATATCGGGTGGCCTACAGTCAGCAGGTTGAACTTAATGGACCTGTGTCTGTTTTTCAACTTATGTGACAGCTTGTGGATATGGTTTTACAATCTCATCCATACTGGTTTCGCATATAAAACACACAGTAGATGCTCCTCCATTAAGGTTTTAATGTGAAGCTCAAACACAAAGCAAAAACTTTAAGATTCCTCTTTGCCAGATTGCTAAACAGACTATTGCAATGACTTTGAATAGGCAAAGGTGGCAGGTCTGAAGTCTGCCTAGTTGCAGGGGCACCTGAGTCCGTGGTAGCCGTGGTCTCTTACCATAACATTTGGTTGGCCATGTTGTTGGCCATTGTGTGTGCACAGCTGGATCAGCACATTAGTCAGTTTCTGGTAGAATATTACACAAATCTGATTTTGTTTTCGTCCGATTCTTAGTAATTACCAGTTTTGTGCATATTCTCAATACAATGAGGAGGTCCAAGGCGAAAGCTGGACGGACAGAAAAGATTTAAGTCACTTTGGTTGGTGATCACCTCATCACTCCAACTGCTGTAAATGCTGGCATTATCCACGGCTGGAGGACATTTAGTTTTCTTGTACTTCTAATTCAAGCCCAGGAGTGGTCCTAAAAACATGGCTGCCACTCAATCTGTTTCTTATAATTGATGATTCCTTCCCCCTCCCTCCACACTTGTCATCACAAACTTGTGCTCTTCTCTAACGATCGTCCCCCTCTCTGCTCTATCTCCAGGTTATTTGAGCCGTGGGAACAAAGTAAGACTATTGGAAGAAAATAATGGGCGCTCAGCACATTTCGGATACATTTCTTTTTCATCAGCAGCACGGGCTGGTGATGTGCAAAGCCGTCTGCACCGGTGTCTGGACTTGCCAAACCCACTTTCCCCAGTTTGTCTGAGAAGAAGGACTTAGCACATTTCCCCCTTGTGCCGTGTTGGGCGCACCACGGCGTCACTGCACGTCAGCAAGAAGCCGGATTACTCAGTATGCCCACAAGACTTAGCAGCTAAAAGAAAATGAAAACTCCAGCAACATATTTCAATTAATTCTGTTTCTCTAAATCAGAGGACCGGTCCTCATACGATTCAGGATAGACAAAGTAGCTTGTCGATAAACTTTTTGACTAGAGCCCATTGGTGTAACCTCAGAAAGACCCTACGAGACACCACCCAAAGTCTATTACTGTAATGCTTAGTGTCCCCCAACCCGGTTAGGATGGAGGTGACCACTGCTGGTGTCCTGTACCGACAGTCCTGTCAAGGCACTTCAACACACACAGATATCTGAGTCCAATATCTGAACAGATCTCTGGTTGCAGTGAAATCATGGATACATTGCTCCATGTTGTACACAGCCACAAAATGGAACAATGTATCCATGATTTCACTGCAACCAGAGATCTGTTCAGATATTGGACTCAGATATCTGTGTGTGTGAAGTGGCCTATAGGCAAATATCAATCAATATAGAGATATAAAGAGAGTCCAAATGTTGACTGAAAACTCCCCCGAGACAATTCCCTTAATGATTGCTTTAGCCAAAATCAAGACTGACCGCACCATGGGAGCTTGTCCCATCTCCTCGCTCTCCTGTTCAGATGATGGAAATCAAACAATGTTCTTAAGAGCTCAAAAAAGAATCCCAGGGAGACGCGCCACGAGGGGGCCCAGACGGCGCCACGAGGGCCCAGACGGCGCCACGAGGGGGCCCAGACGGCGCCACGGGGCCCAGACGGCGCCACGAGGGGGCCCAGACGGCGCCACGAGGGAGCCAGACGGCGCCACGAGGGAGCACAGACGGCGCCACGAGGGAGCACAGACGGCGCCACGAGGAGCACAGACGGCGCCACGAGGGAGCACAGACGGCGCCCGAGGAGACTAGACGGCGCCACGAGGGAGCCAGACGACGCCACGAGGGAGCCCAGATGGCGCCACGAGGAAGCCAAGACGACGCCACGAGGAAGCCAGACGACGCCACGAGGAAGCCAAGACGGCGCCACGAGGAAGCCAAGACGGCGCCTCGAGGGAGCACAGACGGCGCCTCGAGGGAGCACAGACGGCGCCTCGAGGGAGCACAGACGGCGCCACGAGGGAGCACAGACGGCGCCACGAGGGAGCACAGACGGCGCCACGAGGGAGCATAGACGGCGCACGAGGGAGCACAGACGGCGCACGAGGGAGCACAGACGGCGCCACGAGGGAGCACAGACGGCGCCACGAGGAGACAGACGGCGCACGAGGAGCCCAGACGGCGCCCGAGGGAGCCAAGACGACGCCACGAGGGAGCCAAGACGACGCCACGAGGAAGCCAAGACGGCGCCACGAGGAAGCCAAGACGGCGCCACGAGGAAGCCAGACGCGCACGAGGGGCACAGACGGCGCCATGATGTCGAGCAGCATTAAAAGAAGTTGTAGCCGTGCTTAAAAAAGCCACCACTAAAATTGCCACTGTGGCACATGGTGATCTCTGATGTCAGATGCAGCAGTCATGGCAACACTTTGGATTTGGGAAGAGATTAGTTCCCGCTTCATACAGCAAGGACTTATCTAGGACGGTCGTCTGATCTCTGGGATCGGCTGGAGCAGGTGCTGTAAATTTTGCACAATAATTAGCAGGGGATCGAGCGCTGTGCTCCCCCCATTATCAGGATTTATCAAGTTCCCGTGTCCATCATCACTCTATAGGGCTTTTACAGTCAGTCCTTTATATGTCTTGAGCTGTTGTCGGAGCGCGGCCGCCCCACTAAGTCACCCATCACTTATTTCGGCACAGTTGCATTGTGCAAGTCTAAACGAGCCCGACAACTTCCCACAACGCCCCCATGAGTCCGTATTTACCTGCTAAAAACTAAAATAAGTGTAAATATATAGAAAATAACTGAGGTGAACCCATACATCAAACCTTTGAACTCTGCACGCCTGTCGTGAACAACACTTAAATGAGGCTTGGAAATGCTTCCGGCAGCATCCCCTGAAACAATGATCGCCCCGACACAGTGAGTCAAGGCATAAAACCATTATTAATGCCACAGCAAATGAGGGGGCGAGCGGGTCTTACACGAACAATGCAGGGCAACGTGCAGGTGTAAGAGGGCAGAACAAATACAAGGGGGAAAAGTGGCCGAGGAGTGAAAACCCGCTGATGGACGTGTGCACAGCGAGGATAGGCCGGGACATCAATCTTGGCCGCGCTCACGTTGACTGCTTTTGTGAGAAGTGTTTATTCTTCAATTGCTGGTGACTCGACCGTCCATTACTGCTCAGTGCTAATGCTGGGGCTCCGAACTGAAAGTTTCACCCGAACAAGGGCAATGGGGCAGGAACGCACCCTCTCATGTGTCTACCAATGCAAAATAAGGATGACCCCGCAAAAAATGAAAAAGCCAGGTCCTAATCAAAGGGGTGAACCCTAGTGAGGTGGCAAAAACTCCAAAACGTGGCTCATTTCCCTAATCATCTTTCCACTTTTAGTGGGGATCTGTTGTTCCGGACAGGTGTGTTCTTGTTGTGTTTCCTCTGTTATTACTCCTGGAATAATGAATACGCCCCCTTTAAAAGAGGTGTGTCTCCATACTGTCAGATCTTATTGTGCAGTATACATGCAGGGACACGCCCCCCACTTAATTCATACAATTCCCGGAGGAATAACAAAGGATACAAACAGCACAGAGTTCCAACAAAAGGTAGATCAGAATGTAAGCAGACATGTCAGGAGAGGCGGCCGCTCCTCAGTAATGGGTCGGGCAATCAGGGTGGCCTAGGGAGACATTTATTGTCGTTTTTGCTGCAGGTTACCTATGGATCAGCAGCAGATGGGCAAGAAAGAAACACAAACATTTTGCAAAGTTGTAAAGAAATCAATTAAAATAAAATAAAAGTCCCTCCCACCCTCTGCCAGGCTCTGTGACTACAGCGGTCACCTGGGACATGATGGCATCAGCAGAGAACCAGGAAGAACCAGGGAAGCCAGCGGAGAGCTTTATTCATTTTTATGGTACCAGGCCAGCACCAAAATGTAGACATAGATATGTAACTGTGGAATTATGGTCTGTAGTGTAAGATTACTCCTGGAGTATGTTCACACTACATCTATAACGCAGTTGTGTCCTGCCTGAAAAATATAACAGTATGATGGGAGAACTGCAGCGGGAATTCGACACGGTTTTGGATGTTTTCTGTTTGCTAAGGCTCAATGATCTCAAAGAGAAAAGGGGGGAGGGGGTGGCTGCAGCAAAAACACAAAGATTTCACCTATATACAAAGAAAACACTCATACATATCACATGACCGCGAGTGGCCAATCAGCGCCCAAGACGTCATCAATGACATCATGCCAGGTCTTTGCAGTCGGTACCTGGCCAGGGCTCCACATCGGAGAGCGCGAAAAGGCATCAGAAAGGGTAAGTATTCATTCTTTATTATTTTTAATACATTTGGCTTGATTTAATTTAGATTTCGCATTGTATATTAATACACTGAGAAATCTAATGGGCGGTCACAGTGTCACAGAGGGGAGGAGGAAGCAGGATTCTTCCTCCCCTCTGTCACATCACTTCTCCCCCGGGCTGTAATAAAGCATGCTGTGTGAAAAGCACTGTTTCTTTTTTTGCGTGGGTAGAAAACGCTGGTATAAGCGCCTGCGCAAAAAGGCGCTGTGTGTGAATGTAGCCTTAATCCACCATCATTGTGCTTTAAATGATGCAATGTGCATCATTAACATGATTTTCTAAAAACAAAATTCCATGCATTTATCTTAAGAAAAAGACTTTATATGCTGAGGTGACTGCTGCTACACACCTGGCTTCAGTCATAGGGGAGGTGACTGCTGCTACACACCTGGCTTCAGTCATAGGGGAGGTGACTGTACACACACACCCTGGCTTCAGTCATAGGGGAGGTGACTGCTGCTACACACCTGGCTTCAGTCATAGGGGAGGTGACTGTACAACACACACCTGGCTTCAGTCATAGGGAGGTGACTGCTGCTACACACCTGGCTTCAGTCATAGGGAGGTGACTGCGCACACACACCTGGCTTCAGTCATAGGGGATGTGACTGCACACACACACACCTGGCTTCAGTCATAGGGGAGGTGACTGTACACACACACACACACCTGGCTTCAGTCATAGGAGAGGTGACTGCGCACACACACACCTGGCTTCAGTCATAGGGGAGGTGACTGTACACACACACCTGGCTTCAGTGAATGGGAGGTGACTGTACACACACACCTGGCTTTAGTCATAGGGGAGGTGACTGCACACACACACCTGACCAGAAATAGGGGAGGTGACTGCACACACACACACACACACACACACACACACACACACATCTGGCTTCAGTCATAGGGAAGGTGACTGCACACACACACACCTGGCTTCAGTCATAGGGAAGGTGACTGCACACACACACACACCTGGCTTCAGTCATAGGGGAGGTGACTGTACACACACCTGGCTTCAGTCATAGGGGAGGTGACTGCGCAAAACACACCTGGCTTCAGTGATATGGGAGGTGACTGTACACACACACCTGGCTTTAGTGATATGGGAGGTGACTCACACACACACACCTGGCTTTAGTCATAGGGAGGTGACTCTACACACACACCTGGCTTCAGTCATAGGGGAGGTGACTGCACACACACACACCTGGCTTCAGTCATAGGGGAGGTGACTGCTGCTACACACCTGGCTTCAGTCATAGGGGAGGTGACTGCGCACACACACCTGGCTTCAGTCATAGGGGATGTGACTGCACACACACACCTGGCTTCAGTCATAGGGGAGGTGACTGTACACACACACACCTGGCTTCAGTCATAGGAGAGGTGACTGCGCACACACACACCTGGCTTCAGTCATAGGGGAGGTGACTGTACACACACACCTGGCTTCAGTGATATGGGAGGTGACTGTACACACACACACCTGGCTTTAGTCATAGGGAGGTGACTGCACACACACACCTGACCAGAAATAGGGGAGGTGACTGCACACACACACACACACACACACATCTGGCTTCAGTCATAGGGAAGGTGACTGCACACACACACACCTGCTTCAGTCATAGGGAGGTGACTGTACAACACACCTGGCTTCAGTCATAGGGGAGGTGACTGCGCACACACACACCTGGCTTCAGTGATATGGGAGGTGACTGTACACACACACCTGGCTTTAGTGATATGGGAGGTGACTCTACACACACACCTGGCTTTAGTCATAGGGGAGGTGACTCTACACACACACCTGGCTTCAGTCATAGGGGAGGTGACTGCACACACACACACCTGGCTTCAGTCATAGGGGAGGTGACTGCACACACACACACACCTGGCTTCAGTCATAGGGGAGGTGACTGTACACACACACACCTGGCTTCAGTCATAGGGAGGTGACTGCACACACACACCTGGCTTCAGTGATAGGGGAGGTGACTGCACACACACACCTACCAGTAATAGGGAGGTGACTGTACACACTCACCTGACTAGTAATAGGGGAGGTGACTGTACACACTCACCTGACTAGTAATAGGGGAGGTGACTGCACACACACACACCTGGCTTCAGTTAGAGGGGAGGTGACTGCACACACACTGGCTTCAGTCATAGGGAGGTGACTGTACACACGCACACCTGGCTTCAGTCATAGGGGAGGTGACTGCACACACACCTGGCTTCAGTCATAGGGGAGGTGACTGTACACACACACACCTGGCTTCAGTCATAGGGGAGGTGACTGCACACACACACCTGGCTTCAGTCATAGGGAAGGTGAATGCACACACACACCTGGCTTCAGTCATAGGGGAGGTGACTGTACACACACACCTGACCAGTAATAGGGGAGGTGACTGTACACACACACCTGACTAGTAATAGGGGAGGTGACTGCACACACACACACACCTGGCTTCAGTCATAGGGGAGGTGACTGTACACACACACACACACACACCTGGCTTCAGTCATAGGGGAGGTGACTGTACACACCACACCCTGGCTTCAGTCATAGAGGAGGTGACTGCACACACCTGGCTTCAGTCATAGGGGAGGTGACTGCACACACCTGGCTTCAGTCATAGGGGAGGTGACTGCACACACCTGGCTTCAGTCACAGGGAGGTGACTGCACACACCTGGCTTCAGTCATAGGGGAAGTGACTGCACACACCTGGCTTCTGTCATAGGACAGGTGACTGCACACACACTTGGCTTCTGTCATAGGACAGGTGACTGCACACACACCTGGCTTCAGTCATAGGGCAGTGACTGCACACACACCTGGCTTCAGTCATAGGGCAGGTGACTGCACACACACCTGGCTTCAGTCATAGGGCAGGTGACTGCACACACACACACCTGATCAGTAATTGTCACTCAAGTTCATTCATGATATTTTTTTAATTTTGTCATGCCCCCTGCATTGTAATTGACGAGGGTGGCACTGTAGCTTAGTGGTTTGCACTGTATTGTATATACAGCGGCACAGTGGCTCAGTGGTAGCACTGCAGCCCTGCAGCGATGGGATCCTGGGTTCAAATTCCACCAAGGACAACATCTGCAAAGAGTTTGTATGTTCTCCCCGTGTTTGCGTGGGTTTCCTCCGGCACTCCAGTTTCCTCCCACATTTCAAAGACATACTGATAGGATGTATAAATTGTGAGCTCCAAGAGGGACAGGGTTGCAAAAGTATGTAAAGCGCTGTTGAATTAATAGCGCTATATAAATGAATACATTTTATTATTAATATATATTAATATTTATTCATTTATATAGCACTATTAATTCCATAGCACTTTACATACACGAGTAATGCTGTCTCTCTTGGAGCTCACAATCTAAACATCCTATCAGTATGGCTTTACAATGTGGGAGGAAACCGGAGTGCCCGGAGGAAACCCACACAAACACGGGGGAACATACAAACTCCTTGCAGATGTTGTCCTTAGTGTCCTTGGTTGGAATTGAACCCAGGACCTCAGGACCCCATTATTAACATCATGACAGGACCTGTGATGATGTCACGGCCATGAGAACTTAATGGGCGGAACTCAGTATAAGTGAATTTCCGCAGGACCTTGAAGATGTCACGACCATGTGACCGTAATGGGATGGGCCAAGCCCAAAGGGTCTCACACTTCTCATGGTCGTGACATCTCCCCGGGTCCTGCAGAAATTCACTTATAATGAGTTCCGCCCATTAAGTTCTCATGGTCGTGACAAAATTAAAAAAATATCATAAATAAACTTGAATGACAGTAAGCAAAAGCACCTCCCCTATAACTGAAGCCAGGTGTGTGTGCAGTCATCTCAGCATATAAAGTCTGTTTTAAGATAAATCGGTGGAATTTTGTATTTAGAAAGCCATGCTAGTGATGCACATAGCACCATTTAAAACACACGTTTTAATTCTCATATAAGGTAGGAGACAACAAAGCTTTAAGGATAGACTTGCTGCAAAGTCAATTTGACAAGAAATAGAAGCGCAGTGTGAACGAGAGCTTAGAATAAACCACGTGTCAACAAGCTCAAAAGGAATTTATTAAACTTGCAGTCCCATGTAAACCATACGGAAAAAGCTCAGGCCATGAACAAACTGGATCTTTCTAAACTAAATAATACAGAAGGATGACACCCGGGGGGTGAGCGCCTGCCGCTATTCCATGGGTGGATCAATATCTGGGGTGTCATTCATACTTGGATACACGGTTCGTCCTTTGTTGGGGGCTACACAGGAAAAAAAATACAAAAAAAAACTAAATATGGTGGAGCTTGGAGAAGCTGTCACTAGGGCAGAAATGGAAGAACATAAGATATCAATTTGTTGGCGCGAGCACCGCAGGGAGACAAAACGACTCTCTTTTCAAAGGCAAAGACCCTTCCCGAGTAATGAGATCAGTATGTTGGCATGCTCAGCCACAATCTCTAATCTAAATTGAGCAGAAAGAATACAAGTAATGACAGGCTGTAATCCAGTCAAACCATTACACTTAAGAGTGAAGCAAGTCAGGCCCGGACTGGCCCATTAAGAGGCTTCAGAGACACCAGGACGAGGAGCCTTCCAGCATCAGCTCCCGGCCCAGTGCACCGCCGCCCTCTGCTGGACAATGGGGGCGTAGCAAAAGGAGAGGGGACGCCTTACAAAAACCATCAGAAACTCATCCAGGAGACCGGATCGGATCGATTGTTATTTATTTTATGGTATTAGGAAATAATTTACATTTACTAGGTTTGTTTCATAAAAGTCATAGTTAAAATCGATCAAGAACAACAAACAAACAATAACCATTAAAAAGAATCTGTCAGCAGGATTTTGCTACCTCATCTGAGAGCAGCATGATATAGGGACCCTGAATCCAACAATGTATCCCTTAGATTACTGGCTGCAGCCATTCTGACACAATCCACAGAGCTGAGAGAGCTGCTCCTTCCCACACCAGGCTCTGTATGTACAATGTCTATAGACAGTGAGCTGCCCCCAATCACACCAGGCTCTGTATATACAATGTCTATAGACAGAGAGCTGCCCCTTCCCACATCAGGCTGTGTATATACAATGTCTATAGACAGTGAGCTGCCCCCAATCACACCATGCTGTGTATATACAATGTCTATAGACAGTGAACTGCCCCCGATCACACCAGGCTGTGTATATACAATGTCTATAGACAGTGAGCGGCCCCCAATCACACCATGCTGTGTATATACAATGTCTATAGACAGTGAACTGCCCCCGATCACACCAGGTTGTGTATATACAATGTCTATAGACAGTGAGCTGCCTCCACCCACACCAGGCTCTGTATATACAATGTCTATAGACAGTGAGCTGCCCCCGATCACACCAGGCTCTGTATATACAATGTCTATAGACAGAGAGCTGCCCCTTCCCACACCAGGCTCTGTATATACAATGTATATAGACAGAGAGCTGCGCCCGATCACACCAGGCTCTGTATATACAATGTCTATAGACAGAGAGCTGCCCTTCCCACACCAGGCTCTGTATATACAATGTCTATAGACAGAGAGCTGCGCCCGATCACACCAGCTCTGTATATACAATGTCTATAGATAGTGAGCTGCCCCCACCCACACCACTCTGCATATACAATGTCTATAGACCTAACTGCCCCCACCCACACCACTCTGTATATACAATGTCTATAGACAGTGAGCTGCCTCCACCCACACCAAGCTCTGTGTGTACAAAGTCTATAGACAGAAAGCTGCCACCCCAGACAGTGAGCTGCCCCCCGCCCACACCAGGCTCTTTATGTACAATGTCTATAGAAAGTGAGCTGCCTCCGCCCACACCAAACTCTAAATGAACAATGTCTATAGACAGTGAGCTGCTAATCTCAGCAGGGGACGTTCCAGACTCGCAGACCTCTAGCTGACCTAGTGCATCAATTATAATCTCCTGAAGCTAAAACACACATTGCAGTTAACAACAGCACACAGAGTGATAAGATAGGAATCACTGAATTCTATGTGTTAACCACTGCAGAAAGCGGTCTTGAGATTACATAGCAAAAACCTGCTGACAGACTGCACTTGTATATACTAGGCCCACTCTTATCTATTAACTCCCTTTTAAGAGGGAGTTGTCCTAGTCCTATAACCTATCCATGGTGACCATCCATAACCAAGCTCTAGGGATTGGTTCAAGCCTGAGCAGTCAGACTCCCAGTGATCAGCGGTTTAGGCGATAATTTACCGGCGCATATCACCAGTATCTAGAGAAAGTGGACCCGGCTGGTGCTGCTCCATCTGCTGTTTGGTTGCTCTCTGCCATGCTTTACACTGCAATTCTAAACTGAACGGGATATCAGTGCTTTGTTGAGTGAACATCAATAGGATAAAACCAACAGTAAGAAAGTGATTAGAGTTACAACAGGATATATATTGGGAGAGGGAGCAGGGGGCCTATTAAAGCTTCAAAATATTAAAGGTATTCTCCTCTTTCAGCAAACTCCTGATCATAGGGTCACTTAGCGCTAAAAAAAAAAACTTTAAAAAAAATTGCTACTCCGGTCTTTGTTTAGCTGCAGGAGTAATATCACATCAACAGAGCTGCAGCCAATCACTGTGTTCAGCACAAAGCAGACACGGCTCAGTGACTGGCTGCAGCTCTGTTGATGTGAAATTACTCCTGCAGCCAAACAAGAGACCCAGGCAACTGTATAGAGACTTAACTAAACTTGCAGTCCCATGTAAATCATATGGAAAAAAGCTCATGCCAAAGAACAAATTGGATCTCTATAAACTATTAAGATGGTCTAAGGGGTGACATGACTGACATCACATGTAAGGAGAGTTATAGGCCATGAAATGCTCCTCAGAAAAATTAAATATGAAAGAAGAGAGCGTCTGCAGGTGAAGGGAGGAGGACATCACACTCCCCAGAAGAGGGAAAAGATATCTATCCTGGGCTGTAAAAATAGAAACCAGTCTAGGAATGAAGCTGTGCCGATACATGTGAGCTAGTGAAGAAGCAGGATACACACATCTCACCATCCAACCTGTATTACTGGGAGGGACACTCGGAAAGGACAAACTTGAAACAGGCTGTAAGATCAGGAGGTATATGAATTAATGAAGGCAGGAAGATCCGCAAATGTATTATTTTTTTTAATCAAGTATCTGCTAACATACGTAAAACTTTGCACAGTGTTTCCTTACATCTGTCATCAAAAAGCACAGAGTGACGGTGTGCGGCCCGGCCAGGGACAAGACAGGTGAGGTGCAGACATTGCCGCCATTGTCTCACCTGAATCGAAGCCACCTACAAAGTCTGAAGCTTTGGCGGACAATCCCTAGGACCGGTTCTCAGGACTTTATTCTTCTTTTCCGCGTATATAAGAGAATGTTATCCTGTCACCATTATCTGTGCTTCCTAGAAAACATGCCAAGTATGCAGACAGCCCGCATCCACAGATAACACAGAGTATCGCCCTATTCATTACACCGCCAGACAGTCGTCTCATGGGAAGCCGGCATCCCAGAGAAAGCCTCGCCGCACATTAACCCCTCACGGTCACCTATGGAGATTATATGGGAGGAACAATATGTACCAACCCTAATTCTGCCTTTATAGAGGACAGAATGTAATCCGGATTAAAAATTCACCCCAAGCTCAGCTTTCCAACAAGTCGGATTTTGACTTTAGGAGTAGTTGCCCATAGGTGGCAGTAGAGAGACAATTCTTCCTTTTGCAGGAGAGCTCATTTGCATACTTTCTCCAGGAGGCATTGCCTGATGTGCACAAGCAGAACCAGCGCCATTCACAATGAACCCTGTAAAATAATTAATATAATATACTGCTTCTTCACTGAACAAAGTAATACCACGGTCATACATTGTGCACTGATTTAGGCCAAGTGCGAGAATGATCACCCCTTTGGGCAGCGCCTATTCTGACCATAGAGGTAGTCACATTTTTAGAATCGGATGATCCTGCAGTTACACCCTGGCTACCTTTCTGTTTACTCCATGAATCAGGAGGCTCAGGATTAAGTTTTAATATTTTATTACTCAGTTAGGGGTGTGAGCATTAAAGGATATCATTAAAAGTTAATACCCATCCAGAAGAGAAATAATTGCAAATTAGTGGGCGCCTGACCACTGGGGCCCCAACCAATCCTGAGAACAGGGGCCCTGACCTGTCACTGGTACAATGGAACGGATGAATCCCACCACCATAGGACTGAATGCAGGACTTGACAATCCGGCAGTCCCAAATGAAGGTATGGAGCGGAGGGGATCAGTGGGGGCCCCGGGTCTGGTCCCTCATTGCTCTGAAAGTTACCATCTATCTCTTGGATAGGCATTTCAATGGCCTGCTTTTAGGATGAAAGGTACCTTCAACTTTAAATGCTGGAAATAACACTATAAATGAGACGACAATTGTTTTAATTAGCAAAATGTTGCGAGCAGTCACCAGTTTGTGCTGGACAGTCTCACAAACCGGGGCTGGGTTCAATAAAATCACCAATTTTAAGGAGCAAGGCTTAAGTGCACAAAATGTTCTTGCATAACTCTTCATATTTATCAGCAGCAGCAATGATCAATTATCCCTCAGAGAATTCATCATCTTCCCTTTAATAAAGCAGAGATTGGACAGATCAGATTAATTGTTTGGCATTGATCATCTCCACAGGCGAATGTCACTGCTGATTTTACTATCCAGGTAACAAATCTCAACAAATCCTAGAGGAGGATTCTTAAAGGGGCTGAACGGAGAAAACTTACTGATCGGCAGGATCAGACTGCTGGGACCGCCATCAACTGCCAGAATGGGGGAGTTCCTAACTTTCTCCCCATTGCAGCATAGAGCGAGAGGTGACACGCCCGACAACCGCTCTATTCATTCTCTACATGGTTGCTGGAGAGCAGAGTGCAGCTCTACAGCCCCATGGGGAGTGAATGGAGCAGTGGTCCAGCACGTGCATTGCCGCTCCATTCATTCTCTACATGGCTGGTTGACAGCTGAGTGCAGCTCTACAGCCCCATCGGGAGTGAATGGAGCAGCACTGGTCCAGCACGTGCATTGCCGCTCCATTCATTCTCTACATGGCTGGTTGAGAGCTGAGCGCAGCTCTACATGGGGAGTGACTGGATCAGTGGTCGTGCACGTGCACTGATGCTCCATTCATTCTCTACGTGGCTGGTTGAGTGCTGAGCGCAGCTCTACAGCCCCATGGGGAGAGAACGGAGCGGTGGTCGAGCACGTGCACTGCCGCTCCATTCATTCTCTACGTGGCTGGTTGAGAGCTAAGTGCAGCTCTACATGGGGAGTGAATGGAGCGTTGGTCCAGCACGTGCACTGTCGCTCCATTCATTCTCTACGTGCTGGTTGAGAGCTGAGCGCAGCTTACATGGGGAGTGAATGGAGCGGTGGTCGAGAATACGCACTGTCGCTCCATTCATTTTCTACATGGCTGGTTAAGAGCTGAGCGCAGCTCTGCAGCCCCATGGGGAGTGAACGGAACAGCGGTCAAGCATGCGCACTGCTGCTCCATTCATTCTCTACGAGGCTGGTTGAGAGCTGAGAACAGCTCTGCAGCCCCATGGAGAGTGAACGGAGCTGATGTCAAGCAGGTGCACTAATGCTCCATTCTAATGGAAACAAAATGTCCTTATTCTGATGATGAGTGCAGGTCCCAGCAGTCCGACCATACTGATCTACAATTCTTTACTTACCCCAAGGACAGATAACTTATTCTCAAGGGACAACCCATTTAAAGGACAAGGTGGTGCTGGAAGGTGGAGCGGGAAGAACTAGCCCTGCATCCAGTCTGTAAAGCTGGGCGATTCCTGGCTGACTCTTGATTGTAGGGTTAATATTTTGCATTAACTTCCCCAGAATCTCACACCAATCTTCCATGTCTTACTGCTCGGCCTGTTTCCTCATTCCTGGCTATGAAGAGGGTAGCGGCGATTGCACAATCCTCAGTAAGGGGAAGACAATGAGGAGCCCCTGCCACTCCGCCGTAGACACAACATTGCCGCCCGCCCATCTGCATCTGTTTATTAACTTGTTTAGCTCATTGACTTCTGAAGAGGCTGCTGACAGCGCGACGAGCGCCGGCGACAGCGAGATGAACGCAAGGGATTTCAGGCGTCACCAATATGACGACTCTCCCGCTGTGGGGGTCTGACCGTCGGGACCCGCAATGATCCACAGAACGGGTCAATCTTATCCCAGTTACAATGGAGCGGCAGAGAATATGCTGGACCGACCCTCATTCCCTATGGGGCTGTGGAGCCCTGCACTCAACTTTTCCCAGCAGCCTCGTATGGATTGACCGGCTCGCCAGTCCAGCATGCCGTAACATTTTGTAATGATCATAAAGGTTCCCGACTGTTGATTAGTATCGGGTCCAGCAGTCAACCCACACCGATCAGTAAGATATCACTTACCCACCTCTTACAGGGGATTGTCCAGTGACCGGCTATTTCTGGGAGTTCCATAGACAATAGAGAGGAGGTCAAGATAAGGCTCTGCAAAGCCAAATTTTTTTAGTGATTGCTGCGGGTTACAGCGGTCGGACTCCTATATGTTTTTCATAGGCCATAATAAGGCATAGTGACGACATTTTAGGCTACGTTCACACATTGCGTATTTTGCCGCGTTTTTTTACGCGCGCTTTTCAAAATACGCAATGTGCCTTTTGTCTGCCTGCAAAGTGAATGTGAAATTCACTTTGTAGTGCAGAATTGCGTAACAATACGCACTGCGTTTTCCGGGAGAAAGCGCAGCTCTGTAAACAATTGATATGTCAATTGTTTACGCAGCTACTTCTGCGTATTCTCCCAGAGGGGAGGAAGAATCCTGCTTCCTCCTCCCCTCTTTGACAGCTGTGGCCGCCCATTAGATTTCACAGTGTATTAATATACACTGTGAAATCTAAATTAAACAGAGGCAAATGTATGTAAAATAAAAAAGAATGAATACTTGACCTGTCCGACGCCTTCTGCCACTATCTGGTCTCCGATTCCAAGTGAGAGGTGTACTGACAGGACCTGTGGTGATGTCAGAGGGGCGTTCCCGGGCACTCGCGGTCATGTGAAACATATCACATGACCGCAAACAGCCAATCAGCGCTGGGAACGCCCCCTCTCTGACGTCACCACAGGTCTTCTCAGTACACCTCTCACTTGGAATCGGAGAGCGGCAGAAGGCACCAGACAGCGGGAGAAGGCACCGGACAGGTGAAGTATTCATTCTTTTTTATTTTACATACATTTGCCTGTTTAATTTAGATTTCACAGTGTATATTAATACACTGTGAAATCTAATGGGGCTGTCACAGAGGGGAGGAGGAAGCAGGATTCTTCCTCCCCTCTGTGACATCACTGCGCTTTCTGGAGTAAAGAAAGCGCAGTGTGTGAAAGCCCCTGCGTATTTTGTTGCGCTTTTTTGCGCGGCCGAAAAACGCGGCAAAAAGCGCGCACAAAAAAGCGCAGCAAAATAGCAAATGTGTGAACGCATCCTTAAAGGGATATTTCAGTCTTCAAAACTTAAGCTACCAAGATAACAATTAGACTGTAGTGGATCCCATCAAAGGATCTTGTCTGATCATCAGACCTCATGTCCGCTTGGTGTTGTCTGCCGCATGCCCCCATGCTGATACGTATACAGTCTATGGCACAGACATTGCGCTCACCTCGCATCACCCTCATGCAGAAGGAAGAACAGAGGACATGATCAAGAGATAATCAGTAGGAATCATAGAAAGAACCACACCAATCATCCGCCCAGGGGATAGGTGATGTTTTTTACAGGCTTGAATTACTCTTTTAAGGATCATTACCCAATTGACTGATTATGGTTGTATAATTAAATAAATAAAAACAAATTTTTTAAAGCCTCTGAATGCAGATCACGCACTGAGCGTGCCCAGGGTACGGCGTTGCAAAGCACAGAGCGCAACAATGCAACACAGAGAGCGCAACAATGCAAAGCAGAGAGTGCAACAATGCAACACAGAGAGCATGACAATGCAAAGCAGAGAGCGCGACAAAACAACACAGAGTGCGACAATACAATGCAGAGTCTGATGGGGCAACGCAGAGACTGTGACAACACAATGCAGAGTGTGATGGGGCAACGCAGAGAGCACGGCAGGCAACACAGAGGACGGCGGGGCAACGCAGAAAGTGAGATGGGGCAACGCAGAAAACACAGGGTGGCAATGCAGAAACAATATTGGGGCAAAACAGAGTACAGCTAGACAATGCAGAAAGAGTGATGGGGCAACACAGACAGCGTGGCGGGACAATGCCAAGCTTCCCCCACTGACAGTACTATAAAACGTGTGGCAGCACAGCAGGAACTGTATAGGAAGAAATCTTCCACACTTGTCTGGGGCTTGTACCGTGCCCGGTAGGCTTGCGCTCTCTGCAGATAGAGTGAATCCTTTTTCCGTTGTGTAAATGCCATCCCTTCTAGCTGCGCTCGCCCTGCAGTAAACCCCGGCAGACACGCTCATAAATACAGGCCTATTTCCAGAGCTTGACAGAATGACGCTGTTTGATGTTTTAAACTGTGGGGCATATGACCTTAAACAGAGGGGATGGAAAACTTTGGTTCCCACATGCCAAGATTGAGCACACGTGGTCCGTCTCAGTGGGCGTTCAGTTCCCAAGAAAGGAAAACTTCAGCCGTGCCAATTTAAACACTGGGGGGGGGGGGGGGGGGGAAGAAAAAAAAAACGTTTGGAAGATTCGCCTTCTCAACAACTGGATTTTGTTGGTAAACCAATTAGTACTACAGAGGTAACCCTAAACAAAGCGGCTCCGGTAGAAACGACGATTGTCCGAAGTGGCGGCCAACGGACGACGGCTTCAATAGTCACCATGGTTCCACATTCACAAAAGAGGTCTCTGATCCCGAGAAGGCGCCAGTTGCATCATGGTAACGCTGCATGAATTACTCTACCCGGTTGTGCCAACTCTTGGATGTGAGATTATAAAGAGTGGTTTATAATGAGGCTGGGTACCTCCATATACCAGCAACAGTGTCGGGATCGAACACTGGCAGGACATTCTGTTCGCACAGTCCTGGTCCTGTGGGAAGCTGGTCTTCACGCCCGCGCCCCGGCATCCAGGCCGGTCTTCACACCCGCGCCCCGGCATCCAGGTCGGTCTTCACACCCGCGCCCCGGCATCCAGGCCGGTCTTCACACCCGCGCCCCGGCATCCAGGCCGGTCTTCACACCCGCGCCCCGGCATCCAGGCCGGTCTTCACACCCGCGCCCCGGCATCCAGGCCGGTCTTCACACCCGCGCCCCGGCATCCAGGCCGGTCTTCACACCCGCGCCCCGGCATCCAGGCCGGTCTTCACGCCCTGGCACCAAGGACGGTCTTCACGCCCCGGCATCCAGGCCGGTCTTCACACCCGAGCCCTGGTATCCAGGCCGGTCTTCACACCCGCGCCCCGGCATCCAGGCCGGTCTTCTGCTATTGATGACTATGGATCGGCCATCAATATTTAACTCTTTCACAACCACTTTCCAAGAACAGCTCCACTCTTGTCAAACAGACATTGTGTTTGGCCTAAACACCATAAATCCCCTTTCTGTGCACTTTCCTATTGTGGCTTCTCGGCAGGGATGAGTAAACACTGTAAAGCTCCGAGGCTGGAGATTTAGGATGTTTCCAGAGCCCGGACTCTCCGATTAATAGACTGAGCTGGAACCTTTCTGTGAGCGAGGTATCAGTCTTGTTCAGTAAGCTGAGAGCCCGCGGGACGGACACCATCCTCATCATCCAGAGGCCGAAAAATGTGACGGGCGAGGGAGAAAGCTTACCATCGCAATCATTCAGAAGGAAACCTGTGGTATATGTGAATGTTCCTATGGTACTAAACTAAAAGGGTTTTCTTGAATTTGGGATGTGTTAGCCCTCCTCTTATAAGGGTTAACGAGAACGTGGGATGTGCTAGCCCCCTACTTATAGGGATTATCCGGGACTAGGGATGTGCTAGCCCCCTTCTTATAGGGGTTAACCAGACCTTGGGATGTGTTAGCCCCCTTCTTATAGGGGTTAACCAGAACGTGGGATGTGTTATCCCCCTTCTTATAGGGGTTAACCAGACCTTGGGTTGTGTTAGCCCCCTTCTTATAGGGGTTAACCAGAACGTGGGATGTGTTATCCCCCTTCTTATAGGGGTTAACCAGACCTTGGGTTGTGTTAGCCCCCTTCTTATAGGGGTTATCCTGGACTTGGAATGTGCTAGCCCCCTTCTTATAGGGGTTAACCAGACCTTAGGATGTGTTAGCCTCCTTCTTATAGGGGTTAACCAGACCTTGGGATGTTAGCCCCCTTCTTATAGGGGTTAACCAGACCTTGGGATGTGTCAGCCCTCTTCTTATAGGGGTTAACCAGACCTTGGGATGTGTCAGCCCTTTTCTTATAGGGGTTAGCCAGACCTTAGGATGTGTTAGCCCTCCACTGATAAGGGTTAACCAGGACTTGGGATGTGTTAGTTCTTTATTATAGGGGTTAACCAGACCTTGGGACGTGTCAGCCCTTTTCTTATAGGGGTTAGCCAGACCTTAGGATGTGTTAGCCCTCTTCTTATAGGAGTTAACCAGGACTTGGGATGTGTTAGCCTTTTTCTTAAAGGGGTTATCCAGACTGTGGGATGTGTTAGCCCTCTTCTTAGGCTGGTTTCACAATGGCAAATTTTCAATCCGTGTCTATCCGTTTTAAACCAGATGGCCACGGATCCGTTATGGCCTCCCATGTTATCCTAAGGGCACAGATTGGTCCTGAAGTGGCTGTCCGTGTGTATGTTTTTTTCATGGATCTGTTTTTGTCGCATTTTTTTCATGCACCCAGATTTGGAGACTGTTCCTATTTTGGAGCGCCTTGAAAAAAGCGTACACAGACAGACATGGATCCATAGCGGTCATGCCTCAAATTGCATGGAGCTCTAAAGAGGATAGATCCGTTAAACAGATCCGTTTAGCTATACTGAGCATGCTCAGAAGCAAGGTACACCTCCTCCCACCTCTATCTCTGGTGACTAATGACTGATCCATTAAATAAACGGTCTGTAGACATCAGCTGGCATCCTTTTGAACAGATCAGTACTGTCCATGTGGTCCTTGAAATTCAGGATCCACACAGACTTGCACATTTGCCAGGGGAAAGCTGCCTTATAGGGGTTAACAGAACCTGGATAACCCGTAATATTGGATCGGCATCGGTGCAACACCCAGCAGCCCACACTAATCAGTAGTCAACAGGTCCTGAGCACTGAACACCACAGCGCCATACACTGCGTAGTGGCCAATCTTGGGTACTGCAACTCTTTTACTGACGTGAATTTGATCTGACACACAGAACCCAAGACGGCCCCCACACGGTGAAAGGAGCGGAACTGTTACGGCACCATGTACAGTCTGAGTATTGGACCCACCAAAATGACACTACTCCCCTATATCAAAAGGGGTCATTAATACCAAGTTCTAGAAAATACCCTTTAAGCCAGGGTCTCAAACTCCAGGCCTCGAGGGCCGCACACAGTCCAGGTTTTCAGGATTTCCTTGAATTTGACAGTTGGTCATTTGATTACCAACTGTCAAATACTATGGAAATCCTGAAAACCTGGACTGTGTGCAGCCCTCGAGGCCTGGAGTTTGAGACCCTGCTTAAGCCCTATTACTGATCTTCACGTAGATCCAATTATTATATATGCTTTCTTACCCTTTGTCTCATGTTTAATTTGGAGTGTGTGACGAGTTTGATCCTATTGTTGTGCCGACTCCTTATATTTCTTAGGCGGCCGTCACACGCATCTATATCGTGAGCGATATTGTTAGCGATCACGTGCACGCGCGATCGCTAACAAAATCGCTCACATCGCTGGTGAGCTGTCACACAGACAGACTCACCAGCGATGTGGACCAGCGAGATCGTGGTAACTATGGTACACATCTGGTTACTAGGCGCCGCGCGGTGCTTAGTAACCCGACGTTTACCATAGATACCATCTCCTAGCATAGGCTCTGCCGCTGGGAGATCGTTCATCGTGGTGTCACACACCACGATGATGCAGATTGATCAAGCGATTATCGCTTGATATGAGCTCCGGCCACCAATCTGCGATGTAACGATCAAGCGATTTTACATTGTAAAATCGCTTGATTACACGCAGCGATGCACAAACGATATCGCTTAAGCGATCAAAAAGCAGATCACTTAAGCGATATCGTGCATTATATTGATGCGTGTGACGGGCCGCCTTACTGGTCTTCAAGAGAACAAACAATTTTTGGGTTATTCCCATTTCATCAAGTTATCAACTTCTATATGGTGTGCAGATCTGTATTGGACCCACGGATCCAGGAACGGGTCTGTGAAGGGTCCCAGATTGGGATCATATGAGGATCCTGCCTTGTAGTGTGCCGCAGTCAGGCTAGATCGTACGGTTGGCTGCCTACATTACCGGCGGGGGATCCTCCACATGTGCCGCCCTGTAAGCTCCACAGACGTCTCCTGTCTATACATTACATGGGGGTCAGTTGTTTGCAAAGTGAAACGTCTGCGGCAGCATTCTCTCCCCTGTGTTATAGAGAAGCCGGGCTGCAGACTTTCACTTGATAAGGAATCAGGGTGCACAAAGTACGACACAGGCATTACTAATGAGAAGGTGCCGTACCTGATGATCCTCTGCGCAGCGTACTGATGGAGGGAGCGGAACTGGGCGGACATGTTGGCCAGGGCTGCCAGACAATTAGTGTGGAGGTATTTGTCCTGCAAGAAGAAAATCATTTCATTACTCAGTTTTGTACTTTTCAGCATCGTGATCAGTAAAGAAGTGCATAAATGATGCGTGAGGGAATCACCAGACATTAGAGGCTTACACAGAAAGACAAGGTGAAAGGACCTATAAGGCAAGTCTGTGCGGCCTGAGAGGCAGTGAACACTATAGCCAGGAGAATTCCCTACATGCCTGGGAAGCGGGTTTTATTCAGCCCTTTAAAGGGGATATTCAAGTACTTTTTGGTATAATAGTTTTTCTAATTCCCATGGTTTTCTCTGTCTCCGTTGCCATCAGTCAATTTATATGCTGGACTGTACAGGTGAAGGGGCTGTCCAATACTTGGCTGACAACGTCACCGGGAATCTCCACAGTCACAACTATCCAGAAGGTAAATATGTTTTTTTGTGGGGTCCTGATGTAATTATGGGTTGTCCAGTAATGAGCAATCCCTTTAAAGGATTATTTTCATCTTCATGAATGGGTAACGTCAGATATTATTATATGATATTATTATTTGTGCACCATTTACTGCTTATTAAATGTTCATCCGTTCTTGAGATGGGAACACTTGTTTCTTTGTTTACAGCTCGTTACCTTGGAGACCGCCACATACCCTCGCAAAGTCGGTAGAAAATGGACAGATTCAGACTCATAAATATATAATAAATAAAGCACAGTCGTTCATTGCAGGATGTACTGAATATTATTATATGAATTATTATAATGTTCTTTCTAAATATCTTGATTATTGTACCATAATAATGATTAAAGCCTGTTTGTTACCACGCACTACAATAAATTTATCACTTTAAAAATGAGCAGTGTATGAAGGAGTCGGAGTTGGGGAAACTGAGGACTCAGGGAAATTGAGGAGTCAGGGAAATTGAGGAGTCAGAGTCAGGGAAATTGAGGAGTCAGGGAAATTGAGGAGTCAGAGTCAGGGAAATTGAGGAGTCAGAGTCAGGGAAATTGAGGAGTCAGAGTCAGGGAAATTGAGGAGTCAGAGTCAGGGAAATTGAGGAGTCAGAGTCAGGGAAATTGAGGAGTCAGAGTTAGGGAAATTGAGGAGTCAGAGTCAGGGAAATTGAGGAGTCAGAGTCAGGGAAATTGAGGAGTCAGAGTCAGGGAAATTGAGGAGTCAGAGTCAGGGAAATTGAGGAGTCAGAGTCAGGAAATTGAGGAGTCAGAGTCAGGAAATTGAGGAGTCAGACCCAGTGATTTGGGTCACGGGACTCCACAGCCCTGAGCCCTCGACCTCAGAATGTGCACAGTGCTTTCACGCTCTTTTCTATTGGTTTGTAGGCAATGTTTAGCAGTGTGCTGGGATCTATGGAGTGCATCGTTACATCGTTGTAGGTGACAAATGCAGCACAAAAAAAAAAAAAGCACTGTGGGTACATAGCCTTAACCTTACAAGCTGCACCGGTGGTCGGTCTCCTAGGCAACAAGAGAAAAAAATTACGGTAACATCAAGAAGGATGACAATTTTTAATATGCATAACTAGATGGCGGCCCAATTCTTAAAGAATCGGGTATCTAGCCTATGGTTAGCAGGTATAGGGGGCTCGTGGTTAGCAGAGTATAGAGGCGGCTCTGTGGGTAGCAGAGCATACAGGCGGCTCTGTGCGTTAGCAGAGCATGCAGGCGGCTCTGTGGGTAAGCAGAGCATGCAGGCGGCTTGTGGGTACAGAGCATACAGGCGGCTCTGTGGGTAGCAGCTAGGCTTAGGGGTACAGGCGGGCTCTGTGGGTTAGCAGAGCATAGGGCCTGAGGTAGCAGAGCATCGGGCGGTCTGTGGGTAGCAGAGCATACAGGCGGCTCTGTGGGTAGCAGAGCATACAGGCGGCTCTGTGGGTAGCAGAGCATACAGGCGGCTCTGTGGGTATAGCAGAGCAATGAACAGGCGGCTCTGTGGTAGCAGAGCATACAGGCGCTCTGTGGTAGCAGCATACAGGCGGCTCTGTGGTAGCAGAGCATACAGGCGGCTCTGTGGATAGCAGAGCATACAGGCGGCTCTGTGGATAGCAGAGCATACAGGCGGCTCTGTGGATAGCAGAGTGAGTGGGTGCTGGAGGGTGAGGAGAGGTGGCGCTGGAGGGGTGAGGAGAGGTGGCGCTGGAGGGGTGAGGAGAGGTGGCGCTGGAGGGGTGAGGAGAGGTGGCGCTGGAGGGGTGAGGAGAGGTGGCGCTGGAGGGGTGAGGAGAGGTGGCGCTGGAGGGGTGAGGAGAGGTGGCGCTGGAAGGGTGAGGTGAGGTGGCGCTGGAAGGGTGAGGAGAGGTGGCGCGGGAAGGGTGAGGAGAGGTGGCGCGGGAAGGGTGAGGAGAGGTGGCGCGGGAGGGGTGAGGAGAGGTGGCGCTGGAGGGGCGAGGAGAGGTGGCGCTGGAGGGGCGAGGAAAGGTGCGGCTGGAGGGGCGAGGAGAGGTGGCGCTGGAGGGGGAGGAGATGGCGTGAGGGCGAGGAGAGGTGGCGCTGGAGGGGCGAGGAGAGGTGGCGCTGGAGGGGCGAGGAGAGGTGGCGCTGGAGGGGCGAGGAGAGGTGGCGCTGGAGGGGCGAGGAGAGGTGGCGCTGGAGGGGCGAGGAGAGGTGGCGCTGGAGGGGCGAGGAGAGGTGGCGCTGGAGGGGCGAGGAGAGGTGGCGCTGGGGGGTGAGGAGAGGTGGCGCTGGAGGGGCGAGGAGAGGTGGCGCATGGGGGGGTGAGGAGAGGTGGCGCTGGAGGGTGAGGAGAGGTGGCGCTGGAGGGGTGAGGAGAGGTGGCGCTGGAGGGGTGAGGAGAGGTGGCGCTGGAGGGGTGAGGAGAGGTGGCGCTGGAGGGGTGAGGAGAGGTGGCGCTGGAGGGGTGAGGAGAGGTGGCGCTGGAGGTAGGAGGTGGGGAGGTAGGAGTGCGCTGGAGGGTAGGAGGGGGCTGGAGGGTGAGAGAGGAGCGGCTGAGGGTGAGGAGAGAGGGGCTGGAGGGTAGAGAGGAGCGGCTGGAGGGGTGAGGAGAGGAGCGGCTGGAGGGGTGAGGAGAGGAGCGGCTGGAGGGGTGAGGAGAGTTGGCGCTGGAGGGGTGAGGAGAGGTGGCGCTGGAGGGGGGAGGAGAGGTGCGACTGGAGGGGGGAGGAGAGGTGCGGCTGGTGAGGGGGGAGGAGAGGTCCTGCTGGAGGGGTGAGGAGAGGTCCTGCTGGAGGGGTGAGGAGAGGTGGTGCTGGAGGCGTGAGGAGAGGTGGCGATGGAGGGGTGAGGAGAGGTGGCTGGAGGGGTAAGGAGAGAGGAGGCTGGAGCGGCGACATCACCGCTCTGCACACCTCTCCGGCCGGAGCTAATGCCGGTCGTCTCCCGCCCGTGATGTCTGAGTGTTTTGGGCAGTGTAGGGGCGGCCGTAAGCGTGGCGGGGCTGGCTGAGTCCCGCTCCGCTTACGGCCGCCATCTTGGTCCACCCTGGACAGGTGTAGCACTGTGGTGACGTCACTTTGGCCATGACAAAGTGACGGAAGTCGTGGCCAAAGTGACGGAAGTGGCCTTGGGCTTTTATATATTAGACTACAAAAGTAATAGATTTTACAAGCGCTATCCAGCAATATCCTTTTATAAAGATGGGAATGAACCAAGTGGCCAAACACAAAAGAGAGCTATTGGGCCATTCCACATACTAAAAAAAAACAAAAAAAAAAAAAAAAGGAGTCAGCTGATATGTGCTGCCTCCCCCATATACTGAGCAGAGGGGAGATAGCCGGAGCTTACATCTTAAGCACCAAATGACTGGCCATTTAAATTTTTTTGCACGACCTATAATCCAATAATCATCTACCGGGGGAGAGCCAGACGGTGCCCCATGCATATCAGATTGATGGGCATTAATCCCATTGGTCATCCTTGACTCAATATTGCGGCTACCGATTTTCACAAAAACATTTGCAACAAAAGCACTTTGCTGCAGATTTGTTGCAGGATTAACCTCTGCATTTCCAAATAGTAAATCAGCACCAAATCTGCTGCAGAGGATTCCTTCCTCCGCATGTACCGTATATACTCGTGTATAAGCCGAGTTTTTCAGCCCACAAATTGGGCTGAAAAGTCCCCCCCTCGGCTTATACACGGGTCTATACGGTAATGCTGTGGGGGGGGGCTGTGACCGGGAGCTGGAGGAGGCAGGAGGGGGCCGCGGTGACCGCAGGCGGTCACGTGGGGCCGCCTCATTAGTGCAATGAATATGCACGGCATCCCCCCGTCCATCAATGGCGGGGGGATGCCGTGCATATTGCACTGCACAGCCCCCCTCCTTAATATGCGTCCCGCAGTATTAATAAACAGCCCCCCCCCCTCCTTATCATGGCCCCCCAGGCTGCGGTAGCTGTCAAAATAACAAACAGTTTATACATCACCTTCCGACGCAGCTCTGCGCTCCTCCGGTCCTCCGCTCGCCGGCTTCTTCTTTCTTCTTGTGCCGGTGTCATGTGACCGGGCGCAGGAGATGACGTCATTTCCTGCGCGCGGTCACAGAAGTCGGCACAACAAGAAGAAGCAGCCGGCGAGCGGAGGGCAGAGGACCGGAGGAGCGCAGAGCTGCGTCGGAAGGTGATGTATAAACTGTTTGTTATTTTGACAGCTGCCGCAGCCTGAGGGGCCATGATAAGGAAAGGGGGGGGGGGCTGTTTATTAATACTGGGGCTGTATATACCTCTGGGGCTGCTGGATAGTACCACTGGGGCTGTATATACCACTGGGGCTGTATACTACCACTGGGGCTGTATATACTACCACTGGGGCTGTATACTACCACTGGGGCTGCATATACCTCTGGGGCTGATGTATACTACCACTGGGGCTGTATACTACCACTGGGGCTGCATATACCTCTGGGGCTGATGTATACTACCACTGGGGCTGTATACTACCACTGGGGCTGTATATACATCTGGGGCTGATGTATACTACCACTGGGGCTGTATACTACCACTGGGGCTGTATATACATCTGGGGCTGATGTATACTACCACTGGGGCTGCTTGGGCTCCTGTATACTACCACTGGGGCTGCATATACCTCTGGGGCTGATGTATACTACCACTGGGGCTGTATACTACCTCTGGGGCTGTATATACATCTGGGGCTGATGTATACTACCACTGGGGCTGCTTGGGCTCCTGTATACTACCACTAGGGCTCCTGTATACTACCACTGGGGCTGCTGGGGCTCCTATATACTACCACTGGGGCTGCTGTATACTACCACTGGGGCTGCTGTATACTACCACTGGGGCTGTATATACATCTGGGGCTGATGTATACTACCACTGGGGCTGCTTGGGCTCCTGTATACTACCACTGGGGCTGCATATACCTCTGGGGCTGATGTATACTACCACTGGGGCTGTATACTACCTCTGGGGCTGTATATACATCTGGGGCTGATGTATACTACCACTGGGGCTGCTTGGGCTCCTGTATACTACCACTAGGGCTCCTGTATACTACCACTGGGGCTGCTGGGGCTGCTGTATACTACCACTGGGGCTGCTGTATACTACCACTGGGGCTGCTGGGGATGCTATATACTACCACTGGGGCTGCTGTATACTACCACTGGGGCTGCTGTATACTACCACTGGGGCTGCTATATACTGGGGCTGCTGGGGATGCTATATACTACCACTGGGGCTGCTGGGGATGCTATATACTACCACTGGGGCTGCTGGGGATGCTATATACTACCACTGGGGATGCTATATAGTACCACTGGGGATGCTATATACTACCACTGGGGATGCTATATAGTACCACTGGGGCTGCTGGGGATGCTATATACTACCACTGGGGCTGCTGTATACTACCACTGGGGCTGCTGTATACTACCACTGGGGAGGCCTGTATACCACACTGCTGGGGGCTGTATACCTGTGCTGGGGTCCACCCTCGGCTTATACACGAGTCAATAGGTTTTTCCAGATTTTTGGGGCAAAAGTAGGGGGGTCGGCTTATACACGAGTATATACGGTATATGGGGTCTTGAAAGCCTAAATTTACATCAAATCCGGACCAAAAATCTGACACATGTCCGCCCTGCCCAAAAGTGGTGACCCATGACTAAAGGGATTTACTCGTGAATGACAGCTAGCACAGACCCTAAAAGTCATGAAGTCGGAATCATACAAAGAGAGATTTTATTTTTGCTATAAATGAGATTTTCCATTATTAGTTTATTTGTGTAGTGAGCGGCGAGGAGAACAGACCCACAGTTGACCCTTGCTGGGCACGGCCTCATCACAGATTAGGTAATGCGGTCACACCGTAATCTGAGATATTACAATTCATGTTCATTTGCAGAATTGAATCTGAAATTTGGATCTGGGCACCGAGGAGGGCTTTTAATTTTAATTAAATACGCGAAGAGCGTTGATGTCACTACAAATACAGATTCCAAATATTTGCTGGCTGCCATCGCTCGCCGGCCTCTCCTGGATACAGAAACATGAGCTGCTCTGACCGCGCAGCACGCATCAGTCACCGGGAGCATTCAGCACCGCGACACAGAAACGTGACGTCGTCTGTACACTAATGTGCGCACAAAAGGCTGATCCACTCAGAAAGTTCACTTCCACCGCAGCAGAACTGTGATTAATGGGATTAAAAGGACAAAAGAGTCAAATATGCACCTGGGAAATATCAGGAAGACCCGATGATTGCACACGACATTGCCCAGAGCCACCATAGGATGACAGCTGCTAACTATCAGGGTCAGCAATATCTACCAGGGCGATACCCGGCCTGCACACGGTAGGTGAGCCAATAGACAGCACAGAAATGATGGCCATCAACAAGGGCAAAAGATCAATATTATATGGCAGGCCCCATACTCACCCGGGTACGAGTCATATTATACTGAATGGTTCTGATCACCACCAGAATGAGCAGACTGCCCAGAGAGATCTCCGTCAGCACACGCTCTGAATACCACGTGATGTTCTTCAGGATCTGCAGAGACAAAGATGGATCATCAGAGACTGAAGTACGAGGAGCCAACAAATCTGAATGTATATACTGCCACAATGTGAAATCTAATCTGTACACGAGTAACTGTGCACATTCATTAGTTATCCTGTATTATACTCTAATCACTGTGTACATACATTACATCACTGATCCTGTACTGATCCTGAGTTACCTCCTGTATTATACTCCAGAGCAGCACTCGCTATTCTGCTGGTGCAGTCACGTACTGTAATACTGATCATTACCTTTATTATACAATCACTATTCGCTGGCAGTATGTTACAACTACATTACTGATCTGATTACTCCTTATTATACTCCAGAGCTGCACTCACTATTCTGCTGGTGGAGTCACTGTATACATACATTACATTACTGATCCTGAGTTACCTCCTGTATTATACTCCAGAGCTGCACTCACTATTCTGCTGGTGCAGTCACTGTGTACATACATTACATTACTGATCCTGAGTTATCCTGTATTATACTCCATGAGCTGCACTCACTATTCTACTGGTGCAGTCACTGTGTACATACATTACATTACTGATCCTGTACTGATCCTGAGTTACCTCCTGTTTTATCCTCCAGAGCTGCACTCACTGTTCTGCTGGTGCAGTCACTGTTTACATACTGTACATTACATTACTGATCCTGTACTGATCCGAGTTACCTCCTGTACTATACTCCAGTGCTGCACTATTCTGCTGGTGGAGTCACTCAGTACATACATTACATTACTGATCCTGGTTATATCATGTATTAGACTCTGGAGCTGCACTCACTTTTCTGCTGGTGCAGTCACTGTGTACATACATTACATTACTGATCCTGTACTGTTCCTGAGCTATATCCTTATCATACTCCAGAGCTGCACTCACTATTCTGCTGGTGCAGTCACTGTGTACATACATTACATTACTGATCCTGTACTGATCCTGAGTTACCTCCTGTATTATACCCCAGAGCTGTACTCACTATTCTGCTGGTGCAGTCACTGTGTACATACATTACATTACTGATCCTGGTTATATCGCGAATTATACTCCAGAGCTGCATTACTATTCTGCTGGTGTAGTCACTGTGTGTACATACATTACATTATTGATCCTGAGTTACCTCCTGTATTATACTCCAGAGCTGCACTCACTATTCTGCTGGTGGAGTCACTCTGTACATTACATTACATTACTGATCCTGAGTTACCTCCTGTATTATACCCAGAGCTGCACTCACTATTCTGCTGGTGGAGTCACTTGTACATACATTACATTACTGATCCTTGTTATATCATGTATTAGATTCTGGAGCTGCACTCACTATTCTTCTGAAGGATTAACACTAGAAGATTATTCTACAGGTCACCCACAGATCTTCCATTGGCTCTGCCTTGGCCATTTATCTCCGATTTTCTTCTGGTGATGCTATTCTGTTGTTGATTTGGAGGTCACTTTACACTGAAAAGTGAAATTCCTCCTCTTCAGCCTTTTAACAGAAAAAGTTAAAATTTGGCTGATATTTGGAACTGTCCATAATTCCCTCTACCCTGATTAAAGCCTCAGTTCCAGCTGTTGACAAAAAGCTATAAAGCATAATGCTGCCACCACCATGGTTCACTGGGGGTATGGTGTTCTTTTGGTGATGTGCAGTGTTCTCTTTGCAACAAACTTACCTTTTGCCAAAAAAAATCAACCACTGTCTCATCAGATCATAACACATTTTCCCATTTACTTTTGATGACTTAAAGTAAAATTTGGCAAAACATAGCTGGGCTTGGATGTTGCTCTTCATAAGAATAGGCTTCCGTCTTGCCACCCCAGGCCAGACATATGAAGAATACGGGAAATTTTGTCACATGCAGAACACAACCAATTCTTGGCAAAAATTCCTGCAGCTCCTCTAATGTTGCTTAGGCATGTTCACCTCCTCTTGGACCACTTCTTTTTTTTTTTTCCATCAATTTTTGAGTTACGTCCTGTTCTACATAATGTCACTGTTGTGCCAAATTTAAGCCAGTTCTTGATGATGTTTTCACAGTGTCTATGGGAAATCTGATGGCAACATGTTTGTACCCTTCTGCTGACAAAACCTTTGCTGTGTTGGAAGCTGTTTACAGACCATGGCTTTTGCTATAAAATTTCAGAAAAATCCTACTAGAACAGCGTAATTAGCAAATTCTGAACACAACCACATCCCCTCTAATAAGAAGCTGTTCACACCTATGCAACCACACTATATAAATATTATTTTTATTTCCCCCTCAAAATGGTTTTAGTTTTTTGATAATTGTTTTGTACAGATTAAAGATGGATAAAGCTCTGAAATGATTAGTGATGTGTAATAATAGGAATTGACACAGGGAAAAAGTATTGAATAGTTAAAGAAAGAGGGGCCAAAAGCTACGGAAAGTCATGACACCAGATGAAATTATGAATTAGAAAGCAATCCTGCCATCTGATGGTCTATGAAAAGATGTCTAATTACCAAGGAGCAACACAAGAAACATATCATGATGGGTAAAACCAGTGAGCTGTCTCAAGACCTCTGTACCCTTATTGTTACAAAACAAACTGATGTCATTGGTTACAGGAGAATTTCTAATCTACTGTTACTCCACCAGAAGAATAGTGAGTGCAGCTCCAAAGTATAATACAGGATATAACCAGGATCGGGAATGTACAAAGTGACTGCACCAGCAGAATAGTGAGTGCAGCTCTGGAGTATAATACAGGAGTAACTCAGGATCAGTAATGTAATGTATGTACACAGTGACTCCACCAGCAGAATAGTGAGTGCAGCTCTGGAGTATAATACAGGAGGTAACTCAGGATCAGTAATGTAATGTATGTACACAGTGACTGCACCAGCAGAATAGTGAGTGCAGCTCTGGAGATAACAATATACAGGTAAGTGTACACTCAGGAATAGTACAGGGATACAGGAGTAATGTAATGTAATAGTACACAGTGACTGCACCAGCAGAATAGTGAGTGCAGCTCTGGAGTATAATACAGGAGGTAACTCAGGATCAGTAATGTAATGTATGTACACAGTGACTGCACCAGTAGAATAGTGAGTGCAGCTCTGGAGTATAATATATGATATAACTCAGGATCAGTACAGGATCAGTAATGTAATGTATGTACACAGTGACTGCACCAGAGAATAGTGAGTGCAGCTCTGGAGTATAATACAGGAGGTAACTCAGGATCAGTAATGTAATGTATGTACACAGTGACTGCACCAGCAGAATAGTGAGTGCAGCTCTGCACTATAATACAGGAGGTAACTCAGGATCAGTACAGGATAAGTAATGTAATGTATGTACACAGTGACTGCACCAGCAGAATAGTGAGTGCAGCTCTGGAGTATAATACAGGGGTAACTCAGGATCAGTACAGGATAACTAAATGTAATGTATGTACACAGTGACATGCACCAGCAGAATAGTGAGTGCAGCTCTGGAGTACAATAGTGAGCACAAGTGAATCTTTGCACATTGTTAATTAGATCAGACTACCGTCTAGTTTCATACACCCCTGCTTTCACATTATATAAAGTTGACAGATTTGCTCCGAGGTGACTCTCAGTGAAGGGGAGCCACCATGTCTATGGTGCTGCAGATGTATTTTTGTTATTATAGCTTTCTGAGAAAGTAATATAACTAATAAATGTCTGGAAGGACGAGTCATAGCTGAATCATATAACTAGCGCTCTGCAGTACTAAACGCTCCACACGCAGGGGCTCACTTTTTGATAACCAGCCATTTTTGACATTGAGAGTAATAGAGAACAGATTTCGTCAGCTAGAAACTAGCACAAAAAGAGAACATGGCCAAATCTCCTGTCCAACATTACATGTCAAATAAGCCGGGATCAATGATATGAGAAACAGATGGGAGATCAATAGACTGCCATGTGGTAATTCCCTTCTCCTGCCGCTCATTCAGTAGAAATCTCTCCCTGTAAATCCCAACATAAAGGCCGAGCTGCCTGAAAACCCAGTTATTTATTGTTGTGGAACATGACTGAAAAGGATCCAGCGGTAAATGCTAGGAAGCCGCCCGCCCGCTGAGGTCAGAGCGCCAGGGTAGAGTCAGGAGACAGGGCGAAAACCTGGGGGACCATGGCACCGGCCTGTATTGATGCCAGGCATAGAAGGAGACAGGGCGAAGACCTGGGTGACCATGGCACCGGCCCGCACTGATGCGAGGCGTAGAGACAGAGATGGGGAGAAGACCTGGGTGAATATGGCACCGGCCTGTATTGATGCCAGGCGTAGAGACAGAGATGGGGAGAAGACCTGGGTAAATATGGCACCGGCCTGTATTGATGCCAGGCATAGAAGAAGGAGACAGGGCGAAGACCTGGGTGACCATGGCACCGGCCGTATTGATGCCAGGCATATAGGCAGGAGACGGGACGAAGATCTGGGTGACCATGGCACCGGCCTGCACTGATGCCAGGGTAGAGACTGGAGTCAGGGCGAAGATCTGGGTAACCATGGCACTGGCCTGTATTGATGCCAGGCGTACAGGCAGGAGACGGGGCGAAGACCTGGGGACCATGGCACCGGCCTGCATTGATGCCAGGCGTGGAGGCAGAGACGGGATGAAGACCTGAGTGACCATGGCATCGGCCTGCACGATGCCAGGCATATAGGCAGGAGACGGGGATAGGAACTGGGTGACCTGCACGGATGCCAGACCCCTATAATTCACATTATAACAACAAGTTCATCCAGCCTAGGAAAGAGCCCAGAAACTAGGACACAAGAGATCTCAGCTTTTGTGCAGATGTATATAAACTGTTGTTCCCCGTTATGTGCGACATTTGGCTGGGGAGAGATTGCGTGCAGAGTTTATTAATGAAATTACTGATAATGTGCCTATAAAATTACTGCCTCTAATCTCGCACGAAGAGAAGAGAGTATGTCATTGATTAATTGATTTGATTCACTACAACGAGGATTAGCTGGTACCAGACCCATCCGGCTGCCACTTACCTCCCCTGGTTACAATCAGAAGGTTCCCAAACACTTGGGATTAAAGCATGATGTGGGGACAGAGACCCCGATTCCAGCGATGTGTCACTTCTTGGACTGTGCTTTGCTGTTTCAATACATTCACTGTTTTATCAGCAGCAGATTATCACTACAGGATTAAGCGTCTCATGCTTCAGGATCCAACCTTCTCCCGCCACCGATATGCAGCTATGTCAATGTTTAGTGTATACAGAAAGCTGTCAATCAGTGGTGTAGACAGGGTTATGCAGGGCTCAGCATTCAGAGCAATGCTAGATCTGCAGCACAGAGAAAGAACAGGAATTGTATAAAAATAATAGCAAGCAGCTCAGTAAGGGAGATGTTGCTGGAATCAGGGTCTCTTCCCATACATCATGCTAGTAACTTATATAGCAAAAAAATGATGGCAGATAACCTTTAAATGGTAAGGAAGGTGGAAAAATCTATGGAAACTCGCAGCATTGTCCGACCCATGTGGACGTACCCCAATTTTTTCCCCCAAAATACTGTTTTGTCCGTTGAGTCTCGTACTCCTCGCTGCACCAAAGATATAAGAAGGACGAGAGCAAGATCGTTAGAGCATGTGGAATGTGGCCCCCAAACATCGGAAAAGAGGCTCGTAAAGCCCCCAGACAGCTGGGACACAGTTTATGGCGTTAATAAAGCGGGAATGCTTCTGTCGGTGGAGTTCACACTGCACATTCTGTGGTCTCGGGTTATTTACAGTGTTGATCTTGTGCTTGTCAAATACATGTGAGCTCGTCTCCACGGACAGGGCTGGACAGAGCAATTACATGAATTCCTGCACCAGTCACGAGAGCCAAAAAAACGGAAAATAAGAACACTTTTTTTTTTAAGGGGCAAATTAGAAAAATCAGTCAAGAAAACTTCTGCGAACTTACAAAAAAAACTTTGTCTTTCAGTCAATCACTGACAGCGCGAACCAAAGCACCGCGGCAGGGATCGCTCTGTTCCCCGCAGTGTTCGGAGGTTCCGTGATGCGATCACGGGACCTCGATGTGTTACCTTGACAGCCCAGGGTCCTTTGATGACCCCAGATACTGTCTACAATCACACTTCCTGAGGATGCTTGGAGAGCAATAGCATCCACAGAGTGATTTCTCCTGTACACAGATGTGCAGCAGCTCATCTGTACACAAGAAAAGAGATCAGAGTGTGCAGTGCTGAGGCTCAAGTAAAGGGTAAAAAAAAAAAAAAAGTTTTAAAAATATGGAAAAAAAAAAACTTAAAAAGTTCAAATCACCCCCATTTGCCCCATTGAAGATATAACTTAAAAAAAAAATACAACATTCATATTTGGTATCGCCGCATTCAGAGATGCCCGATTAGATTAGATTATACAAAATCAATAAACTGTGTAACGGGATAAAAAGCTAAACAAGCCAAAATTATGTTTTTTTCATTGCCACAGAATTGGAATAAAATGCAAAAACAGATTAGATAACAGTAAAAGTATACATGTTTGGTATCTATGAACTCATACCGACCCGGGGCATCTTACCGACATGCCAATTTTACCATATAATGAATAAATAAAATTAAAAAAAATGAATAAACATATAACTCCACTTTTTTTGCAATTTCGACGCACTTGTTCATATATGGTAAAGTAAATTATTTCATTCAAAAGTACAACTCGTCCAGCAAAAAAACAAGCCGTCATATGTCTATATTGATGGAAAAAAAAGAAGTTATGGCTCTTGGAAGAAAAAGAGGGACAAACAAAAAATTGCCAGAGAGTGAAGGAGTTGAAAGGGGTGGGCCTAGGACAACCGTGTCCTTTTAGGACATCGCACTTTGGGGTCTATAGATCAACACCTCTTGTTGGAGATGAAAGTTGCTCATCTGCAGCGACTCTCTCTTTGGAGGACACAGTTTGTCCCTGTAGTATATGGTTATTCATCTGCCATGTAATACCACATCTTCCCAACAGAGGTCGCTGCAGCAGAAATCAGTAACTAGCTTCAACATGATCTCGATCGCTGCAGTGAATCTTAGAATAAAGGAGTGATTAAACTCTGGGGTCCTGATTAATCAAGTACTGTCATTTTGAACTGGAGTCAGATGCCCCAAATTCAATAAGGGGGTGAACTTTTCAATAACAAAAAAAAAAAAAAAAAACTGTGCAACTCCATCATGTAATGTGTACAAGGGCAACGCCGACCAAGAGACATTGTAACAAAAAGACAGCTGCACTCTGAAATACTAAGTCATGTCATTTTGAATCTAAAGGAATATAGAACAGCATTATAGCTAAGGAGACATGAAGAAATGAGACACTTAGCTTATAAATACTGCCATATCAATAACCGTCCAGCAGCTACATCGAGGAGTGTCTCTTTACTAAGTCCCTACGCTTCAGTTACAGCCTCAATCTGGATTTATAGACCTTCTTTTGTATGGGCAAGTAGGAACCTGCTAACAGAGACCAATAACACGTAAGGGTGCACGGCACAGGGCCTGACCCCAGAATCTAAACAAGAAAAAACTGTGGCACTCCATCATGTTATGTCTAAAGGCCTCAGGAGTTATTGTTCTGTGTTAGCAGGTTCCTACTCACCCATACAAAGGAGGATTTTTAAATCCAAAGCGAGGCTGTGACTGAGCGTACGCCTCGAATGTAGCTACTGGGCGTTATCGACATGGCCATATTTATAAGCTAATAGTCTAATTTCTTCATGTCTCCCTAGCTATAATGTTGGTCTATACTCCTTTGGATTCAAAATTACATGTCCTAGTATTTCAGATTGCAGCTGACTTTTTGGTTTTTTTAGACTGTGAGCCCTCGCGGACAGGATCCCCGACCCTGTTGTACCCGTATGACCAATAGTGATGTGTCATCGTTTGTGGTCGTCTTCGACCTCCTGTTTCTGTCTACCCTCTAAATTGTAAAGCGCCATGTATCCTAATGGCGCTATATAAGTACCTATTATAATAATAAAATAATAATAAATGAATTTGGATACATCAATACAGATAGCACGGTGGCTGAGTCAGTGGTCAGCACTGTTGCTCTTTAACACTGGGGTCCTAGGTTCCAATCCCACCAAGGACGACACCTACAGGGGTTTGTATATTCTTCCTGTGTTTCTGTGGGTTTCCTCCCACACTCCAAAGACTGAGGGATGTAGATTGTGAGCCCCAATGGGGACAGTGATGATAATGTAAAGTGCTGTAGAATTAAAGTTGCCATATAAGTGAGTAAAATAAATAAATATACATGTAATCACATTAGAGCCAGACAATCCCGTCATGGGCCTTGTTAGCATTTCATGTCTGCAGCATGTGTTCCTCGGCTCAGGCCACCGCGGATGGAACTTTCCACCCGAACTTTCAGCTATTTTGAGTAAAGATCCTTTAATCCGTCCACACCGTTTTCCATCCAATTTACAGAAAAATCTTTAATCGAGTGTCACAACTTCTAATTTAATGTAACAATCGGGCGTCCCTGGGAAAAGAACATTCAAGACGACTCGGCAGTAAATTATACAACTGTGCACGAGCCAAGACGTCTCCAAATGAAAAGCCGATGCGTTTCCAGCCACACACGGAGCCCAGCGAGGAACAGATCAGCAATAAGTGGCCGTCCTAGAAACATACGCAGAGTGGCCCAAGGGTTTTTCTCATCTTTTGAAAACCCCTAAAACATAGAAAAGAAACCCATCATCTTGACAACCTGCTCAGCTCCCGGATCTAGGCCATGATTTCTTGGTGATCGGAAGAGCCAACTTGTAAGTGAACAGGTTGTGAATGAGGGCAATGCCCCCTTCCTTTATGATTTATGGTAGGAGAGGGATTTCACATTAAATTCCAAGGCTGTCTGTAACATGAAAGAGGTTACTTTATTCCTGGTGGTCTAGGGAGAAAGAATGGGATAATACCGGGGCTAGTGGTCTAGAATGGGCTATCATTTTATTCCCTAGTGTCCAAGTATAAAATAAGATGAAAATAGCTGATTGTCTGAGCTGAAACAAAAGGGGAGGGGAGATTGTTTTATGCTCTGGTGATCTAGGTAAACGGAGGTAAATACCTGGTGGTTTAGAGTATAAAAGGTTATTTTATTTCACAATACCCTGGGGTAAAAGAAGTATCTGGTGGGCTATGTTATGACATTTTCTTTCTCTGGTGGTCTAGGTAAACTAAGGGGTTAATACCTGTGGTCTAGAGTATAAGATGGTTTTCATTTTGTTCCCAAATCCCTAAATTTAAAAAAGCAATTGTCAGGTGGTCTAGGGTAAAAGAGAAATGGGATAAATAAACGGTTGTTCACAGCCCAATTTTTTTAAATGAATGTGTACTCCAGGGGTCACAGTGCATGTTCTGGTCACAGACTCGGGGGCACTTTGACGTCTCTGATAAGGTGGCACCACATTTTTAATTAATTTCTCCATTCTTGACTGTAGGAATCACCAAGTGTGCCCCCACTATGCTTCACTGCAGGCATCACAAAGTGAGTCCCCGTCATGCTTCACTGTAAGCATCATCGAGCGAGCCCCTACTATGCTTCACTGTAGGCATCACCTAGTGAGCCACTGCCAAGCTTCACCGTAGGTATCACCGAGTGAGCCCGCGCCATGCTTCACTGTGGGCATCACCGAGTGAGCCCCCTGCCATGCTTCAGTGTAGGCATCACCTAGTGAGCCCCCGCCATGCTTCACGGTAGGCACCACCGAGCCTCCGCCATGTGTCACTGTAGGCATCACTGAGTGAGCCCCCGCCATGCTTCAGTGTAGGTACTACCGAGCCTCCGCCATGCGTCACTGTAGGCATCACCGAGTGAGCCCCCGCCATGCTTCACTGTAGGCATCACCGAGTGAGCCCCAGCCATGCTTCACTGTAGGTATCACCGAGTGAGCCCCCGCCATGCTTCACTGTAGGCACCACCGAGCCTCCGCCATGTGTCACTGTAGGCTCACTGATGAGCCCCCGCCATGCTTCACTGTAGGTACTACCGAGCCTCGCCATGCGTCACTGTAGGCATCACCGAGTGAGCCCCCGCCATGCTTCACTGTAGGCATCACCGAGTGAGCCCCCGCCATGCTTCACCGTAGGCATGACCAAGTGAGCCCCCGCCATTCTTCACTGTAGGCATCACCAAGTGAGCCCCCACCATGCATCACAGAGAGCCGCACGACGCTTCACTGCAGGCATCACCAAGTAAGTCACCACCATTATTTCACGTAGGCATCACCGAGTGAGCACCATCATTCTTCACTGTAGTTAACACTGAGTGAGCCCCCACGATGCTTCACCATAGGTAGCATCGAGTGAGCCTCTGCTATGCTTCCCTTTAGGCACACAGGGAGCTGCCAGTCAGTGGTGTGGGAGGGGTTATACACAGGAAGCTGCCAGTCAGTGGTGTGGGCAAGGTTATACCCAGGAAGCTGCCAGTCAGTGATGTGGGCTGAGTTATACACAGGAAGCTGCCAGTCAGTGGTGTGGGCAGAGTTATACACAGAAAGCTGCCAGTCAGTGATGTGGGCTGAGTTATACACAGGAAGCTGCCAGTCAGTGGTGTGGGCAGAGTTATACACAGAATGCTGCCAGTCAGTGGTGTGGGCGGAGTTATTCACAGGAAGCTGCCAGTCAGTGGTGTGGGCGGAGTTATACACAGGAAGCAGCCAGTCAGTGGTGTGGGCTGGGTTATACACAGGAAGCTGCCAGTCAGTGGTGTGGGTGGAGTTATACACAGGAAGCTGCCAGTCAGTGGTGTGGGCTGGGTTATACACAGGAAGCTGCCAGTCAGTGGTGTGGGCTGGGTTATAACACAGGAAGCTGCCAGTCAGTGGTGTGGGCTGGGTTATAACACAGGAAGCTGCCAGTCAGTGGTGTGGGCTGGGTTATACACAGGAAGCTGCCAGTCAGTGGTGTGGGCTGGGTTATACACAGGAAGCTGCCAGTCAGTGGTGTGGGCTGGATTATACACAGGAAGCTGCCAGCCAGTGGTGTGGGCTGGGTTATACACAGGAAGCTGCCAGTCAGTGGTGTGGGAGGAGTTATTCACAGGAAGCTGCCAGTCAGTGGTGTGGGCTGGGTTATACACAGGGAGCTGCCAGCCAGTGGTGTGGGCTGGGTTATACACAGGAAGCTGCCAGTCAGTGGTGTGGGCAGGGTTATACACAGGAAGCTGCCAGTCAGTGGTGTGGGCTGGGTTATACACAGGAAGCTGCCAGTCAGTGGTGTGGGCTGGGTTATACACAGGAAGCTGCCAGTCAGTGGTGTGGGCTGGGTTATACACAGGAAGCTGCCAGTCAGTGGTATGGGCTGGGTTATACACAGCAAGCTGCCAGTCAGTGATGTGAGCGGAGTTATACACAGGAGCTGCCAGTCAGTGGTGTGGGCTGGGTTATACACAGGAAGCTGCCAGTCAGTGGTGTGGGCAGGGTTATACACAGGAAGCAGCCAGTCAGTGGTGTGGGCTGGGTTATACACAGGGAGCTGCCAGCCAGTGGTGTGGGCTGGGTTATACACAGGAAGCTGCCAGTCAGTGGTGTGGGCAGGGTTATACACAGGAAGCTGCCAGTCAGTGGTGTGGGCAGGGTTATACACAGCTTAACTCTTAGCTCTGCTTCTTCCGCATCAGACAAAAAAAGGCATTTTATGAAATCTACATCAAGCAGCCCAGTAAGTGATACAGTTGAAACCAGAAGTTTCCATACACTATATAATGACACATGCGTTTTTCTCACTATCTGACATGAAATCAGAATAAACCTTTCCCTTATCAGGTCAATTAAGATTAAAATGATTATTAATATTTGCCAAATTCCAGAATAATGAGAACATGTTTTAAGGTATTTTTTTTTTTACTGTCTGCAAAGTCACAAGTTTACATACACTAAAGGCCCCTTTACACGCACAGATAATTGTGCAGAGATTGTTGGCAGATCTCTGGTTGCAGTGAAATCATAGACACATTGTTACATTTTGTGGCCGTGTATAAATGTAACAATGTGTCCATGATTTCACTGCAACCAGAGATCTGCAAACAATCTCTGCACAATTATCTGTGCGTGTAAAGGGGCCTTTAGATTCCTATGCCTTTAAACAATTTAGGACAGCCCATATGATAATGTCATGTGTTTGGAAGCTTCTGATAGATGTTGCCAGTAAACCTGAGATAGAGACACCTGTGGATGTATTTTAATGCACACCTGAAACACACTGCTTCTTTGTGTAACATCATGGGAAAGTCCAAACAAATCAGCCAAGATACCAGGAAGAGAATTGTGGACTAAGTGATGACAAGAGAGGGATTTTTCAATGAAACCTCATAGTTTAATTCCTGGTTAGGGGGTCAGTCTGGTAAAAGTAATATAAGGGGATAGTTATACTATATTCAATATATTAATGAAAAACAAAAAAAAAATAAAGTTGCATGATATATGTGAGGTTTAATATGTAATGAGGATCGGGCTCTGGAGTAGATGAATAATTGTATATTGAGTGTGTTGCTTCAGAAAACCTCTCTCCTTTTATTGGGTGTAATAAACAAATGGCGGCTTCTCATTCTCTTCGGTCAAATCCTTGTAAGTATCCATGTTTGAAAAGAATAAGGCTATGTGCACACTTGGAGGTTTACTGCAGGTTTAGCAGCAGAAAACCGCCGGTCGGTTTCCATGATGTTTATGTAAATTTATGTTAATCCAAAAGCGGCTTTTGGGTTAACATATAAACCTATGGAAACCGACCCCCGCTGTGCACACACCGGCGGTTTCCACATGCTCATCCGTTGCTAACCCGCTGGGTTCCCAGCGGGTTAGCAAAGAATGAGCATGTTCTATAATCCGGCCGGTTCTGCAGCGGCTGCAAGCAGAATCATGTGCTGCTTCCAGCCGCTGCAGAACCGCCGGCGCTAACCCGCTGTGCACCGCCGCACACCCGCCCGTCTCCCGCAGCACGGACCCGACAGGAAGCCGGTGGACGGCTCCGGAGCTTCCTGTCGGGTCCGCCCAGCCGCCGCCGCCACAAACCCGCCCCCCGTGTGCACATACCCTAAACCTATGGAAAACCGACCCCCGGTGTGCACACACCGGCGGTTTCCACATGCTCATCCGTTGCTAACCCGCTGGGTTCCCAGCGGGTTAGCAAAGAATGAGCATGTTCTATAATCCGGCCGGTTCTGCAGCGGCTGCAAGCAGAATCATGTGCTGCTTCCAGCCGCTGCAGAACCGCCGGCGCTAACCCGCTGTGCACCGCCGCACACCCGCCGTCTCCCGCAGCACGGACCCGACAGGAAGCCGGTGGACGGCTCCGGAGCTTCCTGTCGGGTCCGCCCAGCCACGGCCGCCACAAACCCGCCCCCCGTGTGCACATACTTCTTTCTAAGTAGCATTCTATTCCTCATTAATGGTGTAGATTAAGTGAAGTTAAGACTGCTCCTTTTCTATGGTTAATTATGAAGTTAAGCATCTGACTCTGGTTATGTCTATACATTGCATGGGTTTTATTTTTTATGCGGATTAAGAACACAGTATGTAAACCAATGGACTCATAGGTCACCATCTTTTGGGAAATAAAGTTTTATGTCGTTTTCCTTTCAATCTGTCACAAACAATTGGTACGTCTTGTCCAGCCATCATGCCACTCAGGAAGGAGATGGGTCCTGTATCCCAGAGATGAACGCGCTTTGGTTCGAAATGTGCATTGAAAACCCAAGACCAAAAACAAAATAACTTGTGAAGATGATGGCGGAAGCTGGTAAGATTGTGTCACTATGCAGAGTGAAACAAGTACACTAGCAACATGGGCTGAAAGGCCACTCTGCCAGGAAGAAGCCATTACTCCAAAAGAAGCATAAAAAGACACAGGAACAAAGATCTACATTTTTGGAGACAAGTCATGCGGTCTGACTAAACTAAAGTTGAACTTTTTGGCTTTAATGACCATCATTACACGTGGAGGAAAAGGGAGAAGCTTGGAAGCTCAAGAACACCATCCCAACTGTGAAACACAGAGGTGGCAGCATCATGTTGTGTGGTTGTTTTGCTGCAGGGGGACCGATGAACTTCACAAAATAGATGGCATCATGAGGAAAGAAGATTATGTGGTAATACTAAAAGCAACATCTCAAGACATCAGCCAGGAAGTTAAAGGTTGGGTAAAAATGGGTCTTCCATATGGACAATGACCAGAAGCATACTGCCAAAACTGGTTACAAAGTGGCTTAAGGATAACAAAGTCAATGTTTTGGAGCGGCCATCACAAAGGCCTGATCTCAATCTTATTGAAGATGTATGGGAAAAGCAGAAAAGGCTGCAAGCAAAACGACCTACAAAATGGCTCAGTTACACCAGCTCTGTCAGGAGGAATGGGCCCAAATTCCTACCAACTACAGTAAGAAGCTTGTGGAAGGATCCAAAACGTTTGACCCAAGTCATACAGTTTAAGTGCAGTGGTACCAATTACCAATGAAATGTATGTAAACTTGTGACTTTTCATAACGTGATAAAAATGCCCTAAAACATGCTCTCATTATTATGGCATTTGGCAAATATTCAAGGGATGTCAGGATTATTAAAGCTTTACTGCATTCTTTCAAAACAGCACCACCCGTTGGTGCATGTGGTATTACAGCATATGCCTATTCACTTAAATGGAACTGAGTTGAATATCTCGCACAGCCTGTAGACAGGGGTGGCGCTGTTTTTGAAAGAAATCAGACATTTTTATAGAATTTTGGACAACCGCTTTAATAATTATGGTAATCCTAATGGACCTAGAACAGGAAAGGCTTATTCTGCTTTCAGTCAGATAAAAAGACATATCATGTTCTCACTATGTGGTGTATGTAAAGTTCTGTTTTCATATGGACATCCTTGGAATCAAGCTTTCTTACCATATATTATGCTGCTATCAGATTATATAGCAAAAATAACCTCTTGATAGATTCCCCTTTTTGTGTAAACTAAAAGTTAGGCTCCCTACAGCTGGAAGCTGGTGTCTGCCTATGCATTATGCTTGCAGCAGGTCATAACAGCCAGCATGGCTCTACTAAGTACTAAAGACGCTTTTCATGAAGGGACTGAATAATTCTTAGTCTGCGGCATTTGGTAACAGTGCTGCTGAATTGAGGGAAGCACTTTTTATGCTGTTGTGTTCAGATATTTACCTTGTTCTGGATTCATTGTTTTTTTTTTCTTTTTTTTGCAAAGAAAAGAAAGTTTGCAAATTTTTACTAATAAACCGAAATTACAACAGGATGTGAATAATTCAGATTGCAAGTGAAGATGTGACCGCATTCATCTTACCACTTCATGGATAGATCTGTTGAACCCGTCATCCTCAGTCAGGATGAGAAGGATGATGAGAGACATGTAAACATGGTGGGAGTTGCGCTCTTCTACGTGGTACAAAATCTCCAATATCGGCAGAACCTGCAAACGAGAGGAGGGGACACAATCTCATCACAGTCTGTCCGGAGCGCGGCCTCAGGCCATTCACACATCACATCTCGGCAGAGAAGACATTTTTAATGAACACGTCACGGACCCTTGTTCTTTATCTTTTCTGTTATCCTTAGGGAAGACTGTCAGGTCAAAAATCCATATGTAACGTCATTTTCTAATTCCCACTGTAAACTCTCTCTATCAGTGTATTTCTTTTATTTGTATTTCCCTCCTATCTTCTGTAAACTTCAAATAAAGAGATTCATTCCATCTGTCACTCACAGTGAATGATCACTTAGTTCTCTGCTGTCTACTCCCCACAGGATGAATAGTCATGTCACATATTCACATCACTGCACAGGAGATCACTGGGGGAGGGGGGGCAGCATTGTCCTCTTTTGCTCTCTGCGTTTGCAGCATCACAAGCAGTCAAATAAACACAGAAATGTCACAGCAGGAATACCTGCTTAGAGAAACAAATGGAGTCTAGATAAGGCAGATCTGCAATAGCTCTCTCCCCCGTGTCCTCAACAGAACAGACCTCCTGTAAGGGAAACCTTACACTACACTGTTAGCAAAGGGAGGAGACAGCTGCTGAGAGGGAGTGAATAATTACACGACAGTTTACACAGCAGCCGGACTATTCCTGTTTGCTTATAATAGAGAGGACTAATCCAGGAGCTCACTGCAGGGTCTGACAATGCTTCAAAACATGGAAACTACAAACAGTACAATAATCATTTTACATGTTTTAAAAGGTCTGCCCAGGCACTATCCACGGGTAATATTAGTATCATGCTGAAAAATGACCTGACAGTGTCCCTTTAAGTGCACACAGACACGCTGGAGAAATCCGCTGACGCATTTGGAATCAGATTAGTGACTCATAGTAACCCAGGAATAATATCCTTAATCCGCCACACACATCAGCACTTTTCCTCCCTGCCTGTGTCATCAGTTATTCCTTATTCTTCCTTTAAAGGATACAGGCGTTTGTGTTATGTAGATGTATGTATTCATCAGAAACATTTTTCTTTTTCTTTACAATTTTATAACATTTTAATAATCATTCAGCTTCTACAGCCTCTATTTATCACTGTATAAACAGATGAGTTTCCATGCAATCAGTCAGGAGCTCGATCTGATGGCATCTTTTCAGAGTTGGCTGGATTTACATATATCCAGTGCTGCGTCATCAGTTCTACCTGGCGATTAACAAAACTGCCGAATGGAAACTGATGGCGGAACGAATCATATTGTCCGCCATGGTATCGTACTCGTGTGTAGAGCATATCGGGCCCGTCCAGTAGCCCGATCACGTGTAATGAGGGGACCTCGAATTTATGACCTCATCAAAGTTCAATATGGATTTGCTCATACATTAGCTTAACCCTTTCACTCATGTGGGGTAACTGACGGCACATGGAGGGGCCTCAGGAGCTGAACGCCCTCAATACAGAGATAATGCCAGCTCTGTTAAATAGCCAGTGTCTATCTCTAACTGCTCCGGACGAGACTGTTAATTTTGATGCTGCTGCCAGCCTCTGAAGACCACCTGTCGCTGCCATATTGGTACTCCATATACAGAGCTTCAAAGAAGGCTGGGATTTACCCTATACACTGCAGTACAATAGTATCGCGGTACATAGTTTAACTGGTGAGACAATCAAGTCCCAAAGGGGACTGCAAAATATAGTAAAAAAAAAACTAAGTTTTTAAAAATATGCAAAAATAAAAACATTCTAATCACCGCCCTTTATAACCCTCCGTTAATACATTTAAAGGGAATCTGTCACCTAGTTTAGCCCCCATAACGTATAACTACCTGTCCCTGCAGTTTCCTACTACATTAATAACCATCCCTGTCTGACCTAATAGTAATTTATAATAGTAGAATACAGCGTATTATACACTTACATGTTCCTTGACGAGTGGGTGGTGTCTCCAGGTCCGCTCTCCCCCTGCCTCGCTGGTCCAGTAACGCCTCGGGTGGGCATAAAACTTCATTCGAGAGCGAACCCGGATTTAAAGTTCCCGCCTCCTTGTGATGACGCGTGCCAGGCCTGTGCAGTGTGGCGGGTGTATTTGGTGTATAGGCCGGCTTCGGAGTGCACAATGCACATACTCCGGAGCCAGCTTGGACGCACACCCTGCACTGTGCAGGTCCGGGGATGTCACCATTTAAAAGAGTTGCCGATACTATTGTCATGCCTTCAGGTTGAGCTCAGTGACTTGGACGCTATCCCAACTGAATGAATGAGCCGGCCGGAGACAGGGTCCAGTAACTGAGCACAACCTGAAGGCATTGCCATAGTATCGGCAACGCTTTCAAAGGGCGACATCACTGCTGACAGCACAGAATGACCTCGGAACACAGCTGGGAGAGGAGCGCTCACTTTACGGCTGTGCTCCCATGTCATTCTGTGCCTGCTCTCTGCCAGCAGGCGGTGACTGTCTGATGGCAGAGAGAAGTAGCGGAGCTGAAGACCTGGAATACGTCGGATGTTTTTTTCTAATAAGGATGGAGTCCCTAGATGTGTTTTACTTCTAAAGGTACAGTCACACGTGCTGATCTCTCAGGCCATGTTGCCGGCAACTCCAGGGCATGGCCAAGTTGACGCAAGCCGACAACCGAGTTGCCGCGTGTAAAAGGGCGATTTTTACGGCGATCAGTTGCCTGAGCAGAGGTGCCAGGTTTCCCAACATGTTCGGAAACCTGTCGATGTTGCTCTGACGATCTGCTGCCATCCCTCCGTGTGACCCGGCAACCGCGATCTTTGAAGCAACTTCCCCTACTCACTTCAATGTTAATGATCGCTGCTGGGTTGAATTTTAACCCTTCCTGCAAAAGTTGCTTTCAACACTACAGCTGAGTTGCCGGAGAGGTCTCTGGGTGTAACATCTCCACAGCAATCTTGGCAAAGTTGCCAAAACTTGCCAGCAACATTGCCTGAGATATTTGCCACGTGTGATGGTACAACAATTGCACAATCCGAGAAACAACAGCAGAATTGCAAATTCTTCACAAATTCACCGCAGTTGAGTTCTTTTCTCTTTATTCAGTACATTATATGGTAAAATAAATGGTGGCATTAAAACTACAACTCCTCCCGCAAAAAGCAAGCTACAGCTACATCAACAGAAAATTAAAAGAAAAGGTTTTATCAAAGGTGCAACCTAGTATAATTTCCCAGTCCTGAAGGGGTTAAAAAGGAACCAGTCAGCAGGATTACATCCCCTAAAATATCTATGTGCATCTGTAGCTCTTGTAAGTGTAAGAACAGCCATACATTTACACAGCTCTGATGCTGAGAAATAAGCAGGTGACTCAATAGGCTATAGGGCTCCGACTTTCTTGGAAGCACTTCCCAGGGCTCTGTCACTCCGGCTCTCCTGGAAGCACTTCCCAGGGCTCGTCACTCGGCTCTCCTGGCAGCACTTCCAGGCTCTGTCACTCCGGCTCTCCTGGCAGCACTTTCCAGGCTCTGTCACTCCGGCTCTCCTGCAGCACTTCCCAGGGCTCTGTCACTCCGGCTCTCCTGGCAGCACTTCCAGGCTCTGTCACTCCGGCTCTCCTGGCAGCACTTTCCAGGGCTCTGTCACTCCGGCTCTCCTGGCAGCACTTTCCAGGGCTCTGTCACTCCGCTCTCCTGGAAGCACTTCCCAGGGCTCTGTCACTCCGGCTTCCTGAAGCACTTCCAGGCTTGGTCACTCCAGCTCTCCTGGAAGCACTTCCCAGGCTCCGTCACTCCGGCTCTCCTGGAAGCACTTCCCAGGGCTCCGTCACTCCGGCTCTCCTGGCAGCACTTCCCAGGCTCTGTCACTCCGGCTCTCCTGCAGCACTTCCCAGGGCTCTGTCACTCCGGCTCTCCTGGCAGCACTTCCCCGGGCTCTGTCACTCCGGCTCTCCTGGCAGCACTTCCCAGGGCTCTGTCACTCCGCTCTCCTGCAGCACTTTCCAGGGCTCTGTCACTCCGGCTCTCCTGAACACTCCCAGGGCTCCGTCACTCCGGCTCTCCTGCAGCACTTTCCAGGCTCTGTCACTCCAGCTCTCCTGGAAGCACTTCCCAGGGCTCTGTCACTCCGGCTCTCCTGGAAGCACTTCCCAGGGCTTGGTCACTCCAGCTCTCCTGGAAGCACTTTCCAGGGCTCTGTCACTCCGGCTCTCCTGGAAGCACTTCCCAGGGCTCTGTCACTCCGGCTACATTCCTCGCCCAGCGCTGCCTTCTCTTCCTTTACCGACAGCTCCTTTGCTGTGAAACTTCAAGCAAGAGGGGGTCATTGAGCTTAGGCAGAGTGTCATAGGCCTGGGAAGTACTTCCAGGAGCCCAAGGCACTTCTGTCACATTTGTATACTGATTCACCCATTGATTTCTCAGCGACATAGGAACGAACTGTTTAGGTAAAGATATGGCTTGACTTCTCATTAATGTAGCTACATGCACATATCAATAGTAGTTAGGGTGGGTGAGATCCTGCCGACAGCTTCCCTTTAAAGGATGATTCGGGAGAATAAAGATAAAAGTTTACACATTCTGGCATCGGAGAGAGCTCACTGAAGGATTCACCGGCAACTCATTCTGTAGAAACCAAATGGTCAGCAGGGGTTTTGTGCACCAGGTCAGCCTGTCTCCAACTGCAGGACTATTAGAGAAGCAATTATTTTTTAACCTTCTAAAAAAAAAAAAAAAAAAAAAAAAAAATAAATGTTGCACTATTCTTTTAAGCCAGATCACATGCGGCCCCTGAGTCTGCTTTGTGTGGCCCACAGGCACCGTGGACGCCTTGACAATGCGGCCATCCTTCCACCGCAGCCCACAGTCACTGTCCACGCTTGATATGTATTGCCTGCGCCGCCGGGGATAAGCTCAAATATATCAATGGCAGATACTGGCCAATCAGAGGCCAGCAGCTGACGTCATATGTTGCCTTCAGCTGCTGGCCTCTAATTGGTCGGCGGCTGGCTTTGGTACAGTCGAACCAGAGAGCTTATCACTGCGCAACGCAGGCAATACATATCAAGCGCAGATGAAGATGACAGTGACTGCGGGCCAATGCAGGAGGATGACAACGTTGTCAAGGCTACCAACGTGGCTGTGGGCCACATATGCTGAAAAGATATTGCCGTGGGAATGGAGGTCAGGTGAGTTGGGTAAGAGGGTGTGGGTGTGTTAGATAGGGCACAATAGGGGATATAAGGGATTTACTACAAGGGAACTAGGATGGGGACATTACTACAAGAATGAGACCAGGACACAAGACATTACTACAAGAAAGGGATCAGGAAGGGGACATGACTACAAGACGACGACCAGGATGGGGATATTACTGCAATACGGGGACCAGGATTGGGACATTACTACAGGAAGGGGACCAGGATGGGGACATTACTACAGGAAGGGGACCAGGATGGGAATTACTAAAGAGGGACCGATTGGACTTACTAAGGAAGGGGACCAGGATGGGACATTACTACAGGAAGGGGACCAGGATGGGGACATTACTACAAGAAGGGACCAGGATGTGGACATTACTACAGAAGGGTACCAGGATGGGACATTACTACAGGAAGGGGAGCAGGATGAGACATTACTACAGGAAGGGGACCAGAGGGACATACTACAGGAAGGGAGCAGATGAGACATTACTACAGGAAGGGGACCAGGATGGGGACTTACTACAGGAGGAGCAGGATGGACATTACTACAGGAAGGGGAGCAGGGGGGACATTAACAGGAAGGACAGGATGGGGACATTACTACGGGAAGGGACAGGAGGGGACATATACAGGAAGGGGACCAGATGGGACTACTACAGGAAGGGGACCAGGATTGGGACATTACTACAAAATGGAGACGAGAATGCAGGACATTACTACAACAAGAGGAACAGGATGGGGACATTACTATAAGAAGAGGACCAGGATGAGGGAACATTACTACAAGAAGGGGACCAGGTTGGGGATATTACTGCAATACGGGGACCAGGATTGGGACATTACTACAAAATGGAGACGAGAATGCAGGACATTACTACAACAAGAGGACCACGATGGGGACATTACTATAAGAAGAGGACCACGATGGGGACATTACTACAAGAAGGGGACCAGGATGAGGGAACATTACTACAAGAAGGGGACCAGGATGAGGGAACATTACTACAAGAAGGGGACCAGGATGAGGGAACATTACTACAAAGAAGGGGACCAGGATGAGGGAACATTACTACAAGAAGGGGACCAGGATGAGGGAACATTACTACAAGACGGGGACCAGGATGGGGACATTACTACAAGAAGGGGACCAGGTTGGAGACATTACTACAAGAGGAGGACCAGATGGGGACATTACTACAAACTCTGGTATCACTAAAAAATGTAACCTAGTCCTACAAGGAATGTGGTCCTTCAATTTTTTTTTCCCTTGTGCAGCCCACATACCAATTCAAGTTTGAGACCCCTTTTGGAATCACCTGACTTGGAGGATGTCCATTCAGTTGTTTAATTTTGTTGAAAAAAAGCAGATCACAGACATGGCACAAACTAAAGTCATTTCAAATGGCAACTCTCTGCCTTGAAGAAACACTATGCTAGCCAGTAACGGTTACTATTGTAGACCAAGCAGGGGGAAAAATTATGGAATCATGACAAACACAAAATGACACTCCGATACATTACTAGTATTTTGTTGCACCACCTCTGGCTTTTATAACAGCTTGCAGTCTCTGAGGCATGGACTTAATGAGTGACAAACAGTACTAATCATCAATCTGGCTCCAACTTTCTCTGATTGCTGTTGCTAGATCAGCTTTGCAGGTTGGAGCCTTGTCATGACCATTTTCTTCAACTTCCACCAAAGATTTTCAATTGGATTGAGATCCGGATTATCTGCAGGCCATGACATTGACCTTATGTGTCTTCTTTCAAGGAATGTTTTCACAGTTTTTGCTCTATGGCAGGATGCATTATCATCTTGATAAATGATTTCATCATCCTCAAACATTCTTTCAATTGATGGGATAATAAAAGTGTTCAAAATATCAATGTAAACTTGGGCATTTATTGAAGATGTAATGACAGCCATCTCCCCAGTGCCTTTACCTGACATGCAGCCCCATATCATCAATGACTGTGGAAATTTGCATGTTCTCTTCAGACAGTCATCTTTATAAATCTCATTGGAACGACACCAAACAAATGTTCCATCATCATCACCTTGCCCAATGCAGATTCGCGATTCATCACTGAATATGACTTCATCCAGCCATCCACAGTCCACGATTACTTTTCCTTAGCCCATTATAACCTTGTTTTTTTCTGTTTAGGTGTTAATGATGGCTTTTGTTTAGCTTTTCTGTATGTAAATCCCATTTCCATTAGGCGGTTTCTTACAATTCGGTCACAGCATTGACTCCAGTTTCCTCCCATTCGTTCATTTGTTTTGTTGTGCATTTCCTGTTTTGGAGACATATTGCTTTAAGTTTCCGGTCTTGATGCTTTGATGTCTTCCTTGGTCTACCAGTATGCTTCCCTTTAACAATCTTCCCATGTTGTTTGTATTTGGACCAGATTTTATACACATCTGACTGAACAACCAACATCTTTTGCAACATTGCGTGATGATTTACCCTCTTTTAAGAGTTTGATAATCCTCTCCTTTGTTTCAATTGACATCTCTTGTGTTGGAGCCATGATTCATGTCAGTCCACTTGGTGCAACAGCTCTTCAAGGTATGATCACTCCTTTTTAGATGCAGACTAACGAGCAGATCTTATTTGATGCAGGTGTTAGTTTTTCGAATGAAAATTTACAGGGTGATTCCTTAATTTTTTCTCAGAATTGAGGGATTCCATAATTTTTTCCCTGGCTTGGTCTACAAAAGTAACTTACATTTTTTCTTTCAAGATTTCTTTTAGTGTTTCTTCAAGCCATAAAGTTACCATTTGAAATTACTTTAGTTTTGTGCCATGTGTGTGATCTGCCTTTTTTCTACACAATTAAACAACTCAATGGACATTCTCCGAGCCAGGTGATTCTATAATTTTTGCTAGGGGTTGTATGTAAAAGGTGGACTTCCCCTTTAAAATCATGTGAATCTGTCCTAATTCAGCCCATTTAGATACAAATATACCTATACAGAAGGTACAATGCAAAAAAAATTGTTAAAAAAAAGTGAAGAGATAGCACTTACTAGGCTTTCAATATCTGTACGAGCCAAGACGTAGGTGCGGACATTGCTGTTCTGGTGCAGTAACGTGTACAGGAGCAGCGTAGCCTGGTCTGACTTTTGCTGGTCGCACAGGGCCGTGTACAGACTATTGAAATTGATCTGGAAGGAGTGCGGACTGGGGCTGAGCGGCACTGAGCTGTCTGAAATTAAAGACCAACAAAGTTACATTGGAAAGCTTCAAAAAAGAAATGTTCACACTATCCTGAAATACTCTGTGCTGCAAGGGACCCCCTCATTGCCCTATGTTACTTTCAGTGTGATTTCCCAATCTTCCTGTCACATAAATAGTTATCCTTGTATTATCACATTAGTCGACAGGGTCACTGTTTTCTACAAGTCTGGCTTACTTATCCCCTGAAATACTCTGCACTGTTGGGGGCAATGCTCCTTCCAATAACGCTCAATACGTAATCTTCGACCTGTTCATTACACTCTGCACACCAGTATAGCGCCCTCCTATATCATGTATGTGTCACTGCTTCCCTGAGGATGGCACACCCCTCTCTTCAAATACTCTGTCCCATTCACTTGAACAAATATTGAAGGAACTCCGGCACCAGACTTGTTGCAGTTAAAATTCCAGATCTTTATTCAGACATCATTAAAAGCATTAGTGGGGTACGCAGCCCCCTACCTCCACGCTTCCTTCAATATTTGTTCAAGTGAATGGGAACCAGCCATTACTTCGAGCACTAACAGCCTCTGGAAGCCGTGGTGAGCAAAATACCCCCTTTCCCTTCCCTTATACTAAGGCCCAAATACTCTGTGCTGCTGTAGGCCCTATCCCTGACAATATACAATCTGCCCCCCCTCGTTGATGTTTGCCACACTCATCACACCAGGACACTGCTCCTCCTAGATCCATCACTGTATATATGAAGACTGCATACTGCCTCCCTCAAATACTCTGTGCTGCTGGGGAGAATGCTCAATCCAATCTCCCATCTATCCACTCCCCGCTCTCACATCCACCCCTAACCTCACCATCACTAGATAAATGGACAGGTCACAGCCTCTGTAAAGAAGGCTCACTGCTGATATACTCTGTGCTGCTGAAAATCTAAGAATCCCTGGCCCACACTTGTATTTCTTATATAGTTACCTTGTGTGTTTCTGAAAGACATAATAGACTGTCGGAAAGGATTGGGGCAGTCCGGGCGATCGGTGAGGTTAGCGAGTACCAGCAGCAGGAGGAGGCTTTGGTTGGCCAGAGGCGAGGACTGGTCCTGTGTGGGGGTCGGCTTGCTCCCCACTCCTCCTAAGGTTAATACCGTCCACAGTCCACCTGGAAAGCAAGAACACAGATTTTGTAAATACAGGTATATACCACCATACGCACCGACTGCTGACGATAACACACCACACACCGGACATCTTTTACTTTGTGGCCAACAATCTGCCAACATATGGCTATGCACTGGCGGTACAGGCTGTGATTGCACACATCGCCTCAGTGTAATGTGAATATAATAATAATTATTATTTATTTATTTATATAGCGCTATTAATTCCATAGCGCTTTACATACATCAGTAATGCTGTCTGTCTTGGAGCTCACAATCTAAATATCCTATCAGTATGTTTTTACAATGTGGGAGGAAACCGGAGTGCCTGGAGGAAACCCACACAAACACGGGGAGAACATACAAATTCCTTGCAGATGTTGTCCTTAGTGGGAATTGAACCCAGGACTTCAAGACCCCAGTGCTGCAAAGGCTACAATGCTAACCACTTGAGCCCCCGTGCTGCCCATGAATATACGTCTTTACACCGTACCTAGATGACCCCAGACAATTCCTGTCATTTCACAAAATCTTTCTTGCTGCACTCATCCCTTATAACAAAGTCACAACATTTGTGGCACAAACCAGCCTAATACGTCCAGGCACTGTCCTGATTCTCCTGCTCTCTAAGGCCCCTTCACATCACGCTTTGGTGGATCTGTGTACATATGGTTTGAAATGGATATCAAGGGATCGGCTTTGGCCTCCCATCTATCCCTATGGGCACGGATTGGTCCTTAATGGCCATACATTTGTGTACTTTATGTGAGGGATCTGTTTGTGTCTGCTTTTGTCTAGTATCCAGAATCGTAGACTGCTCCAATTTTGGGCTGCCTTCAAAAAAGGGACACAAACGGATATGACTGTGTCCGCTTGAAATAACATGGGGTCTAAGGATCTGTGCCATTCGTTTTCACAGATCCGTGCCAGTCTGTTGTGCTTCCTCAAATTGAAGGATCCACATGGACAGGCCAAAAAACGTGCTGTGAAGGGGCCTAACACCGTATTCTCTCTTTTGTTTTGTTTTTTTAGTTGTCAGTTTCTTTACATCAGCATTCTGCCAGCACTATGAGTGCTGGAACATTTCCTTAACTTTACATGATTCATTCCAGCTGCCACTGTCCAATGACTTGCCTGACCTGGAGTCTGGCTCTCTGTTACTGCTCAACAAGCAGTAAGCAAGACACTGCATCCTGGCCCGCCCCCCGTCCAGAGGCAAGAGGCCGCCCCCCCCCCCCCCGTCCAGAGGCAAGAGGCCGCCCCCCCCGTCCAGAGGCAAGAGGCCGCCGCCCCCCCCGTCCAGAGGCAAGAGCCCGCCCCCCCCCGTCCAGAGGCAAGAGCCCCCCCCCCCCGTCCAGAGGCAAGAGCCCGCCCCCCCCGTCCAGAGGCAAGAGCCTGCCCCCCCCGTCCAGAGGCAAGAGCCCGCCCCCCCCCCCGTCCAGAGGCAAGAGTCCGCCCCCCCGTCCAGAGGCAAGAGCCCGCCCCCCGTCCAGAGGCAAGAGCCCGCCCCCCCGTCCAGAGGCAAGAGCCCGCCCCCCCGTCCAGAGGCAAGAGCCCGCCTCCCCGTCCAGAGGCAAGAGCCCGCCTCCCCGTCCAGAGGCAAGAGCCCGCCTCCCCGTCCAGAGGCAAGAGCCCGCCTCCCCGTCCAGAGGCAAGAGCCCGCCTCCCCGTCCAGAGGCAAGAGCCCGCCTCCCCGTCCAGAGGCAAGAGCCCGCCTCCCCGTCCAGAGGCAAGAGCCCGTCTCCCCCGTCCAGAGGCAAGAGCCCGCCTCCCGTAAAGGCAAGAGCCTGCCTCCCGTAAAGGCAAGAGCCCGCCTTCCGTAGAGGCAAGAGCCCGCCTCCCGTAGATGCAAGAGACCGCCCCCTGTAGAGGCAAGAGTCCGCCCCCCGTAGAGGCAAGAGACCGCCCCCCGTAGAGGCAAGAGACCGCCCCTCGTCCAGAGGCAAGAGCCCGCCTACTGTAGAGACAAGAACCAGTCTTCCATACAGAGGACTAGTCTGAATAGAGAAATTCCAATATCTGTACACTTTAATGAAATAAAACCACAATCCTAGCTCCGACTTCCCAATATATGGACAATGTCTAGCTTTTCTCTCTAAATGCCCTTAGAGCCCATTGATAGGTGGATATTGCACATTCCTGCTCTGTGACGCCTCCTCTGCAGACCTCTCTGCTCGCAATGCACAATGGTTGACACCCTCTGTCCGCAGAGCCGAGGCACGGTGCACCCGGGCTCGCCAGATTAGCATCTCATTTTTGTATAGATGACGCACAGAAATGTGAATTCCCTCTAGGTGAATGTTTCTAACAATTACTGCAGTCACCAGGCTGAGGCCAAAGGGTCCCCACCCAAAATCAGCTGTACAGCAAATAGGAGATGATGAGGTCATACAGGCTTCTAGTGAGCTGCCCTTATGGCTTGTAAAATGTGCCATGCAAGGAAAAACATTCCACAGCCCTGATGTATAGAGAGCGCCTGCTACCAACATGGGCTATGTTACCGAATCAGGTTACCATAAACAGAGCCAAACACCCAAACCAACAGCCGTCAACTAAATCCAGGGCAAAAAGTGACAGTGACGCTATTGGCTGTCCGGTCCGGCACGGATCTTGAAGTTTCTCTGTCTTTCTACATAATCACAGTACCATCTTTCTCTGCACAGTGATATAATCACTCCCATCATTTGTATATACCTTTCTGCAATGTAACCATACAGTAGGAAGAGAAAATATTGATATCATTTATACAGGGGGATCGTGAAAAGTCCAACGTAAGAAAGATGGTAAAGGTGGACAAGTAGGAGAAGTTGACCATAACCTGAGCATCTTTCATCTTTCGGGAAAGCTCAGTCAAGGCAAACATTTTCAGCTCCGATTATGCACCCAACATGGTCGCTAGTGAAGGAGGTGAGAATCACGTAGAAGAAGCACGCCAAGGATTGCAAAATCCGAATGGAGCATTTCTGCAGATGAGATATGTCAATTATTAGGGATTCTGTACTGTACAGGCAATTACCAGTAGGGGCTGGACCTCTGGGACCCGCACCGATCGGCAATGTGCACTCAAACGACGCTCCATTCATTCTCTACCGGTTTGCCGGAAAAATTGGGTGCCCTTAAGGAACTTAATGGGGTGGCGTTCGGGCATGTGCACCATTCTGACAGGTTTGGCCATGGCAGAGGGTGGCATTCTGGTCGAAGGGTATGGCCATTCACGCCTACTGGTTGTACCTTCGACCAGGGCTATATCTTTATACATGGCAGGATGATCGGTTTGCCCAGGCAGACATCTGCCAAACACAAGGGTCAATCAGTGATGTAACAAGGTGATTGGCGCTTGTTTAAAGGCCCCTTTACACATGCAAATAGTCATTACTGATCAATCGGTCCTCAAACTGTCAGCAGACGTCACCTGATCAGGGATGTGCTGACAACAATTTAGAGTTATTAGATGCGATCAGCTGATCATTAATCGTGTGATCACTGCCATATTCACGCAGATCATTGATTGGGAGAAGCTTTCTTACGATTGCCAGTCTTTAGGTAAATGATCTAATGGCAATTTTTCATCGGAGAATTAATGATGGATTCGGGGATAGAGCGCGGACCCTAAATCTGCATTCCGCACCTCCTCCCATTCAGTCGCTCTCCGTTTCCTCCAGCGCCGGCTGCTGCCAATTCACAGTGTAATAGGAGCTCTTGTTTACATGAATTAAAGTAAGCTCTTTTCATGTAAAAAAAAAAAAAAAAAAAGTCAGATATTTCTCGATTTGACCCGGATCCAAGAGCTGGAGCTCGGAGGAAGCCAATGTTTCATATTGCTAAAATAACAGAACAATATTTACTTCTATCTGGCAGAGCTACAACATGAGATCTCTGACGGTAGAGGAGCCGCAACACAAAGCATGAAAGAAAGGACAGCTCCGAGATGGGGGAGCGCTGAACAAACGCCAGCACTTATATGGGTCACAGAAGATATATATATATATATATATATATATATATATATCTGCTACTCACATTCCCAGATACAGCACAACAGGAATATATAGGGCTCAGCTGCAATACCAGGCAAGGTCATAGACAGGAGGGGTGCTGTTTCTGGAAAGATTGGCAGATGTTTAAAAAATAAAACAAAAAATGTGACAACCATTGTGAATGGTGGATCCTGTGTTATCTACTATGTATAGAGGTGTTATCAGTCATTGTACAGGAGGAGGAGGTGAGCTGTGATATCACCTATTGTGAATGGTGGATCCTGTGTTATCTACTATGTATAGAGGTGTTCTCAGTCATTGTATAGGAGGTGGAGAGCTGTGGTATCACCTATTGTGAATGGTGGATCCTGTGTTATCTACTATGTATAGAGGTGTTATCAGTCATTGTACACGAGGAGGTGAGCTGTGATATCACCTATTGTGAATGGTGGATCCTGTGTTATCTACTGTATAGAGAGGTGTTATCAGTCACTGTACAGGAGGAGGAGGTGAGCTGTGATATCACCTATTGTGAATGGTGGATCCTGTGTTATCTACTGTATATAGAGGTGTTATCAGTCACTGTACAGGGGGAGGAGGTGAGCTGTGATATCATCTATTGTGAATGGTGGATCCTGTGTTATCTACTGTATATAGAGGTGTCATCAGTCATTGTACAGAGGGAGGAGGTGAGCTGTGATATCATCTATTGTGAATGGTGGATCCTGTGTTATCTACTGTATATAGAGGCAGTGGCGTAACTTCTGGCCCAGGGGCCCCGATGCGAAAGCTCCAATGGAGCCCCCAATTATTGCAAATCTTTAATAGTATTAGTCTTTTTCTATGGGCCAAAGGGAGTTTTGGGGCCCCCCTAGGCTGCAGGGCCCGGGTGCAATCGCAACCCCTGCACCTGTTGTAGTTACCCCCTTGTATAGAGGTGTTATCAGTCATTGTACAGGAGGAGGAGGTGAGCTGTGATATCACCTATTGTGAATGGTGGATCCTGTGTTATCTACTGTATATAGAGGTTATCAGTCATTGTACAGGAGGAGGAGGAAGTGAGCTGTGATATCATCTATTGTGAATGGTGGATCCTGTGTTATCTACTGTATATAGAGGTGTTATCAGTCATTGTACAGGAGGAGGAGGTGAGCTGTGATATCACATTTTGTGAATGGCGGATCCTGTGTTATCTACTGTATATAGAAGTGTTATCAGTCATTGTACAGGAGGAGGAAGTGAGCTGTGATATCATCTATTGTGAATGGTGGATCCTGTGTTATCTACTGTATATAGAAGTTATCAGTCATTGTACAGGAGGAGGAGGTGAGCTGTGATAACACCTATTATGAATGGTGGATCCTGTGTTATCTACTGTATATAGAGGTGTTATCAGTCATTGTACAGGAGGAGGAGGTGAGCTGTGAGAACACCTATTATGAATGGTGGATCCTGTGTTATCTACTGTATATAGAGGTGTTATCAGTCATTATACAGGAGGAGGAGGTGAGCTGTGATATCACCTATTGTGAATGGTGGATCCTGTGTTATCTACTGTATATAGAGGTGTTATCAGTCATTGTACAGGAGGAGGAAGTGAGCTGTGATATCATCTATTGTGAATGGTGGATCCTGTGTTATCTACTGTATATAGAGGTTATCAGTCATTGTACAGGAGGAGGAGGTGAGCTGTGATAACACCTATTGTGAATGGTGAATCCTGTGTTATCTACTGTATATAGAGGTGTTATCAGTCATTGTACAGGAGGAGGAGGTGAGCTGTGACATCACCTATTGTGAATGGTGGATCCTGTGTTATCTACTGTATATAGAGGTGTTATCAGTCATTGTATAGGAGGTGAGCTGTGACCCCCTATTGTGAATAGTGGATTGTGTGTTATCTACTGTATATAGAGGTGTTATCAGTCGTTGTACAGGAGGAGGAGGTGAGCTGTGATATCACCTATTGTGAATGGTGAATCCTCTGTGATATACTGTATATAGAGGTGCTATCAGTCATTGTACAGGAGGAGGTGAGCTGTGACATCACCTATTGTGAATGGTGGATCCTGTGTTATCTACTGTATATAGAGGTGTTATCAGTCATTGTACAGGAGGAGGTGAGCTGTGACATCACCTATTGTGAATGGAGGATCCGGTGTTATCTACTGTATATAGAGCAGGGGTCTCAAACTCGGCTGGTTGGTGGGCCGCACATAGAACAACATTTATATCGGGGGGCCACATCCGTTGTAGGACTAAGTGATATTTTTAGTAATACCAGACTTTTTTGCTCAATGTAGTAAAGTCAAAATCCTGATCCCCTTCTTATAGTAATGTTCCCATCCTGTAGTAATGTCCTCTTCTACTGATATCCCCCATCCTGATCCCCTTTTCTAGTGATGTCCCCCATCCTGATCCCCTTTTGTAGTCATATCCCCTTCCTGATCTCCTTTTCTAGTGATATCCCCATCCTGATCCCCTTTTCTAGTGATGTCACCCATCCCCTTTAGTAGTGATGTCCCCATCCCAATCCCCTTTAGTAGTGATGACCTGCATCCTGGTCCCCTTTTGTAGTGATGGCCCCCATCCTGATCTACTTTTATAGTGATGCCCCCCCCATCCTGTTTTACCTTCTTTTTACACTCTCATTCACACTCACACACAAACCCGCACACATACACACACACACACACACACTCTCTCACACACACGCACACACACACACACACACACTCACACATTCTCATACACACTCTCACACACTTATACACACATCCTCACTCACACACTTATACACACATCCTCACTCACACACACACACTCACACTTTTCTCACTTTAATGATGCATCGCTGCAATGCAGGGGGCCGCCGTGGTCCCCGCTGTGCTGACTTCTGGCCTCTGCTGTGCTATGACTTCCTCCAGCCGCCGCTCAGACAAGCTCTGTTGCTCTGCAAGATCAATGCAATCTGCCAGCCAGAGGCCCGCAGGTGACGTCCTATTCCGCCGTCAGCTGCTAGCCTCTCATTGGCTGGCAGCTTGCATTGATCTTGCTGAGTGGCAGATCTTGTTAGTGCCATGGACAGAAGTCATCACACAGCAGGGACTGCAGTGGCCCTCTGCACTGGTTCGATGCATCATTAAGTTGTCCAAGGTGCCGTGGGCCGCATAGTGAAGCCCCAGGGGCCGCATGCGGCCCTCGGGCCGCGTGTTTGAGACCCCTGATATAGAGGTTATCAGTCATTGTACAGGAGGAGGAGGTGAGCTGTGACATCATCTATTGTGAATGGAGGATCCTGTGTTATCTACTGTATATAGAGGTTATCAGTCATTGTACAGGAGGAGGAGATGAGCTGTGACATCACCTATTGTGAATGGTGGATCCTGTGTTATCTACTGTGTATAGGGGTGTTATCAGTCATTATACAGGAGGAGGAGGTGAGCTGTGATATCACCTATTGTGAATGGTGGATCCTGTGTTATCTACTGTATATAGAGGTGTTATCAGTCATTGTACAGGAGGAGGAAGTGAGCTGTGATATCATCTATTGTGAATGGTGGATCCTGTGTTATCTACTGTATATAGAGGTTATCAGTCATTGTACAGGAGGAGGAGGTGAGCTGTGATAACACCTATTGTGAATGGTGAATCCTGTGTTATCTACTGTATATAGAGGTGTTATCAGTCATTGTACAGGAGGAGGAGGTGAGCTGTGACATCACCTATTGTGAATGGTGGATCCTGTGTTATCTACTGTATATAGAGGTGTTATCAGTCATTGTATAGGAGGTGAGCTGTGACCCCCTATTGTGAATAGTGGATTGTGTGTTATCTACTGTATATAGAGGTGTTATCAGTCGTTGTACAGGAGGAGGAGGTGAGCTGTGATATCACCTATTGTGAATGGTGAATCCTCTGTGATATACTGTATATAGAGGTGCTATCAGTCATTGTACAGGAGGAGGTGAGCTGTGACATCACCTATTGTGAATGGTGGATCCTGTGTTATCTACTGTATATAGAGGTGTTATCAGTCATTGTACAGGAGGAGGTGAGCTGTGACATCACCTATTGTGAATGGAGGATCCGGTGTTATCTACTGTATATAGAGCAGGGGTCTCAAACTCGGCTGGTTGGTGGGCCGCACATAGAACAACATTTATATCGGGGGGCCACATCCGTTGTAGGACTAAGTGATATTTTTAGTAATACCAGACTTTTTTGCTCAATGTAGTAAAGTACAAATCCTGATCCCCTTCTTATAGTAATGTTCCCATCCTGTAGTAATGTCCTCTTCTACTGATATCCCCCATCCTGATCCCCTTTTCTAGTGATGTCCCCCATCCTGATCCCCTTTTGTAGTCATATCCCCTTCCTGATCTCCTTTTCTAGTGATATCCCCATCCTGATCCCCTTTTCTAGTGATGTCACCCATCCCCTTTAGTAGTGATGTCCCCATCCCAATCCCCTTTAGTAGTGATGACCTGCATCCTGGTCCCCTTTTGTAGTGATGGCCCCCATCCTGATCTACTTTTATAGTGATGCCCCCCCCATCCTGTTTTACCTTCTTTTTACACTCTCATTCACACTCACACACAAACCCGCACACATACACACACACACACACACACTCTCTCACACACACGCACACACACACACACACACACTCACACATTCTCATACACACTCTCACACACTTATACACACATCCTCACTCACACACACACACTCACACTTTTCTCACTTTAATGATGCATCGCTGCAATGCAGGGGGCCGCCGTGGTCCCCGCTGTGCTGACTTCTGGCCTCTGCTGTGCTATGACTTCCTCCAGCCGCCGCTCAGACAAGCTCTGTTGCTCTGCAAGATCAATGCAATCTGCCAGCCAGAGGCCCGCAGGTGACGTCCTATTCCGCCGTCAGCTGCTAGCCTCTCATTGGCTGGCAGCTTGCATTGATCTTGCTGAGTGGCAGATCTTGTTAGTGCCATGGACAGAAGTCATCACACAGCAGGGACTGCAGTGGCCCTCTGCACTGGTTCGATGCATCATTAAGTTGTCCAAGGTGCCGTGGGCCGCATAGTGAAGCCCCAGGGGCCGCATGCGGCCCTCGGGCCGCGTGTTTGAGACCCCTGATATAGAGGTTATCAGTCATTGTACAGGAGGAGGAGGTGAGCTGTGACATCATCTATTGTGAATGGAGGATCCTGTGTTATCTACTGTATATAGAGGTTATCAGTCATTGTACAGGAGGAGGAGATGAGCTGTGACATCACCTATTGTGAATGGTGGATCCTGTGTTATCTACTGTGTATAGGGGTGTTATCAGTCATTATACAGGAGGAGGAGGTGAGCTGTGATATCACCTATTGTGAATGGTGGATCCTGTGTTATCTACTGTATATAGAGGTGTTATCAGTCATTGTACAGGAGGAGGAAGTGAGCTGTGATATCATCTATTGTGAATGGTGGATCCTGTGTTATCTACTGTATATAGAGGTTATCAGTCATTGTACAGGAGGAGGAGGTGAGCTGTGATAACACCTATTGTGAATGGTGAATCCTGTGTTATCTACTGTATATAGAGGTGTTATCAGTCATTGTACAGGAGGAGGAGGTGAGCTGTGACATCACCTATTGTGAATGGTGGATCCTGTGTTATCTACTGTATATAGAGGTGTTATCAGTCATTGTATAGGAGGTGAGCTGTGACCCCCTATTGTGAATAGTGGATTGTGTGTTATCTACTGTATATAGAGGTGTTATCAGTCGTTGTACAGGAGGAGGAGGTGAGCTGTGATATCACCTATTGTGAATGGTGAATCCTCTGTGATATACTGTATATAGAGGTGCTATCAGTCATTGTACAGGAGGAGGTGAGCTGTGACATCACCTATTGTGAATGGTGGATCCTGTGTTATCTACTGTATATAGAGGTGTTATCAGTCATTGTACAGGAGGAGGTGAGCTGTGACATCACCTATTGTGAATGGAGGATCCGGTGTTATCTACTGTATATAGAGCAGGGGTCTCAAACTCGGCTGGTTGGTGGGCCGCACATAGAACAACATTTATATCGGGGGGCCACATCCGTTGTAGGACTAAGTGATATTTTTAGTAATACCAGACTTTTTTGCTCAATGTAGTAAAGTACAAATCCTGATCCCCTTCTTATAGTAATGTTCCCATCCTGTAGTAATGTCCTCTTCTACTGATATCCCCCATCCTGATCCCCTTTTCTAGTGATGTCCCCCATCCTGATCCCCTTTTGTAGTCATATCCCCTTCCTGATCTCCTTTTCTAGTGATATCCCCATCCTGATCCCCTTTTCTAGTGATGTCACCCATCCCCTTTAGTAGTGATGTCCCCATCCCAATCCCCTTTAGTAGTGATGACCTGCATCCTGGTCCCCTTTTGTAGTGATGGCCCCCATCCTGATCTACTTTTATAGTGATGCCCCCCCCATCCTGTTTTACCTTCTTTTTACACTCTCATTCACACTCACACACAAACCCGCACACATACACACACACACACACATACACACTCTCTCACACACACGCACACACACACACTCACACATTCTCATACACACTCTCACACACTTATACACACATCCTCACTCACACACACACACTCACACTTTTCTCACTTTAATGATGCATCGCTGCAATGCAGGGGGCCGCCGTGGTCCCCGCTGTGCTGACTTCTGGCCTCTGCTGTGCTATGACTTCCTCCAGCCGCCGCTCAGACAAGCTCTGTTGCTCTGCAAGATCAATGCAATCTGCCAGCCAGAGGCCCGCAGGTGACGTCCTATTCCGCCGTCAGCTGCTAGCCTCTCATTGGCTGGCAGCTTGCATTGATCTTGCTGAGTGGCAGATCTTGTTAGTGCCATGGACAGAAGTCATCACACAGCAGGGACTGCAGTGGCCCTCTGCACTGGTTCGATGCATCATTAAGTTGTCCAAGGTGCCGTGGGCCGCATAGTGAAGCCCCAGGGGCCGCATGCGGCCCTCCGGGCCGCGTGTTTGAGACCCCTGATATAGAGGTTATCAGTCATTGTACAGGAGGAGGAGGTGAGCTGTGACATCATCTATTGTGAATGGAGGATCCTGTGTTATCTACTGTATATAGAGGTTATCAGTCATTGTACAGGAGGAGGAGATGAGCTGTGACATCACCTATTGTGAATGGTGGATCCTGTGTTATCTACTGTGTATAGGGGTGTTTTCAGTCATTGTACAGGAAGAGGAGGTGAGCTGTGACATCACCAATTGTGAATGGTGGATCCTGTGTTATCTACTGTATATAGAGGTTATCAGTCATTGTACAGGAGGGGGGTATGTGGTGATCAGTGACATTTAATATTGCGAGCAGTGGATCCTGTGTTAACTATATATAGATTGCAGCTCTTCGTAATCCATGATAATGAAATGAAGGCGAGAACTGTCTATTGAGAATCTGCAGTGAGAACTGCAAGATTTCAGGGTCATTATTAATACAAATAGAAATGCATATTCAAAATATATTTCATATAAAGTGTCAATTTAAACAATAGGTTATTTTGTGACGATACCTCTAGGCTCTTGTCAGGGACTACATAACTAACGAATTCTTTTTTTTCACTAACAGTACTGCCAATTATTAATCAGGATGCATTATAATATTTTGACATGGGAGATTTCATCAGGGGCCAGATCAAAGGGGTTTCTGAGGAAACGATAACCATAGTATGGGTAATCAGTTTGTGGTGGCAACCTCACAGATTTCTGTACACTGTGTAGTGGAGATTCTCAGATCACATTCACTTTAATTGGAGCTGACCTGCAGTACCTGAGAAAGGCCACTTAAAAGTGTATGGCGCTGTGCTGTCCTGGCTTGGTGCACTGTGAGATCTGTCAATGGCTTTGGGTATCAGTTTGAAAAGCGGCTGTCAGACACTCACTCATCCAATATTCTGGGGACAGCCCATCAATATACAAGTCCTGGACGCCCCTTTAATAGAAGTCTACGTAGTTACAGTCATCAATTTGAAATCAGATCAAACGAATCTGAAATTTTGGTAAATCGCATAAAGAGAAGGTGGAGGAGGAGATGCATATAGTATAAGGGAGGGGACACACATTACAGGGGAAAACGAGGCGAAAGAGCAGAGCCCTAAACCTGCAAAGCGGAGGCTGCGGGCACACCTAAGTAGGTCTGTGGGCAGAGGCTTTACTATTACCAAGCATCAGAGGGATCAAAGACTTCAGCCGGAGCTTTTGTAATGAAAGCAGTTTCTGTTTGACAGGAAAAGGGGGATATTTCCAAAGATACATGGAGAGAAATGCCAAAATAAAGTGAGAAGTTGGGAAAGCGTTTATTCGCTTGTGGTAGGAAAAAAGTTAATGCCGCTCTTGAATGGGAACCATGAGTTGCAGTCAGTGCATTTTCCATCATGTTAAAACACAGTCATGTCTCCGAGGGCCGAGCGCCTGTGATGTGGGATATTCCCCGAACTGGAGCCATAGACGCTGCTCCACCACACGGCTGAGTCCAGGGGTTATCATAATAAGACCGAGCCGCTCCACGGGGTCAGGCGGCTAATACATAAATAGTGCAGCCACGTGTATCACACCGAAAGCAACCGGACACCCAGTGAATCAACCTTAAAGAACATAAGAGAACTGCTTAAATAGCTATCACACAAGGTGCAGCAATGATAGGACCACAGCGAGCCCGGCCGCCGGGCCACAGCGAGCCGGCCGCCGGGCCACAGCGAGCCCGGCCGCCGGGCCACAGCGAGCCCGGCCGCCGGGCCACAGCGAGCCCGGCCGCCGGGCCACAGCGAGCCCGGCCGCCGGGCCACAGCGAACCCACCCGCCGGGCCACAGCGAGCCCACCCGCCGGGCCACAGCGAGCCCACCCGCCGGGCCACAGCGAGCCCACCCGCCGGGCCACAGCGAGCCCACCGCCGGGCCACAGCGAGCCCACTCGCCGGCACAGCGAGCCCACCGGGCCACAGCGAGCCCACCGCCGGGCCACAGCGAGCCACCGCCGGCCACAGCGAGCCCTCGAAATGATAGAACGTTTGTATTCATTGACAGAAAGCAGAGATTGTGAAATGGTGAAATTGAGGAATTATTAGGATATTCTATAATTGGATAATCCCTGAAGGTCCAAGACCTGGGAAATCCCAATAATTGTGAGACTGAAGGGGCTGCTGTGTAGTTATAGCCTCATGCCAGCTGCTGTGGGCCCGTAGACACAGATGAGAGTTGGCTGATCACTACAATGTTGGCTAGATCGGATGGTCATCTTGGTCACTTGTATTAGGAAGTGATAATCCTCAACAAATTACATTAGGGAAAATAAAGTTCTAAATTAACTGCTCGATGCTGTCGGATGGGTCTGGAAGTGGCTTACCCTGCTCTGCCCACATATGACACCTGAGAGCTCACATACATGGAGGAGTCGGGTGAGATAACTATGGTGTATCGGCACACTGGCACCAATTCTGCCTGGTACTTCAGTAGCAAAATTAAATCGGACTCTGCAGTAGATGAGCTATGGGTGTGACGTAGATCGCCAGTTGTCATTTAATTGGGCTCATCCTCAACTTCTCCTCACAAAATCTGCAAAAAAACATGGCCGTCTATTTTTCCTGCAAATAATTTTTTCTCCGCTGTGAGTACAAATATGTACTGGGAGTTTTTGCTCAGCATATATAAACCGATCTCATGCGTAATTAACATCACCATACATAGACTGGTATCAGCTGAACCCACCAATATCGACAAATGATGAGAAAGACGATCCTCCCTGTCCGATCTCTGGGAGAAAGGCCTAGTAACGACATGAGAAACAAAGTAGCGCTCGGCCGGGCTGAGTATGGTGGAATCAGGAGGGAGCGCTGCCGATCTCATGCGGAATTATCATTCCCACATATAGACTGATATTGGCCAGACCCACCGATATCGACATATTACATCAGGGAGAAAGAGGATCATCCCTGTCTGATCTCTAGGAGAAAGACCTAGTAACGACATGAGAAACAAAGAAGTGCTCGGTCGGGCTGAATATGGTGGGATCAGGAGTGAGCACCGCCGATCTCATGCGGAATTATCATCGCTGTACATAGACTGATATCGGCTGGACCCATTAATATAGACAGATGAGGTCAGGGGAGAAAGAGGATCATCCAAGTCTGATCTCAGAGAAAGGCCAGGCACGACATGAGAAACAAAGAAGCGCTCGGCCGGGCTGAGTATGGTGGAATAAGGAGGGAATGCCGTTGAGGGAGTACCGCCGATCTCATACGGAATTAACATCGCCGTACATAGAATGATATCGGCTGGACCCATCAATATAGACAGATGATGTCAGGGGAAAAAAAGAGGATCATCCAAGTCTGATCTCTGAGAGAAAGGCCAGGCACGACATGAGAAACAAAGAAGCGCTCGGCCGGGCTGAATATGGTGGAATAAGGAGGGAATGCCGTTGAGGGAGTACCGCCGATCTCATACGGAATTAACATCGCCGTACATAGAATGATATCGGCTGGACCCATCAATATAGACAGATGATGTCAGGGGAAAAAAAGAGGATCATCCAAGTCTGATCTCTGGGAGAAAGGCCAGGGACGACATGAGAAACAAAGAAGCACTCGGCCGGGCTGAGTATGGTGGAATCAGGAGGGAGCACCGCCGATCTTATGTGGAATTATCATCGCCGTACATAGACGGATATCGGCTGGACCCATCAATATAGACAGATGATGTCAGGGGAAAAAAAGAGGATCATCCAAGTCTGATCTCTGGGAGAAAGGCCAGGGACGACATGAGAAACAAAGAAGCGCTCGGCCGGGCTGAGTATGGTGGAATCAGGAGGGAATGCCGTTGGGCGAAACATCGGCTCAATAATCATTCAGTTGACATCTGTATGAAGCAGAATCTGTGCCTAAATCCTCATCAAATTCATGATTTATGAACATTCCTTATTTTTCAGCAGAGTGTCACTCCGAACTACTCGGCTGTAGAGGGAAAAGTCCAATAGGATCATACATAGGGTGTCAGGGCACCGCCGAACAAGACAAATAGAGGACGCAGTGCTACACCGCGCTTTGACCCCTACATTCTCAGGATCTCTGAAGTGCTAGAATGTCTTTATGAGAACACAGCGTGCCCGGAGCTGCCAACACATTTTTCCTTGCACCGTCTCCAGGTTTCTTGGGCTGCTATTTCCCCATACATCCAAGCAGCCACATAATTAGCCGGACTAATCAGTGTAAAGCAGCTCTGCTCACTGCTGACAGGCCAGAAACAATGTAATCTCCAGTAGGATACGTGCAGCTATCGGCGCAGCCAGTACAGGCCATGCTGCGCACAAATGACAGGCTGAGTTAAGATAGCAGGGTCTTGTGACCGACCTCTGGACATCACTGGCACCACAGTGACTAGACCAAGTCTCCAGGCGCTCAGCCCTTGGCATGACAGCTTCCTGACTGGACACATTCCCAAATCTCCCTGCACCCCCCTCGGTTGCGATTGTCCCCTCTGCCTCCTCCTTTAATCACTTTTTCCCCCCTGGATGTTTAGTTAGCAGTTTCCAAATACATAATAAGTCGGCTTCTCCAAAGTAAATACTCTAAACCAGAGATAAAAGCAAATGCTGCCCGTTAACTCCTGACCGGCTGAGGCGGTGACGGCACGGCAGCTAGGACACGGAATAAAGAATACAGAAACATAGAAACTAAAGAAATACAGTAAAAACAAAGATCTGGATCTATTCTGGGATCTAAAATCATATAAGGGTCTGGAGTCTAAATTTATCTTCTGGGCTCGCTAGGAGTCAGTGGATTTAGGGGCATTGTCTGGGGGTCTAAATTAAGGTGGTGGTCTCTGAATTTGTTTAAGGGGTTGAAGACAATTCTGTGTCTGACTAAGGGGTTTATTTTATTCAAGGGTATGGTCTGAGGTCAGAATTTATTCTGAGATCTCAACTGAGCATCTGAATTTATGTAGGGGCACGGTCTGGGGTCTGAATTCATTTTCAAGTCTGGAAGTCTGAATTAAATTCCTGGGTCACTATATACCAAAAAAAAAGCATAAATCTGGAAATAAACAGGAGATAAACAACGGCCAAGCAATTTGTGTGTTTTAACGGGAAGCAAGAGAGGCGAGATAGGACACCACAGTCAGTCGCTCGGGTGCTGGAATGTCACCGCGCAAACCCCCTGTCCCTGTACTGCACACATCAATCATCGGCTGGTCCTGCGGAAATCTAAAGGCCACGTCACACCTGTCGACATCGCCGATTACATAGGCGACGTAGGGGCTTGGCCTATCGGCGGCGACATCGCCCCTGCGTCGCCTAATGTAAAGGGGCGATGTCGGCGCCTCTGAGTGGTCGCCTGATTTCACATCAGTGATGTGAAACCAGGCGTCCGATCTGGGGCGATGTGCACACATCGCCCCATGTAAATTGCCGCCGGCGACCTGACAGGCGATGGGAGCCATAGGCTCCCATTGTCCTGCATCACCACTGGGGTTTTGAGAGACAGATCGCCGGCGTGTCGCTGGAGGGGTCGCCCCATGTAAATGGGGGACGGCGACGCTGGTGGGGTGCCAAAAATGTGCGCGCTCCCGCCAGTCGTCACAGACATCTCCAGCGCCGTCGACAGGTGTGACGGCACCCTGTTTTTCGTCTAATCTGTATGGAGCCGTACGGTCTTCTTGTGCTAGTACCACCAAGATCTTGAGGGTGTGGCCGTCTTTCCTCTAATCTGTATGGGTTCTTACAGTCTTCTTGTGCTAGTACCACCAAAATCTGAGGGTGTGGCCATCTTTCCTTTAATCTGTATGGGCTCGTACTGCTCTGTTGTGCTTGTCCCACCGAAAGGTTGAGAGTTTGGTCTTCTTCCATCCATTCTGTAGCTGTACAGTCCTCTTGTGCAGGTGTCACCAAAATCTGGGTATTTGGCAGTCTCCTAATCTGTATGGGGCCATACGACTCTTGAGTTGTTCCGTTGAAATCTCAGGGTTTAGCCATTTTTCATGTAATCTGTATGGGGCCGTATGATCCGCTTAGGCTCATCCCACCGAAGTCAGAGTTTGGCCGTCTTCCATCCATTCCGTATGGAGCAGTACGGTCCTCCTGTGCTGGTCCCACTGTAATTTGGATGTCTGCCCATCCTCCATCTAATCTGAATGGGGCCGTACCATCTTCCTGTGCTGATACCACCAAAATGCAAAGGTTTGTTCACCTTTCATACAATCTGTATGGGGCCATACGGTCCTCTTGTCCTGTCTCCAGGTCTCCCACTTCTTTGCCAAGATACATATTTTACTATCAATATGACCATTGTGGTCAGGGATTGGTTCCATGGTCAAGCTGGCACTACAAACGTCACCCGACCTATGAGCAAAATCAGAAAGTGGTAGGGAATCCTTATGGCAGAGAGGAACAGGAATTGAAAGGGATGGATAAATAAATTATATATATATATATATATATATATATATATATATATATATATATATATATATATATATATTACATATAAATTCAGTTGTCTTTCCAAAAATTTTCTCAGCATACATACTTGTAGGATGTGCCAACTAATGATTAATGGGCATCCAAACCCCAGATCAATAGGTTGACTTAACGGTGGAGCTAGGAAAGGTCTCCAGTTGGAAAAAGCTACCAGCGTCTATCCTGAGTCAACCGAAATAAAGTCAAAATTGACACCTCAGGGGAACTCAGGGGAGCTTAAAAAAAATTGTATGGTACCTGCACTCCTGTACTATAATGCTGAGCTGCCTGAGACAGTCTCAGTTATATGCTTCTGTACAAAGAGCAGAGGGTGTGGACACACCTGCTCTCATTGGACTGACTGTGGGTAAGCAGCTTTAAGAGACTGGCTCACAGCAGGACCTTCTGCGACGTCACACCCACATGTGTGGAACAAGGAAGCGTCTTATCGGAGTCGCTGATGATTACTGCGGGAGCGGCTGCACAATTAAGTATGACGTTCCATACGGGAGGGGTGAGGAGCAGCTAGTGAGTAAGTAATTTACAAGTGTTCTAAACATTATCCAAGTGTAGTAGGCAGCTCAGCATTATAGTATAGGAGTGCAGGGACCATACAAAAAAAAGGGGATCACCCCAGGGCTCACATTTAAAATTACCCCCTCTTTAAGAGGGTTAAAGACTTGTAGGGTTTTCCAGTGACTGTACTTTGTAGTGATCATGATACAGAACAGGAGAAGCTGAAAAGATTGAAGAGGATTGATACATAGTTCTCTAGGAAATGTGTTTTAGTGCAATGCTCTTAATTTACATCCTGGCTCTTTTATGCTTACGAGTCCAGTGGGCGGTCCTATTTACCAAGTGAGTTTGTATTCAACATTATAGAGATCATGGATTGGGACCGCCCAAAAAAATCCTAAGTATACAAAGAGTGGGGATTTACAGTGTAAATGTCATTTCATTGGAAAAAAACAACACTGTACTGGTTGTTAATGTTGGGTCCCATAGCAGCTAAGAATGCTTTTTTGTGCCATTTGACTTATTTTCTCACATTTTTCTGCGCTCTTTTGAAAACCGCTTTTTATGGCTGTGTGGGCATGGCCAAAGTTCCTCAGTGTCTGCCAGCACTGTGTGTGTATTTCCACAGCTTCTGAGAGCAGGCTGATAGGGAGCAGTATGATGTGACAGCAGAAAAGGGGTTAACAGAGATGGTGACTGAGCTGTGTGGAGCCAGATGACAGATCAGAAGCTTGTGCCATAGAAAAAGGAGTTTGCACTGATCCTGACATTCTGACATTGCTAATACTGTGCTGTAATCAGATACATTGTCTCCTCATCAGCTGCAGTCAGGAACTTGCACAGTGTAGGCCCCACCCCCGTTACTTTAATATGGTTACATGCTCTTATTCCGTGTGAGAAGCTTGAAGACGGATATGACCGACAATGAACATATGTGAGCTTCACACACAGTGTACTAGGGACAACTTGTGGAAAGTTTATGAATCATTTTCAACCAGAATTCTCTGATAAAGTATATTTGAAAGCTTATTACAATCACGTGCTCTACAAACCCTTGATTTATTAAATAAAAATTTAAACTGCGGTTACACTAAGTTAATTCCAGTGCTCTCTGTAGATCAGACACTGAACGAGGTCAGAGCACCAGCGAGCCCTTGACTTTCTGATGTGTCCTCCATTATGTATATATGTTTATGTGCGTTTCTATATTTTAGATGCAAACCAGCCTCTGTGATCCTTCCTGGTATCTTTGATTTCTACATCTGGGGTTATTTATTATGAGTGGAGCTGCTTGGCGATATGTACGCGAGATGCTGCCAAATCAGGCTGTTTTTATTTCTCGATGGCACAACATTATTCAGAAATGACAAGCGCCGAATCCTCGCTCCTTCTAGAAATCCCAGAGCTGCAGCATTCCTCACTTCCGTCTAACAAGTGATATTTGGAGCCGCGTCCAGCGCCAGTTCAGCTTTGTGATGTGATGAGCTGGCAGCACCAGGCTTGGATCTTCATAAAGGGATTTTAGTCAGGGGGCCTGGTGCACGGATACGGTCACAGTAATGGTGCAGCACTTCACGCGTTTCCAGCATGCTGACAATTATGCCGCAAAAAGCAGAATGGTTCGGGTTGCTGGTCATGCGAGGTTCTGAAATGATGAGGGAATTAAAGCCATATGCCAGGCAAAATAAAAAATGGTGTGTGTGTCCCATGAATAGTAAATCACTTGAATTTTTGGTACACCCGGTTCTGGTGGCATGGTGCACCCGTACACAAAAACCACCAAATGTTCATCAATGTAGATTACATTGTCTGAGAAAATAAAGTGATCAGATATTGTCCTCTAATTTTCAGCAACAGCGTGTGTGTGTCACACACAATGACTTTCTCCACCATCTTTCAATGACTTCCTTACACACTTTGAGTTCAGTATTACCCCAGTTTGTTGACGAACATAATGTTTCCCAACTGACCCAAATAAATAGAGCTTGCTTTTATCAATAAAATGAAGTGTGGAGCACTTCTTCTCTGTCCACACAACATGCTCCTCACCGAAGGTGAGTCTAGTCTTTTGATTCTCTCTGCTAGCTAATGTGAGGTTTGGTCACTGCAGAGTGGGCTTTCAGTCTGAATGCTCTTAAACGTCATGACACTGTATGACGAGACAGACCCTTACCCTGTTCAGTGATAAACTGGCGAGCTATTGCAGCTGCAGTGTTTAAAAGATTACCCATGGAGATTCTCCACATTATCCTGTCCTCTCTTGCATTTGTCTCTCGAGGGCGAACAGCCTTGTTGGGGGACTGGAAAGGGCTTGTGATGTTGTACAGATGCAATATTCTAGGAATCACAGACTTGGAACGACCAACTTCTGGTGCTATGGCAGAAAGGGTGACTCTTTGGCCTTCATCTGGACAATGTGCTGCGGGGGGCTCAGTCACTTTGGAACGGCAAACTATTTTTGCAAAGTGAGTGCAAACTGGAAAGTTAGGCTGCCAGTTACTTATGGTGGGTTTACATGCCGCGATATCGGCGTCCAACTCCGACCCAACTCCGACAAAAAGTCACGTGGGTCGCGAGTTGGACCCGATATCGTGTGCGCGTTGTACTGTTTTAGCATCCAACGCGATGCTGGAACGATGCCAAAACGATATCGGAGTTGAATAGCAGAGCTATTCAACTCCCCGATATCGCAATGGCCGTTGTACCAGCATCGCTGCGTGTGACAGCCCAACTCCGATCTGTACTCGCACCACACCCATTAACTCCCATGTTAAATGGTCGTTACTGGGTTGGTGGGCGTACACATCGGAGGTACGTTGTTTCCCGATATCGCAGCGTGTAAACCGGCGATGCGATATAGGGAAAGGGGCTGAAAAAATGCGCGCTCCGGCGCCGTTGCCTCCGATATCGCAGCGATATCGTGACGTGTAACCCCACCATTAGGGTTTGTCAGAAAATGAAGGAAATTAGCACCAGGTGCCAGAGTAACACCAATAACATGCAGGTTCTGTAATTTTGATCAGTGTCTATTTCATTTAAATGTTTATTCTGTGCTTTAGAATATATTCAATTTATGAAATAAACTAAAAATACTGCTAGTTTACTCATGCTAGGATATTTTCACACAGGACAACAGCATGACCTCAACATTAAGGAAATTGTGTGCAGTTCTTTAATTTTGAGATCTTGAAAACATATTAACCCGCAGAAAAATAATATTGCCCCCTCCAGGAAAAAAAAGTAGTTTTTTTTTTTAAAATAATAATAACACCACGAACACCAACCACCAGCAACACCACCACCACCAGCAACAACACCACCACCAGCAACAACACCAAACCCCCACCAACAAAAACACCACCAGTACAAAAAGCACCCACACCAACAACACCAAAACCACTAATAGCAACACAAACAGCACCAACAACAACAGCACCACACAAAATCACCAACAGATAACATACCAACAGATAACACACCAGCACCAACACCCCCAGGACCCCCAACAGCAGCACCCCCAACAGCACAAAAATCGGCACCAGCACCAACTGCGGCACCAGCACCAACGACAGCCACCCACAACACACGACAACACCCCCAACAACAGCATGAACCCCACCAATTACAGCACCAACAACAACACCAACAGATAACAAACCAACAACACCAAAACCCACAACACCAACCATACCAACAGCAACACCACCAACAGCAAAAACAGAAATAGTACCAACAGAAACACCACCACCATCAACAGAAACAGCACCACCAGAAACACCAACAACAGCACCAATAACACCAAAAGCAACAATTATATTTTAAAAATAAAACAAAATCGAGAAAGGGGTTTATTTTTTGGGAGGTAGGTTTTTGTTCTTAGTTGCCTTGTAAATTAAATGTATATTTCTTTCTTATTTTTAAAACAGTTGCCTATTTAATGCAACAAAAAAAGTAGCAGCACAAGCACAACACCCTACCCATACCAACCCCCTGCATGGGCACAGACATTGTGTCCAGTAATCACTCACATATCTGGATCTCATTTGGCTTGATGTCTGCCCCGACAGGCAATCACCATCTAACTGCGATGTCGACTTTCCACGACTTTTAAATAAAGGGATTACATTGATCAAGTGGAATTGTGCTTTAATGGGGGGAGGTCTACTGCTGACACTTATGGACGTAATGTCCTCCAATTCTGTTATACTGTCCCTCCTCCTGGGCCCCTTCCAGATATATACAGGTGCATCTTAATAAATTAGATAATCAAAAAGAGAATTTGTTTCAGTAATTCAACACATAAAGTGAGATGCATATACAACCCCTGGCAAAAATGATGGAATCACCGGGCTCAGAGGATGTTCATTCAGTTATTTGATGTTGTAGAAAAAAAGCAGATCACAGACATGGCACAAAACTAAAGTCATTTCAAATGGCAACTTTATGGCTTTAAGAAACAGTAAAAGAAATCAAGATAAAAAATGTGGTAGCCAGTAACGGTTACTATTGTACACCAAGAAGGGGGAAAAATGATGGAATCACTCAATTCTGAGGAAGAAATTATGGAATCATGACAAACAAACAAACAAAAGAACATTCCAATACATCACTAGTATTTTGTTGCACCACCTCTGGCTTTTATAATAGCTTGCAGTCTAGAGGCATGGACTTAATGAGTGACAAACAGTACTCTTCATCAATCCAGCTCCAACTTTCTCTGATTGCTGTTGCAAGATCAGCTTTGCAGGTTGGAGCCTTGTCATGGACCATTTTCTTCAACTTCCACCAAAGATTTTTAATTGGATTGAGATCGGACTATTTGCAGGCCATGACATTGACCTTATGTGTCTTCTTTCAAGGAATGTTTTCACAGTATTTGCTCTATGGCAGGATGCATTAATATCTTGATAAATGATTTCATCATCCCCAAACATCCTTTCAATTGATGGGAGAACAAAAGTGTCAAAAATATCAATGTAAACTTGGGCATTTATTGAAGGTGTAATGACAGCCATCTCCCCAGTGCCTTTACCTGACATGCAGCCCCATATCATGAATTACTGTGGAAATTTAAATGTTCTCTTCAGGCAGTCATCTTTATAAATCTTATTGGAACAGCACCAAACAAACGTTCCAGCATCATCACCTTGCCCAATGTAAATTCGCGATTCATCACTGAATATGACTTTCATCCAGTCATCCACAGTCCACGATTGGTTTTCCTTAGCCCATTGTAACCTTGGGTTTTCTGTTTAGGTGTTAATGATGGCTTATGTTTAGCTTTTCTGTATGTAAATCCCATTTCCTTTAGGCGGTTTCTTACACTTTGGTCACAGACACTGACTCCAGTTTCCTCCCATTCGTTCCTCATTTGCTTTGTTGTATATTTCCTGTTATGGAGACATATTGCTTTAAGTTTCCGGTTTTGACGCTTCGATGTCTTCCTTGGTCTACCAGTATGTTTCCCTTTAACAACCTTCCCATGTTGTTTGTATTTGGACCAGATTTTAGACACAGCTGACTGTAAACAACCAACATCTTTTGCAACATTGCGTGTTTGATTTACCCTCTTTTAAGAGTGTGATAATCCTCTCCTTTGTTTCAATTGACATCTCTCGTGTTGGAGCCATGATTCATGTCAGTCCACTTGGTGCAACAGCTCTCCAAGGTGTGATCACTCCTTTTTAGATGCAGACTAACAAGCAGATCTTATTTGATGCAGGTGTTAGTTTTGGGAATAAAAATTTATGGGGTGATTCCATAATTTTTTCCTCAGAATTGAGTGATTCCATCATTTTTCCCCCTTCTTGGTGTACAATAGTAACCGTTACTGGCTACCACATTTTTTATCTTGATTTATTTTAGTGTTTCTTAAAGCCATAAAGTTGCCATTTGAAATGACTTTAGCTTGTGTCATGTCTGTGATCTGCTTTTTTTCTACAACATTAAACAACTGAATGAACATCCTCCGAGCCAGGGGATTCCATCATTTTTGCCAGAGGTTGTAGTGTGAAGCTTCCATAATCAGTGATGGTTTGGGGAGCCATGTCATCTGCTGGTGTAGGTCCACTATGTTTTATCAAGACCAAAGTCAGTGCTGCCGTCTACCAGAACATTTTACAGCACTTCATGCTTCCCTCTGCCGACAAGCTTTTTGGAGATGGAGATTTCATTTTCCAGCAGGACTTGGCACCTGTCCACACTGTCAAAACCACCAAGATCTGGTTTACTAATCACAGTCTCACTTTTCTTGATTGGCCAGCAAACTCGCCTGACCTAAACCCCATAGAGAATCTATGAGACACCAGAGCCAACAATGCAGACAAGCTGAAGGCTGCTATCAAAGCAACCTGGGCTTCCATAACACCTCAACAGCCACAGGCTGATTCGCCTCCATGCCATGCCACATTAATGCAGTAACTCATGCAAAAGGAGCCCCGACCAAGTATTGAGTGCAATTACTGTATAGACATTTCAGTAGGCCAACATATATGAGTTAAAAATCATTATTTCAGTAAGTCTTATATAATATTCTAATTTTCTGAGATAATGACTTTTGGGTTTTCATTGGCTGTAAGCCATAATCATCAACATTTACAGAAATAGACACTTGAAATAGATCACTGTTTGTGTTGACTCTATATAACACACGTGTCATCATCCTGGGCCTCTTCTAGGTATATATGCCCCCCATCCTGGTATATATGTCCAACAACATCAACCCATCCTGGTATATATGCCTCCTGTTATGCTCTGGGGGTGGGGGAGCATATGAGTGTGGGGAGCAGTGAACAGGGCTGTGGAGTCGGAGTCGCTGCCGGCAGAAAATGTTCCGACTCAGACTCCTAAAATATATCATAGTAGTTCAATGCAGAATGTGCTGAATATTATTATGATTTATTATTATGTTCTATCTAAATATTTTCATTATTATGTCATTATAATGATTAAAGCCCAATGTTACCATTGACCTACAATAATTTTATCACTTAAAAACGAGCCATGACTGAAGGAGTCTGAGTCAAAGGAGTCGGAGCCAGGGAAATTCAGGAGTCGGAGTTGGAGTCGGTGGTTTGATTTACCGACTCCACAGCCCTGTCAGTGAATATTCATTTTACTTAATAGTGGGCACATGTTTGCACTGGCCGCCAACTTACTGCAATAACGACCCTGCTTCCTGTGACCCCACTCCAACGAGATCCCCCTACAGAGCCTTCAAGTCGGGTCCATCTGGACTATAAGACACACTCGCACTTACATTTCTAATTTGAGGAATTTTCCAATTTTATTATTATTACACATACTACACATTGGGATAGGATCTTGGAGATGGGAATATCCCTTTAGGGCGAGTGCCCATGATCAGGAATAGCAGTGTTTTAGATGCATCGTGTATTTGCAGAGTCTAAATCACTGTGTTGGATTTATACAAGTCTCCTGCCCACTGTGCTCCTTTTTTCCACTATGTATACTGACTATGCGGGGGGAATGGGGGTGCTTCCCGAGCTGCAGCATGTCAATTTATTCCTGCGGAGACGCGGTATTCTCAGCAGGAGAATACAGCGGAAATACACTGCACCCAGAACCCTGATCGCGGCCACAGTCAGCACGCTCTCCTACAGAGAACACTAGCATTTCGCATGATGAATGAAGTTGAGTCTAGAACGTGATGAAGTGTGATCGTGGTACTTAAAGCAAAAGAGGACATTAAGGGAAGGAATGCCGTGATGTGTTTCGATTTTCTTTTTTGTGTTTTGTGTTCCTTTAAAGCAGAGCTGCACTATTTGCCTTCATGAGGCACATTTGACAGTTTGCAAACGAAAGGAGACATGAACAATGTGAATGTCCATGTGCAGCAGGGACCGGATTATCTACACGTTGCGCTTCACATTCTCATAGTCTATAATAGCATATCATTGTGGGGTTTTCTGCAATACACAGGTTCATCTTATAAATTAGAATATCATCAGAAAGATCATTTATTTCAGTAATTCAATACATAAAGTGAAACCCATATATTGTAGAGTCCATTACACACAGAGCGATCTATTTCAAGTGTTTATTTCTGTAAATGTTGATGATTTTTTTTTACAGCCAATGAAAACCGAAAAGTCATTATCTCAGAAAATTAGATTATTTTATGAAGACCAACTGAAAAAATTATTTGTAACTCAGATGCTGGCCTAATGAAATGTACAGAAATGCAACTCAATACTTGGTCGGGGCGCCTTTTGCATGAATTACTGCATGAATGCAGTGTGGCATGGAGGTGATCAGGCTGTGGCTGCTGAGGTGTTATGGAAGCCCAGGTTGCTTTGATAGCAGCTCATCACCTTGGACCACTGAGCAACGTCCAGTTCTTTTTCTCCTTGACCAGGTAAAATGCTTCTTGCATTGTCTATTGGTCATGATTGGCTTGACACAAGGAATGTGACAGTTGTAGCCCATGTCCTGATATGTCTGTGTGTGGCTCTTGAAACACTGACTCCAGCAGCTTCCACTCCTTGTGAATCTCCCCAAATTTTTGAATGGTCTTTTCTTAATCCTTTCAAGGCTGCAAATATCCCAATTGCTTGGGCACCTTTTTCTACCACACATTTTCCTTCCACTCAACTTCCATTAATATGCTTGGATACAGCACTCTGTGAACAGCCAGCTTCTTAGCACTGACCTTTTGTGGCTTACCCTCCTTGTGGAGTGCGTCAATGACTGCCTTCTGGATATGTCTAGTCAGCAGTCTTCCCCATGATTGTGCAGGCTACTTAACCAGACTAAGGGACCATTATAAACGCTGAGTAAGCTTTGCGGGTTGTGTTAATTAGTCTAACTTTCTGAGATGACAACTTTTGGGTTTTCATTGGCTGTAAGCCATAATCATCAACATTAACATAAATAAACACTTGAATTAGATCACTCTGTGTGTAATGACTCTATATATGTGTTTCACTTTTTGTATTGAATTATGAAATAAATTATCTTTTTGATGATATTCTGATTTATTGAGATGCACTAGTAATTCAGCTTCATTTCGAGGGACTTCCTGCAGATTGAGGAGACAACTTTAACAAGCAGAGCTGGGATGTAAAGTATGAGGGATAGGGCAGCCGCTGGATCTCAGACAATGCCGATACATAGTCGCTGATCATAGTTGTGCAGAAACAGTGCTAAAGAGCAGACAACATTGACGAAAATACCCAAACTAGACCTACATACAAACCTGATTCTGTCCAGCAACAAAAATTATATTCCATCTGCTATGTGAAATCCAGGCCACAAACTACCAATACTGGCGTTATATCAGATGCCCAGTGTAACCCAGTGGGCATGGTTCCAATTATCAGACCAGGTACAGTGGGCCCTGGAAGGTTGGAGGAGCCGCACAGATCTATATAGCGAAGGTCACACAACTTTCCAAAATTATTATTCCGAAACATCACTCGACTTTTGCCTAGACATTGGCGTCCGTCTCCCTCCGATCTGCCAGCTATGAGGATCCATTTCTCATCAAAGTCGCCAGTCTCTAGGACCGGAACTATGGCTGAAATACCCCAGAACGCCCTCGCGGGGCGCCACCCAGCAGAGGAATGCAGCTGCTTAAAGATGCCATGGAAAACACATTAAAAAGGGACAGCGTTTGAAATATGAAACAGCTGGCAAAGAAACAATAGGGGGAGCGAGGACAGAGCTAATTGTGTGCGGCACAGGAGGAGGCTCGGAAATAAGGCTCGTCTGGCTCGTCCTCCACACCCTGAAATAAATTCCTATGGGGGAAATTCTCATCACACACAGACAAACACAAGAAAGTCTTTAATGATTTTTCCCTCAGCATATAAATGTAAGTGCGACGAGCTGGAGATGGTCTGTACCAATAAGGAAGCGTGACAGTGCCAATCAGTCAAGAGGAGGAATGGGCCCCAACTTCTCAAGAGGAGGCATGCTGGAACAAAGCGGCACATTGGGTGCAATATACCGGGCCCTAAGCCTCAAATATTATCAGAATACAGAAAAAAAGGGCCAATGATTAAGGTGGCCATATCAGTAGCCAACAAGGCCACTGGTAAAATTACCACCAATTCTCAAAAACAGAATGGAGCAGCAGTGGCCACTCACACCTTGGTCTGCAGTCAGAGCAACCTGTATCCTGCTAACGGACTAAAGCCTGCCAAGAAAACATCTTATTAATCAACAAGATGTATGTGATTCCCTTACACATAAGAGCAAAGAAACGTGGAGCGGATCTAGGGTCCGTTCACAAGGCTGATCCAAATATAACAAGTAGATCGACATGCTTAAAAAGTCCTTTCCCAAAGGTTACTAGAAGCTGTAAGGCCGCCCAGGGAGACACGCGCCGCCCCAGGGAGACACGCGCCGCCCCAGGGAGACACGCGCCGCCCCAGGGAGACACGCGCCGCCCAAGGGAGACACGCGCCGCCCAAGGGAGACACGCGCCGCCCAAGGGAGGCACGCGCCGCCCAAGGGAGACACGCGCCGCCCAAGGGAGACACGCGCCGCCCAAGGGAGACACGCGCCGCCCAAGGGAGACACGCGCCGCCCAAGGGAGACACGCGCCGCCGCCAATGGTATTCTATAGGCAAAATAAAGGATGCGATCAGTGAGAGAACGAGCCGATTGCGGCCATATTTACAAGCACCATTAATCAGAAGGTGGGGATTCTTACAAAAGCTCATTTTTCAAAAAAATTAAAAAATGGCCTTGTGTCGTTGCAGCTTTTTCACTGGCACTTGCACAATTGCCTAATTTTTAGCTGTTGGTTGGCCGACTGCCATCACCCCAGACTCTACATACACAGAAGTGCTTGCTCAGCCCAGCACTCCTGGTGGAGGCGGCTAATCCTTAAGAGTATAGGAGGATAGGTAGTGCTAATTCAGACATCCTTCTCTCCTCTGACATCATCTGTCAAAGGCACCCAAAGACAGTAGACCGTCAGCAGCATCTGTTGTTATTGGCAGGTTTGGCCAATGTTAGTCAGTGGGTGAAAACCTACTATCCCTTCCAAACGTCTGTCCACCTGACCATAGCCTCCTACTATCAATCCCATTGGGTATCTGACCTCCACAAGGGTCTCACTGTGCCCCTTGCCCGATGATCATCCACTTTATATTAAAATGAAGAAATAAAGAGAATTTTGTTTACGTACCGTAAATTCTTTTTTCTTGAATCATCAATGGGAGACCCAGACAATGGGGTTTAGGGCACTGCCCTCCGGAGGCCACACTAGGTACTACAAGTTTGTAGACACCGCCCCCTCCGCTTATAAACCCCTACCGCAGGGAATATCCTCAGTTTGGTCCATAAGCTGCGAGGAGACAACATAAACCACACCCGAAACATCGGGAAAGAAACCGTGCACAGACGGTCCAACAACCCGGATCAACTGTCCCAACTGGGAACAGGCAAATGCAAAAACATCCAACGGAACAACTGGGTGGGTGCTGGGTCTCCCATTGATGATTCAAGAAAAAAGAATTTACGGTACGTAAACAAAATTCTCTTTTTTCTGATCATCATAATGGGAGACCCAGACAATGGGGATGTCCTAAAGCAAACCCCAGGGCGGGAAGAGTTCCTCAAAAGACGTTGATATACACGGTCCCCCTCAAAGGTGGGCAACCGCCGCCTGGAGGACCCGCCGGCCCAAACTTGCATCCGCAGAGGCATGGGCATGCACCATATAGTGCTTAGAGAATGTATGCAGGCTGGACCAGGTTTCCGCCTGACACACTTGCAGAGCTGAAGCGCGATGTCGCAAAGCCCAGGAAGCACCAACGGCTCTAGTCGAGTGCGCCTTCAAGCCCACCGGGAGAGGCAGACCCGCCGAACGGTAAGCCTCTTGAATGGGAGCCTTGATCCATCTGGCCAAGGTTGATTTGGATGCCGCGGACCCCTTACAGCGACCCGCCGTAAGGATGAACAAAGAGTCCGAACTCCGGAAAGAGGCCGTCCTGGACACATAAATGCGTACAGCCCTCACTAAATCCAGAGTGTGAAGGTAGCGCTCAACCTGATGAACAGGAGCGGGACAAAATGATGGGAGCACAATCTGTTGGTTCAAGTGAAAAGTGGACACCACCTTTGGCAAAAATTCTGCCCGCGGACGCAACACCACCTTATCCTGGTGGACTACCAGGAAGGGTGACTTGCACGACAGTGCAGCCAATTCTGAAACCCGTCTCAGAGATGTAATTGCCACCAGAAAGACCACTTTCTGTGACAGATGAGAGAGGGAGACTTCCCTCAGTGGCTCGAACGGCGGTTTCTGCAGAGCCGCCAGGACCATGTTAAGGTCCCAAGGGTCCAGCGGTCGCCTGTATGGTGGAACCACCCGAGACACCCCCTGCAGAAATTGACGGACCTTAGGAAGGAGCGCCAAACGCCTGTCAAACAGCACTGAAAGCGCTGATACTTGACCCTTCAGGGAGCTGAGGGATAAGCCCAATTCCAAACCCGATTGCAAGAAAGCCAACAGAGTCGGAACGGACAAGGGCCACGGAGACCGTCCACCAGAGGCACACCAGGAGAAAAAGATTTTCCACGTCCTGTGGTAAATCCTCCGTGATACAGGCTTCCTAGCCCGATTCATAGTGGCAACCACAGTAGGAGAGAATCCCCTGGATGTCAGAAGCCAGGCCTCAAGAGCCATGCAGTCAATCTGAGGGCCTTGGAATTGAGGTGGAAGAAGGGGCCCTGCGCGAGTAGATCTGCGCGGTCTGGAAGAGCCCACCGGAGTCCGCCGGACAGTTGCCACAGGTCCGGATACCAGGACCTCCTGGGCCAATCCGGTGCCACTAGAATGGCTACGCTGCACTCCGTCCTGATCTTCCACAAAACCTTGGGAATCAGTGCCAGCGGAGGGAACACATATGGTAGATGGAATCCGAACCAACTCAGGATCAGGGCGTCCGCCCCCAGAGACTGAGGATCCCATGATCTCGCCATGTATTGCGGCACCTGATGATTGAGCCGTGAGGCCATCAGATCCACGTCCGGAGTGCCCCATCTGCTGCAGATGTCCCGGAAGACGTCCGGATGAAGAGACCACTCTCCGGCATCCATTCCCTGTCGGCTCAGGTAATCGGCCTCCCAGTTTTCGACTCCTGGGATGTGAACTGCGGAGATCAGACAGTTGTTGTCCTCCACCCAGGATAGAATGCGGTGGACTTCGGCGAGGGCCTGAGCACTTCTGGTCCCTCCCTGATGATTTATATATGCGACGGCCGTCGCATTGTCTGACTGAACCCGAATGGGCTGTCCCGACAGGAACTTCTGAAACGCCAGGAGCGCCAGATAGACCGCCTTGATCTCCAGCACGTTGATCTGCAACGCCGACTCCGACTGAGTCCAGAGGCCTTGAGCCCTGTGGTGTAAGAACACCGCCCCCCAGCCCTTCAGACTGGCGTCGGTGGTCACCACTAACCATGACGGTTTGAGAAAAGACCGGCCCCGTGACAAGTAATGTGGCTGAAGCCACCACAGCAGGGAATCCCTGGTCGATCGTGAAAGGGCCATCAGCCGATTCAGCGAGATCGTCCTCTTGTCCCATCTGCGGAGAATTTCCAGCTGAAGAGGACGGAGGTGAAACTGTGCAAAAGGCACCGCCTCTATCGCTGCCACCATGCGGCCCACCAGCTTCATCAACACCCGTATGGATGATTGTGGGGACAGGAGTATATCTTGGACTCCCGATTGGATGGCCAGCTGTTTGGCTCGTGGCAGGGACACCAGAGCTGAGTCCGTGTGGAAGTCCATGCCCAGATATGTCAGTGACTGGGTCGGAACCAGGGTTGATTTCTGGACATTGAGAAGCCACCCAAACTGTTCCAGAGACTTCATGGTCACCTCTAGGCTCTTCCGGCAAAGATGTTCTGATGGCGCCCTGACCAGCAGGTCGTCTAAATAGGGTATGACGGCATGTCCCTGCATATGTAGGAGAGCCATCATAGAGGCCATCACTTTTGTGAACACCCGCGGAGCCGAGGCCAACCCGAAGGGCAGCGCCACGAACTGGTAGTGTTCGTCCCCCACTGCAAATCTCAACCAGCGCTGATGAGCTGGTGCAATGGGCACGTGAAGGTAAGCGTCTCGGATATCTATGGACGCTAAGAAGTCTCCCTGCGACACAGCCGCGATCACGGAGCGCAGGGATTCCATGCGGAACTTCCGAACCAACACGTGACGGTTGAACAACTAGAGGTCCAGAACCGGGCGAAAGGAGCCGTCCTTCTTCGGGACGATAAAGAGGTTGGAGTAAAAACCCCTGAACCTCTCTCCGGAAGGCACTGGGATCACTACTCCGTCTCTGCGGAGCCCCTCCAACACCAGATGAAAAGCCTGAGCCTTTTCCGGGGATGGAACAGACCGATGGAATCGGTGTGCCGGCCGCGACGTCAGCTCTATCCTGTAGCCGCGCGAGACTACGTCTCGGACCCACTGATCTTGAACGAGGAGTAACCATCTGTCCTGAAATCGGGACAGGCGGCCCCCCACCTGTGGGGCGGCAGGACTGGAGAGCGAGTCATGCGGAAGTGGGTTTGGGAGTGGCAGCCGCCGCCCCCGTTGACTTCTTCTGGCGACCCTTGGGGCGCCACTGAGTAGAGGGCTTACCCCCTCTGTCCGCGCGAGCGGACGAGGCTGATAACTGTGAGCTGGAGCGAAAGGACCACTGTTTCGGGTTCCTTTTAACGGTATACCGTGGCTTGGGTTTATTCTGTGGGATCTTAGACTCCGCAGAATCCTTTATCAGCTTATCCAGCTCAGTACCAAACAGTCTGTCACCAGAAAACGGAAGATTCTGCAGAATCTTCTTTGACGTGGCATCTGAGTCCCATAGACGCAGCCACAATAACCTGCGGATCGCTATTGCATTGGCCGAAGCCACCGCCGAGCGAGTGGCAGTTTCTAGGGTCGCAGTCCTGGCGTAATCTGCATAGGCCCTTGCCCTATCAGTAAGCGCTAGGACCTCTGAATTGGACCCCGCCAGGTCAGTTATACCATCCAAGCAGGCGGTGATCGCCCGCAAGGTCCAGACTGTGGCAAAATTAGGGGCAAATGAAGACCCCACAGCCTCATAGGAAGACTTGGCGAGTTGTTCGACCTGTCTATCCGTCGCGTCCTTCAATGAGGAGCTATCAGAGGCAGAGAATAGGGAGCGTGCAGCAATCCTGGTCATGGAAGCGTCCACCTTCGGGGACTGCGACCACTCCTGAAGCACCTCCTGTGGGAAGGGGAAGCGAGTGTCCCTAGATTTGCGGACATAACGCCGCCCAGGGTGAACCCTGGGTGCTCTAACCACCCTTCCAAAGTTAGTGTGGTCCATAAAGGAGCCACATGAGCGAGCCTCTGGCTGCAGCCATTGATAAGCCTCCTTCGGATGGAGGTCCACCTCCTCAGGGGGTGCCACGAGATGAAGAGTCTCGTTTATGGAGGATACCAAATCCTCCACCCCGTCAGGTGGTTCTGACATAGACTCAAGTATTGAACCCCCATCATCCTCGTCACCGTCAAGAGTGACGCTCCTCCTCAGAGAGGTTCTGGATCTCGGGTGAATCATCCCGGCGAGCCCGCTTAAGGGATCTCGCGGCAACAAGGGGTGACACCCGGGGGTAACTTGAGGGAGCAGCTGGACTTTCCAGTCTCCTAGTCAGTGCCTCCAGGGATTGCGACATGGAGGACAGCTTGGATAACACAGAGTCATTTATCTTATTCTGTGTCTCGCATGGCCCTGGGATCACCTGAACCTCAGGGTACAGCACCGGAGCTGCAGCCTCTGCAGCATCAGTCCGGGCCTCTGGGCGTCCGCAGTTATTGCAGGACCCCCCAACCAGCGTCCCGTTGCATGTAGCACAGGTAGCGGTAGAGTTGTCTGCCTTAGCAGCGCTCTTCTTTGCTGGGGACATGCCGACAGCAGAAGAGAAAAATAAGCCAAGTAGGAAACCGGAACACCGGCGGCTTACCGACCGCTTCAATGCGGTGGAGGGAAGCGGTGTGTGTGTGGCCTCCGCGAGGGTAAGGATCGTATTCTCCCGGGAGCGCAGTAATGCACTCATTCAGTCCCAACAGGGAAGTGAGGAGAAGATGGCCGCCGCCAGACAAGTCGTGGGCGGTGCCGAAAACACGCGGGAAGCACACACACACACGCCCAGCGATGACGTCATCCCATGGGCTGCTCCACATCTCTCCAAGCAGCCATCTTAATAATCTGGTGCTGGAGCCCGCAGCGCGGGAGATATAGCATCACACTATACCCAGGGCTGCAGACAAAATCTGTAGCCCGCAGCCGCAGCCCCTGTGACACACAGGGCGGTCAGCTATAGTGACCCCAGCACAGGGTACACCGCCAGAACCGCGGACCCAAAGGTTGCGCGCGGTCTGAGTGTCAAAACACACAGTGTCCGACACTACCCCCAGGCACACCGGAGACACACAGGGCGCCTCAGTGCCGGTCCGGTCTGTAAGCACCGTATATGGGAGGCCTCGGACAGGGGTTTCAGCACCAGTCCGGTCTGTAAGCACCTTTAGGGAGGCCTCGGACTGGGCTGGCTCCAGTCCGGTCTGTAAGCACCATTTAGGGAGGCCTCGGACGGAGCGGAGCTGTGCAAGGCTCCTGTCTCCCACTTCCCAGAGCCCCCCCAAGGAGGGATGGGAAGGAGCACGGCAGCGTACCGGGAGGACACAACGTGTCCAGGCTCTGGGCCCTCCGGTACCTCAACCTGTGTGTTCCCCAAGGGTGAACAGGGAGACAGCAGGAGGTCCCCGACCGGGACCTACCTTGTCTTCAGACGCCATCACGTATGAGAATGCAGTGATGTGCAAGCAAAGCGTGTGATTCCTCCGAGCACACTAAGTTTAAAACTGAGGATATTCCCTGCGGTAGGGGTTTATAAGCGGAGGGGGCGGTGTCTACAAACTTGTAGTACCTAGTGTGGCCTCCGGAGGGCAGTGCCCTAAACCCCATTGTCTGGGTCTCCCATTATGATGATCAGAAAAATTCTATGAAGATGTAGCAGAGTTGAAGTGGTCACTAGCAATCTCCATGGAGCAATGTATTTAACAGCTCATTGAGCTACAGTGGTTTTCTGACTGTAGAAGTCGTCTCTGAACCTGTCCTACATTAAATGATGGTGTACTGATCACTGGTGGTCCCCTCTTTGAGACCCCCACTGATGTTGAAACTGCTGCAATGCTACCTCTCCCTTCATGTGGTGACATTCTTGGTACAGATCTTGTCAGTCCACGGACTAGGGAGTGTCGGGATACAGTGCGTGACAGTGGTGCACAAGCCAACGGTGTCTGGCGGACTACACACAACAGACTGGGGAAACACTGGGGGTACAAATACAATAGAGAGCCCTGCTCATAGGGAACAGGGGAAAGGAGACCTTTCTGCACTTACCTGCAGCTGTGCCCTGATCTCCCCACCATCCCTAGACAGGTTCTTTCACCCTGTCGCCGAGCAGGATACCAAGTCCCTCCCTGGTCCTGAAGTTAGCCCCAAATAGAGATGGCAGGCAGGAGCACTAGTCCCAACCGCTGCACTAACAACAAGAAGAGGGGAAGGAAAGACAAACAGGGAAAAGACAAAAACAACTTCATGCATGCTGCCACTCTCCTAGGCAGCAGATGGCTTGGTAACGATCAGTTTCTCCACAGTAGTACCTTCACCTCAGGTAGCTAGGCCAGGAATGGAGTTCAACCACCAAAAAGGAATGCTGGAACATGTGACAATATAAAGGATATGGGAGTAATCATAAAGTAGCCTCACCTGGAAGGAGAACTAAGGAGCTTTGCTAGCAAAAGACACTGACATTAACTCCTACACTGCCAAAGGAAATTAACACATTTAATATGAAGTCTCAATACAGAAATGAGACATAGGTCCCAAACCTGTCAAAGACTCGTGACAGGTTGGCTATGGGATAAACTAATAGGGATGCAGCCCCTTAGTTCTTAATTACTAGGTGGTACCTGAGGATGGAGCATTCAGGAGATATGCCATCACATACACAGATGGGACTAGCATTGTTCATAATGGAGCATTATTAATTTATCTGTACATATAGTACACATAGTCTGCAGCGCTGTACCATGCAGTCATCGAGCACATTGTGGTGCCCCGACTGTGGCTCACAAGCTCAATTCCATATTGACCCTCATGTAATGTTTTGGTTTTCCGATAGGAGCAGACAACACTCCGTGCAGACCCCAGACCCTAGCATTCAGTGGTACAAACCGATTCCAGAGAAAAAGGGGTTACACAGCGGCCGGCGGACCCCAGCCAGAAATGTCTCGGGCCACTATCAGCCAGAGGGTGTGAGCTTTAATAACCAGTGCTATAATAGATCAGCTCTACCCATGACGTCTCTGAGCAATGAAGGAAAATGTGTAATCGCACTCGCTATTACATGATTAAATGAATTTAAGAAAAAAAGAAAAGGTCTAAGAAATAAATTACAGAGGCGGCGCGGGGACATTTCATGAGATTCTCTGACCAGGAGGCCAAAATAAACTCTGCGAGGCGATAAACACTGGCACATAATGGACAACGCGGGGACACAGGCCGGCTGGTGCAATCGTTACTGTGTGCAGCTAGCGCCCCCCAGCTTTCAGCACCGAGAATAGCACCCGGACACGCTCCACCTGAAAAGTGGAAAATGATCCTATGGATCTTCAGTGATGAGATATGGCCACTCGCCTGAAGCCTGAGCCACAGAGATGGGAGACCCTGCTAGAGGGTCTATGTATGATTGGAGATGTTGGGTGGGTGCTGCTGAGGGTTGGGGGGATATTGCGCTCCGGACGATTGACATACAGACATTGCTGAATCACCGTCACAAACTTCCAGTAACACTGCCGGCATCTGCCGATCCAATCAGATTCACAGCCGCAGCATTTTATAATGTCTTCTGTGTCTCAATGTCACTAGTACTCCAAAACCCCAAAGCTATGAATGGAGAGTCGGCACATACATGGACATTATCTCCACTTACCAAACAGACTGGGGGACCGCGGACCCCCATTCTGGAGAGCCAAGACCTGCGTCTGTAAAACTTTTATAGCATAAAGTTTTCTGTGAGATGACCTATTTAAGCCTCTTTTACCAACTGTTGCGTTCTCCTGGGGGTTTTGTTTGCAGGAGCCCATCGCTCCCTTATTCCTCAGTTTACTGCTTGCTGGGGGGTTAGTGTGCTCCTGATTGACAGTATGGAGGTGCAGTATCCTCGAGCCCCTTGCCCAAACTCTTCGCCCTGCTGTGCTGCAACATGCAAGTGCAGTGGCAGTGAGGCGGCTTCAGAGCATCACTCACAGACCCTGTAGGAAAGAGCTTGCTCTTCGTGCAGTAGATCGCCAACGTTATTCAGTGGTGGCCAAGAGCCATGAACATCACAAATTCCTTGTCTTTTTTTTATTCTGGAGAATTGCACAGTTCAGAAGCACCTTACACTTGTATCACTTTAACATGATGAGAATAAAGATTTAAGGGAAGTTGATAGCGGATTCATTCTGCCCCAACCACAGGCATCGAGGAACGGACATCGGCTCCACCATTTCATCCCTGTATGCTTTACTCTGAGACACTGTGTAGAAGCGAAAACATGATCAGAGCCGGCAAGGTGACCGGTCCTTATAACTGATGGGTCTGCTCTTGTGTGTATAGGATAACACCTGCCACTTAAGGAGAGCGGGGAGCGGTCACTGGGGACTCGGCTTCTTGGACTAGTTGGACAGTTGGTTTTTAAGATTAGGCCTTCGCTATCTCGCAATATTTCACAGTAAAAACATACCTGGCTGCGAGGATAGAGCCAGTGTCCGATACCTGCTACCCGTGACAGTATTAATCTGATTTTCTTCCAAGGTGCAATACCGGGCACAGCACCAGCATGGCACAGGAACGGCACAGAGTCACCGCTTCTTTCTAGGCATCAGTGCTAGTCTGAGTGGGTACAGCCTTGTGGTAAGCCATCACTGTCAGACATGTCATCTCCACAGGGAAGTAGTATCTGTATCTTGGTCACTTGATGATTTTGAGGTTGTGCCACATTTGTCACAATTTTCTGAACAATTATGGTAAGACCAAGAAAATGGTATATGGTTGCCCTCATCACCAGCCCCATACAGGCTATAAAAGATGCTACTTACTTGCCCACACCGGAGGCCAAGCCATAGAGGAGACCGCCCCCGTCCTCCTGCTGCTGGAAGATGTGGGACCCCGGTGGGGGGCTTTTCTCCTGTCTGATGAAGTTATATAGTAATGTTTTCACCAGTCGGCTAGTGTACGGAAGACTGCAGGAAAGGGAGAAGAGAGACAAGTCATTTTATTGCTCAACTAGTCAGTATAAAGAAATATAAGTGTTTAACTTCCAGAGCAGCATTCATCATTCATTTGATGGAGTTACTGCATTCTTACATTACTTATCCTGTACTGATACTAATACAGACTGTCTCATGACCAGTAGAGAATAGTAATGTAATGTATGTACTCAGTGACTCCACCAGCAGAATAGTGAGTGCAGCTCTAGAGTATAATACAGGAGGTAACTCAGGACCAGTAATGTAATGTATGTACACAGTGACTGCACCAGCAGAATAGTGAGTGCAGCTCTGGAGTACAATACAGGCGGTAACTCAGGATCAGTACAGGATCAGTAATGTAATGTATGTACACAGTGACTGCACCAGCAGAATAGTGAGTGCAGCTCTGGAGTATAATACAGGAGGTAACTCAGGACCAGTAATGTAATGTATGTACACAGTGACTGCACCAGCAGAATAGTGAGTGCAGCTCTGGAGTACAATACAGGCGGTAACTCAGGATCAGTACAGGATCAGTAATGTATGTACACAGTGACTGCACCAGCAGAATAGTGAGTGCAGCTCTGGAGTATAATACAGGAGGTAACTCAGGATCATTACAGGATCAGTGATGTAATGTATGTACACAGCGACTGCACCAGCAGAATAGTGAGTGCAGCTCTGGAGTATAATACAGGAGGTAACTCAAAATTAATAATGTAATGCAAGTGCACAGTGACAAATTTTGCTGTAGATTACTCTTAACTGTAAACTGTGAAATAGGATTCAGTGTTGGATATACAGTTTAGGGCAAGGCTACATGATGATATGTGGTAAAATTGCATTATTACATTCATTTGCACAGGGTAACACTTTGCATCCATTCAACCATTTTAAGATTATGTGCCCACAGGATGTTTTTCAAGCAGTAAAAGCAGTACTGGTTTCAAGGTTCTCTAGAATCCTTGCCAGGTAATTGCTGTGTTCAGGTTCTGCATTTTTATCGTGTTTTTGCGTGTTTTTGCCATTGACTGCAGCAAAACCAGAGGGGTTTGACACTTCTTGACACTTGCAAAACCAATGTGTGGCACAGCGTTTCTGAGAAACACATTGGTTTTGCAGAGAAGCCCAACCGCAGGAACAAATTAATATAAATATATAAAACCAAGGGTAAACTGCAGGCGGAAACGGCAGCAAAAACGCATGAAAAACGTCCTGTGGCACATACCCTTTGGCAACCAATATCCACAATGTATATAATGGCAACTTACCATCGTCCTTGCATCAGGTGTTTGTGGATGACACCGTCATGGATAATCTCTTTACAGAAGAGCTGGTAGGACAGGAACACCACGAGGGCAGTGACGGCCTCCAGCAGGATGCTGTATGTGATATCACTGAAAGAGAAGACAGCTCATTAGAGAATCCCTACCCAACATCATGTCAGAGTAATGGCCACAGTTATATCTTGACCTCAGCATCTGCTCCCATAGAAATCTGTGACTATACTACTATATAAAAATAATCAGAAAATATTGAGAACTTCTGTTATTTGTGTATTTCACAGCATCATACAGTGTACCGATTATGTAAAAGACAGGACACGGTGGCGGGGGTTATGGGACCCCGGGGGGCACTGCAAGCAGTGGACAGTTAACGGTAATAACTGTAGACCATTTTTATAATAATTGCAATTCTAAAAACCAAAACCCTGTGCAGAAGATCTCGATATCTATCTGATTGATGTTTGTAGATGTGTTTTTCTGGTACAAGCTTTTAATGCAAGAAGAAATTTTATCAGCAGCTTCTAACAAGAGTAAAAATGTGCAGGTGTAAATCAGCCGTGGCAGGTGCCAGGATACCTACAACCGCTGACCACGTCTCATCAGAAATACACTGCTTTACTGCTGACTTTACTAAACATTTTTATCAAACCGATAGCGGTGCTACAGCTGGTTTTTTGCTCACTTGTGTTGTAACCACAGCAGATTTGCACCTGCACCTAAAGTTCACTAAGAGAAGATGTTTGGTAAAGGCTGCATTCATCTTTGTAGTAGTGCACCCCTCCCATCCTCTGCCATTAACTGAAAGCCGTCCTCTGTTATAACTATACAGGACAGCAGGAGCAGAGACAAATACCCCCATTTCCTGTAGAGACCAAGACCAGCTCCCACAGTTCCTGTAGAGACCAAGACCCGATCCCACAGTTCCTGTAAAGACCAAGACCCGCCCCCACAGTACCTGTAGAGACCAAGACCCACCCCACAGTACCTGTAGAGACCAAGACCCACTCCCACAGTACCTGTAGAGACCAAGACCCACTCCCACAGTACCTGTAGAGACCAAGACCCACCCCACAGTACCTGTAGAGACCAAGACCCACTCCCACAGTACCTGTAAGAGACCAAGACCCCGCCCCCACAGTTCCTGTGGAGACCAAGACCCGCCCCCACAGTTCCTGTGGAGACCAAGACCCGCCCCCACGGTTCCTGTGAGACCAAGACCCGCCCCACGTTCCTGTGGAGACCAAGACCCGCCCCCACGGTTCCTGTAGAGACCAAGACCCCCCCCACGGTTCCTGTGGAGACCAAGAACCCCCCCGACCCCCACGTTCCTGTGGAGACCAAGACCCGCCCCCACGTTCCTGGAGACCAAGACCCGCCCCCACGGTTCCTGTGAGACCAAGACCCGCCCCCACGTTCCTGCAGAGACCAAGACCAGCTCCCAAAGTTCCTGTAGAGACCAAGACCCCGCCCCCACAGTTCCTGTAGAGACCAAGACCAGCTCCCACAGTTCCTGTAGAGACCAAGACCCGCCCCCACAGTTTCTGTAGCGACCAAACCCACACCCTCACTTCCTGCTAAAACAATAACCCCCGCCCCCACACTTCCTGCTAAAAACATTGACCCCACCCCCACACTTCCTGCTCACATTTCACACCCCCCCACACTTCTGCTAAAACATGACCCCCGCCCAGGCACTTCCTGCTAAAACATGACCCGAACCCACAGGACCACCACTTACTGAAGAGAAAAAGACCCATCTCCCACTTCCTGTAAAGGGATAAAAAAACCTATAGAGACCAAAACCCACCTAGCCCACTAGAAGTTGAGAGAAAAAGACAACCCCTCCACTTCTGATAGAGGCAAAGTCACTTTCAGTAGAGACAAAGATCTACCAACCCTTACTGAAGCTATAAAGAGAAGCGCCGAAAAGACAAAGATGAGCCCCTACTTCCTTAACAGACTTGCCACCACTTCCTGTAAAGACAAAGACCCAGCCCTGCTTCCTGTTGGAGAAACAAAGACCAGCCCCTGCTTCCTGTAGAGAAACTAAGACCTGCCCCTGCTTCCTGTAGAGAAACAAAGACCCGCCACTGCTTCCTGTAGAGAAACAAAGACCTGCCCCTGCTTCCAGTAGAAAAACAAAGACCGCCCCTGCTTCCTGTAGAAAAACAAAGACCCGCCACTGCTTCCTGTAGAGAAACAAAGACCTGCCACTGCTTCCTAGAGAGAAACAAAGACCTGCCCCTTCCTTCCTGTAGAAAAACAAAGACCTGCCACTGCTTCCTGTAGAGAAACAAAGACCTGCCACTGCTTCCTGTAGAGAAACAAAGACCTGCCACTGCTTCCTGTAGAGAAACAAAGACCCGCCCCTGCTTCCTGTAGAGAAACAAAGACCTGCCACTGCTTCCTGTAGAGAAACAAAAACCGCCCCTGTTCCTGTAGAGAAACAAAGACCTGCCACTGCTTCCTGTAGAGAAACAAAGACCTGCCACTGCTTCCTGTAGAGAAACAAAGACCCGCCCCTGCTTCCTGTAGAGAAACAAAGATTCAGATTATCTATCACATTATCAAACAAGTCCAAATTGTATGTACAGAAATCCAATGAGCAGATTTCAGTGAGAGTCTCTTCATTATTGTATAGCTATTGTACATTGTAAAGACTGGATTTATGAAAGAGGGAAAAATGTGAATAGGGGAAAAGAAAAGTATTTGGGGCTCTCAGAAAAACAAGATTCAATATCACTTTCTCAAAGACAGAAATTGAGTTAAACTGTTATTAGCCAGGACTAGGTGTTCTCTTCCTGAGCAGCTCAGGTCAGCACATCGATGATATTCCCAGTGCTATCATCAGGCTTCTAGAGGGGAGGAATGAAGGAAGTGGTGTTTGGCCCCAAATTCTTGTGCGCTCCCTCCAAAGAAAACATTCTCCTGAAATCATCCCAAATTCATGTTCTATCTCTCCTATGTCTAGTAATTATATCTTAATGTGCTGTTTATACGGTACGACGTGCGGGCTCGGCTGCGGGAAGAAGCAAGCGTCTGTTCTGTTATGGGAGAGAAATGAACACCTAGGAGAAGGGTTTCCATCACCTTATAGACGGGGGCACGGAATACTCGAGTGGCAGAACATTACGCTGCCAATCTGAGACATTGTCCTCATGTAGTATGTCATGGTGCCAACCAGCATCAATCATGATGAAGGTTCCTCCAGATACTCCTGACACAATCAGCCGACTATTGTAGAGGCTGAGAGCTGACCCCTCACACATCTAATAAGGACGATGAACTATCAATGTTGTGGAACCTCTTAAAAAGCAATCGGTTGAATTGGACACCCCCCAATAAAGGTCCACCCTGCCATACACGATAAATAAGGACCAAAGTCATAGATGTCTGCAAAATTGACTCAACGTTAGTGGGACAAAGAAAGCATATAAAGTGTTAACAAAAATTTAAATAGTTGGGGGCACCACCGCAAAAGAGCAATGGGGAGCCTGGTCTATATATTGCCAAAAATGCAGAAATGGTTCCCGCATAATAAAATACCTTTCACTAGTAATGGGGTGCCCCAAGTGTAAGACCCAGCAGTCACACAGTGCTCCTAGGCAAGATATTAACACTAGGGTCTCAGCCACGTCCTGACCGCCATGTACTGGAGCTTCTTTTCAATATCAGTGCTAACTGCAAAAGTGATAGCACCGGAGTGGTCGCTTTCTGTTTTATGGGTGACTATGAGGGGTGGTAATTGGGGATTAGCCCTTCTGACCTCCAGTACTTGTCTATGAGCAGGAGTGTACAAAGGTTCACCGCTCCATCTCCTCCTTGTTCACACACAGGTAATTATGTCAACCTACACAGGAAGAGCGGTAATACAGGCACCACTGATCATGGGCCTCATTCTTTTATACCCCCCTCCCCAGTGTCTGGAGAATAGGCTTAGTCTACCTCCCTGCTTAAGAGAGGAAGAGACCCTGTATACAAACAGTTCGACACACTATATGATGATACCACGGTGTCTAGCATCTAATAAGCTACAATAGAGAGAGCAGCGCTCATACACAATCAGATCTCCACCTCATCTTCTCCGCTATTGACTATTGTAAAGGGGATCAATTGACACACATTTTCCTCATCCATGTTTCTTCCTATGCCATAAATGTGTTGTATGAAAATTCCTCTTTACTCTGTAAAGCAGAACTCCAACCATAGATCACCAGTCCTGCCCTGCAATGATGTACATCTTTTATTATACTCCAGAGCTGCACTCACTATTCTGCTGGTGCAGTCACTGTGTATATATATTACATTACTGATCCTGAGTTACATCCTGTATTATACTCCAGAGCTGCACTCACTATTCTGCTGGTGCAGTCACTGTGTACATACATTACATTACTGATCCTGAGTCACCTCCTGTATTATACTCCAGAGCTGCACTCACTATTCTGCTGGTGCAGTCAGCGTATACATACATTACATTACTGATCCTGAGTTACCTCCTGTATTATACTCCAGAGCTGCACTCACTATTCTGCTGGTGCAGTCAGCGATTACATACATTACATTACTGATCCTGAGTTACCTCCGGTATTATACTCCAGAGCTGCACTCACTATTCTGCTGGTGCAGTCAGCGTATACATACATTACATTACTGATCCTGAGTTACCTCCTGTATTATACTCCAGAGCTGCACTCACTATAATGCTGATGCAGTCACTGTGTACATACAATACATTACGGATCCTGTACTGATCCTGAGTTACCTCCTGTATTATACTCCAGAGCTGCACTCACTATAATGCTGATGCAGTCACTGTGTACATACAATACATTACGGATCCTGTACTGATCCTGAGTTACCTCCTGTATTATACTCCAGAGCTGCACTCACTATAATGCTGATGCAGTCACTGTGTACATACAATACATTACTGATCCTGAGTTACCTCCTGTATTATACTCCAGAGCTGCACTCACTATTCTGCTGGTGTAGTCACTGTGTGTACATACATTACATTACTGATCCTGAGTTACCTCTTGTATTATACTCCAGAGCTGCACTCACTATTTTGCTGGTGCAGTCACTGTGTAAATACATTACATTACTGATCCTGAGTTACCTCCTGTATTATACTCCAGAGCTGCACTCACTATTCTGCTGGTGCAGTCACTGTGTATATATATTACATTACTGATCCTGAGTTACATCCTGTATTATACTCCAGAGCTGCACTCACTATTCTGCTGGTGCAGTCACTGTGTACATACATTACATTACGGATCCTGTACTGATCCTGAGTTACCTCCTGTATTATACTCCAGAGCTGCACTCACTATTCTGCTGGTGCAGTCACTGTGTACATACATTACATTACTGATCCTGTACTGATCCTGAGTTACCTCCTGTATTATACTCCAGAGCTGCACTCACTATTCTGCTGGTGCAGTCACTGTGTACATACATTACATTACTGATCCTGAGTTACCTCCTGTATTATACTCCAGAGCTGCACTCACTATTCTGCTGGTGCAGTCACTGTGTACAAACATTAAATTACTTAACCTGTACTGAATTCTGAATGCTGCTCTTAATTACAATAGCGGTTGTAGCTCAAGATTAGTACAAGAAAACGATTTTATGCTTAAAATAGAAGTTGTATACATATATACACGTTGTGATAGGAGCACTTGGAACAGTCACCCATCAGTTGGAAGAATGGCTAAAAAAATTCCAGGAACATCTGAACTCTCTGTCCAGAAAAGCGCGGTGCTGAGAACAACTAAGCTCTTAGGGCCCTTTCACATCAGCGTTTATTTGAAATCGTGGCAGATGCGGTGAAAAAACCGCATCTGCCGCGATTGCCGCACTGCACTTGCGGCGCGGTTGCGGTAATCCCCATAGAAAGTATAGGGGGACTTGCGGCAGGTGCGGCAAGTGCGGTTTTGCACTTGCGGCAGCGAAAAAAACCGCGGTCAGCCGCGGTTGTTTTCGCTGCCACACCTGCCGCAAGTGCAAAACCGCACTTGCCGCACCTGCCGCAAGTTACCCTATACTTTCTATGGGGATTACCGCAACCGCGCTGCAAGTGCAGTGCGGCAATCGCGGCAGATGCGGTTTTTTCACCGCATCTGCCGCGATTTCAAATAAACGCTGATGTGAAAGGGCCCTTAGGCAGAACTCTCAAACTCCCAGCATGCCTCTGGTAGAGGACCAGAGATTGAAGGAAGAAAAAAAAAAACACAACCAATCCACAAGGGGGTGAGAAAATAATTTATAAATACATACAGTCCAGGGAGATTTGCTACAGTGCCACGGTTGCAAATTTCTTGATCATGTTGTGCACCGTAGACAAAGGAATATCAAGATCTCTGGAGATGGACTTGTAATCTTAAGATTGTTGATATTTTTCAACAATTTTGGTCTTCAAATCCTCAGACAGTTGGCCTCTTCTCTATCTGTTCTCCATGCTTAGTGTGGCACACACAGTGCAAAAACTAAGTCAACTTCTCCCTTTTTATACTGATTTCAGGTGTGATTTTCATATTGCCCACATGTTACTTGCCACAGATGAGTTTGAATGAACATCACACGCATAAAAAAAGTGTATGTACATTTTAATATACATGTAAAACATGTTTATCTCCAGTTATTTCTCTTAGTATGACATGTAGTTAAGTCATAGCTTGGTGATCTTTGCTTCCAGTGGCTTGATTTGTTGCAGTATTGATGTGTTTGTTCTTCTTGCCGTCCATGGTATTGATAACATCCTTCTCCAGCTCCACTTTTTGAAGATGTTGATCCTTCTTCTGTCTTGTTCCGTTATCGTCTTGGTATCACTTCCATGTGTTACTACAGACCGGACCAGACTATGTACGAGCCGTGTCTTCATCACCAGTGAAATATTCTTGATGTGAAGACTTTGTCCAGTGACTTCATTGTTGATTTTCCCACAGTTATTCTCCTATTGACTTCAGGTGTCGTCGCTGCATCTTGAGTGATCATTGATCTGAGAAGGGTGAAATTCTTCACCACTTGCAGTTCGTCGCCGTCTATCTCACGTGTCCCGGTCGTACCTGGCAGAAGTCCTTACCTTTGTCTTCGTTGTGCGATGGATCAGAAACTGTATATATCGATACATAATAATATATAATTGCGCTCACAGACAAACAGCATCTGAATTTTTACACGAATATAACGTAATAGGACAGTCACAACTTGTACAAGTTCTTACACAACCTGCGGCTGTTATCAGGCCGGGACATCAGGACACAGATACTGAACATTATTTTGACAAGCCCACGGATGTGTTCAGAGATACAGCCGCGAAGAGGAAGCAGATTTGTCAGAGGATCACAACACGAGTGAGCGCTCCGCTTATACCGGTGGTGGAGCAGCCTCCGGAGACTTCACCATGGATTATTACTCCATTATCTCGCACTGTCATCATTGTAACAGCTCCAGAGACAAGCGCTCCCGCTGCAGGTGGCAGAATCAGCAGACCTAACAATAATATCTCCATCGAACAATTTGCAAATTAAATTGATCTGTCTGACAAACAGCAAAATCAGTTTATGGTTTGGCGCAATGTATCAGCCAAGCTCTATACCAGAACAACTCTGTGTCCTGGATGAACTGACCCACTGTAACAAACCGCAGCAGTCACAACCACAGTACGGCATCACAACTTGCTTTTTAACTTTGACAGATTGGGTTTTCAGTTCACTGACAGGAAGCAGAAATCTCGGTTAAAGGGACATTTTCATCTTAATAAAAGAAGATTATCAGATAGTGAAAACAAGCACTTTTGCAATTTACTGCTTCGTAACGTGCAGCCATTCTTGAGATTTAACTATTACAGCTCGTCACCAAGGAGACCCAACTACCGCTGCCGAGTAATGTGTATGTACTGTGCTGAAGCTGGCCAGGATTAGATGGTGGCGAGGCGGCAGCTCCCGCGGCGGTGGCGAGGCGGCAGCTCCCGCGGCGGTGGCGAGGCGGCAGCTCCCGCGGCGGTGGCGAGGCGGCAGCTCCCGCGGCGGTGGCGAGGCCGCAGCTCCCGCGGCGGTGGCGAGGCCGCAGCTCCCGCGGCGGTGGCGAGGCCGCAGCTCCCGCGGCGGTGGCGAGGCCGCAGCTCCCGCGGCGGTGGCGAGGCCGCAGCTCCCGCGGCGGTGGCGAGGCCGCAGCTCCCGCGGCGGTGGCGAGGCCGCAGCTCCCGCGGCGGTGGCGAGGCCGCAGCTCCCGCGGCGGTGGCGAGGCCGCAGCTCCCGCGGCGGCAGCCGTAGCTCATTGCAGGCTGTAGCTTTCCTGAACAGATGGGTTTTCAAGTTCTGTCTGAAGGTTCCGAGGGTGGTGGATAATCGGACATGTTGGGACGTAGAATTCCAGAGGATTGGGGATACTCGGGAGAAATCCTGGAGGCAACTGAGTGAGGAACGAAGTGTGGAGGAGAGGAGGTGGTCTTAGGAGGATCCTGGGGAGATTTGTACGGATACATAGGTTAATAAGAGTTCTTTCACTTGATGGGTTCCCTTAAGATTTATTTAAAAACAGTGGTTTTTATTTGACTGAAGTATTTAAAAATGGTGGATGAAAAAAAAGTGCATGCCACTTCTTTGTTGCGACTGAAGGAATACGCTCCAAACAAGACACTGTCCAATCAAAAACATGAAAAATAACAAACTGTTATAACTTTACAGATCTAAAAACCACAAGTACAAAAATACTAGAATGTGCTGGGTAAAAGCTGAAGTATGAGCCCCTGCTCAGCGGCGTCACCTGCCTGTGTGGGAGAACTGCAGCCAGTCCTATTGACTTGAATGGGTCCTAGCAGCATTTCCCAGAGCAGCAGGTGTCTGAGGGATGGAGAATTCACCATCAGCCAGAAATAGAGTAAAAGGGAAAGCTAGAACTCTCAGATATTAAAATAGAAGTGATTCAGAATAATGAGACATGATCTGAGGAAAGAGTGAAGAGAATGGGAAGGAAGTGAAGGGCTGACGACAGGAAAGCCGTGGTATAACTGGCACCATGTACGTGGCGGAGCGCATACATTGTCCTGTGCACAATATACTGCAATCAGACACAGGATATATAGCGCTGACTGCTTCCTAGTATTTTGACCTCACATTTATGAAACAATTGGCATGTGGGGGAAGAGGGCAAGAACACAGCGGTGAATGTCCCTGGGGCCGCCGCTGCCAGCAACAAGACAAAATACCAAAAAAAAGGAAAAGGAATGAAAGGATCAATCAGCATTACTTCTACACATTCCCCTCATCTACTGGAGGAAGACATTGATCAGCAATATGGCTAATGACATGACTTCAGCGAGCCAAGTTTGGAATCACACCAGTCTAGGAGTCACATCAGTAGTCCAAGACTGCTGGACCAGAGCCCTGCAACCTCCAAATCCTTAAACAGAGTGCAGACAAGATGTGTCTCTAGAGATGCAGCTTCAGGTCATGGACAAGCCGTTTAAGTACTACAAGTCTAACAGCTACTAATGTACGGCCGCTGTCTTTCCAAAGCTTGATCTTGTATATGGGATGTTCTCGCCCACTGTCCGTTGTTCTGCACCCCATCACTGGACTATACCAGGCCACAGATCGCAGCAGACATCAAGCGAGTAACAGCGAGGAGCGACAGTCTCCAAGAAAACAGATGTCTGATATCTCCAGTCCATGAGGACAGATGGGAGTCTCTTCTTCATGGCAGCTTTAAGAGGGGTCTGCACAGTTTCTATTATATCTGTTGGACAGAAGGCTCTCCAATATCAGAAGGGGTCTTGTACTTCAGGGCGAGACTATTGCTGACACTGACACTACTTCACTATAATTACTAGTCATTCTGGGTGATTGACTCCTTGTGATACCGTCCATCCCTGGAGAAATCATATCCCGCACATTATAAGGATCTGGCTGAGACCCCGCAGCAAAGGCCAAGCTGTCCGTTCATTACTACTGATCAGAGATTACACAGTGAGAGAAGAACTGTACAATCATCAGCAATAGACACGATATGACACAGGGAAACCAGACCTGCACAATCATTAGCAACTAAACCTGAGAACACAGGGCGAGAAGAACTGTGCAATCATCAGCAATAGACACGAGATAACACAGGGCGAGAAGAACTGTACAATCATCAGCAACAGACACGATATGACACAGGGAAACCAGACCTGTACAATCATCAGCAACTAAACTTGAGAACACAGGGCGAGAAGAACTGTGCAATCATCAGCAATAGACATGACATAACACAGTGAGAGAAGAACTGTACAATCATCAGCAACTAAACCTGAGAACACAGGGCGAGAAGAACTGTGCAATCATCAGCAATAGACACGACATAACACAGTGAGAGAAGAACTGTACAATCATCAGCAACTAAACCTGAGAACACAGGGCGAGAAGAACTGTGCAATCATCAGCAATAGACACGACATAACACAGTGAGAGAAGAACTGTACAATCATCAGCAACTAAACCTGAGAACACAGGGCGAGAAGAACTGTGCAATCATCAGCAATAGACACGAGATAACACAGGGCGAGAAGAACTGTACAATCATCAGCAACAGACACGATATGACACAGGGAAACCAGACCTGTACAATCATCAGCAACTAAACCTGAGAACACAGGGCGAGAAGAACTGTGCGATCATCAGCAGTAGACACGAGATAACACAGGGCGAGAAGAACTGTGCAATCATCAGCAATAGACACGACATAACACAGTGAGAGAAGAACTGTACAATCATCAGCAACTAAACCTGTGTACACAGGGCGAGAAGAACTGTGCAATCATCAGCAACTGTCCTGAGATTATACAAGGAGAGAAGAACTGTGCAATCATCAGCAACTATCCTGAGATTATACAAGGAGAGAAGAACTGTGCAACCATCAGCCACTGACCTGAGATAACACAGTGAGAGAAGAACGGTGCAATCATCATCAGCTGACACAAAATATCAAAGGGCGAGAAGAACTGTGCAATCAACAGCAATTGACCCATGATAACACAGGGATAGAACTGTGTAATCATCAGCAACAGACCTGAGATAACACAGGGATAGAACTGTGAAATTATCAGCAACAGACCTGAGATAACACAGGTATAGAACTGTGCAATCATCAGCAACAGACCTGAGATAACACAGGGATAGAACTGTGCAATCATCAGCAACAGACCTGAGGTAACAGAGTGAGAGAAGAACTGTGCAATCATCAGCTATTGACCTGAGATAACAGAGTGAGAGAAGAACTGTGCAATCATCAGCTATTGACCTGAGATAACAGAGTCTGAGAAGAACTGTGCCAACATCGGGCACAAGCAACATCCCTCCTTTACTCTGCTAAAAGAAAAGTCTTTAAAACAAAAAACCTGATTTGTGTGTACATGAAGATTAACCTAATTTCTGGCTGTCATGATTGACTTAAATGCTGCATTTTTCCTCCAGTTTCTCCCACTACAGACTACCTTTAATTTCCAGCTCTCTCCGAGTTAGTGGGGTGAGGCTAGCAGCTGTGACTCCATACACAGCACAGAGATGAGGGATTCCTACACTTTTCTGTATGTAGCACATGTTCACAGGCAGCAGCATGGAGGAGATTACACCAGAACAGAGCGGTGAAGCTGTCCAGCTCCGCATTAAAAAACTTACTAGAAAGCAGCAGCTCTCTCTCTCTGCTGGTCCTCCTCTTTTCAGCGACCTTAAAAAGCTGTAATCTGACTCCTCAGTGAGCTGTCAGCCCATATTGTTTTTGACCAATGTGGGGGTTTTGGCAGGGCACAATAATCAAAAGGCAGCAGGGAGGAGAAGTGGCAGATTTCTCCAATGAGATATATTACAATGTTTCCTATATTCCCTTGAATTATTTCGGCAAAGTTTCCAAAAATTATCAAATAGTCAATATCTGCAATCTCCTCCTGCCCAACCGCCAGGAGCACGGACTGCAGGGCTGCATGCAATTCTAAGGGATATAGCCGCTGGCACAGCGCCATCAGACACAGCCGCTGGCACGGCGCCATCTGACGCAACCACTGGCAAGGCGCCATCTGACGCATCCGTTGGCAAGGCGCCATCTGACGCAGCCGCTGGCAAGGCGCCATCTGACGCAGCCGCTGGCAAGGCGCCATCTGACGCAGCCGCTGGCAAGGCGCCATCTGACGCAGCCGCTGGCAAGGCGCCATCTGACGCAGCCGCTGGCAAGGCGCCATCTGACGCAGCCGCTGGCAAGGCGCCATCTGACGCAGCCGCTGGCAAGGCGCCATCTGACGTAGCCGCTGGCAAGGCGCCATCTGACGCAGCCGCTTGCAACGCGACGATGTGATGCAGAAATTGGCAAAATACAGATGCAACGCAGTGACAAGCACTAAACAGAGGTGAACGCAGCAATTGGTAACGGACAAATGTAATGCATTGAATGGCACTACACAGATGTGACACAGTATGGGGCGCACACTATGCCTGGTACTATATAGGAAGCACTTTGCAGCTAGTGTTGGTATAGCTCAGGCAGCACACCTGCTGGAACATGTGTAGTACAGATGAGTGGTCATACATCACACATGTATCGGCGGCGCCGTAGATCTGACGGACAGACGTGCAGTACATGTCAGAGTAATGGTGTTTATACCTTTTACTCGTGGTCATGTTTAATGTATTGTAATTCTAGTTTGGGCTCCGTCTTCCAGCGTTCTTGTAGATCTAGTGGTTTCTTATCTGCTGGCTGACAGGAGGCTGTCAGCAGAGCCGGACAGTCTGTCTCCTTCTCCCACCGCTGAGACTTGAGTCTATCAGGAGGCGAGAGAGTGGAGGAGCGAGCGGCCGGAGCATCTGTTTACTGCAGCCTGTGACGTTATTAATGGAGTTATACATTGCACTCTTAACGCACAGTAAATCTGACTTATCAGAAACAACATTCATTACATCCACACGAGGAGAATGAGGGCGGCTTCTCGGTATTCGGGCTCAGAGCACATAAATTGAAGAAAACACAGATTTCAGTGTGAAGACACGCAAGGAGCGGATTTATATAGTGTGGAGGCGAGATGTCTGCAGACAAAGCCATCTGCACGGTGCTTACTGGGGGACAAGATCTATGGGGGAATCCCCATCTCTAATGCAAGATGGAGTCCTAATGAAACTCTCATAGGGGTTCCATACTTGGGCACAAGTGACATCGGGCACAAATGCAATCTAACATCACTATTATCGTGCTTTCAATCAATGCCTTCATTCTGCCTAAACTGAAGTTTAATTAAACCTGCTTGGTGCACTCTGGGTGTGACCAAGAGCATCAGTACACCCTCCTCCTACTGGTTCTACATGTTCTACCTCCATCACCAGTGATTGACAATGCTGGCATGCCTAACATGTCTCTGCAGACAATGCTGGCTCTATGCATGGCATGCATTCTAGTGGTCGGAGCAGATTCTTTTGGCCACACCCAGGAAGAGTAGTGGTCGGAGTAGTCTTTTGGACACTCCCAGGAAGAACACAGAGCACCCTAATTAGTAGATGTCTGCAGTTCGGGGACTGCAATAAGAGCACAGAATGTGTGATATTTAGCATTTTTCATAGGGGCTATATGATCTTCCAGGTTGTGTGTTTAATTTATGCATTTACTTTGGACCAACAGACTCCATTTAAAGGGTTCTCTAGGCTGAACACGAATGTCTGCACTGCGAAGTGTCTGCAGCTTTCTGAATGTTGTCACCGTGCATTGTGCACACTGTCAGGATTGCAATGAATGGAAATTCATGTATTGTCTGGAACAACTGGCCACACACATTGGACTGGAGCAATTTTTGATATCCTTCAAATTAGAATACTCCAATACCAATTTATTACATGTAGAGAATATTTTTCTCCCCATTTGCAGATAAGCAAAAAACGTCTAGTGGTATCAGGCCTGTGAACGACACCGAAGACCCAGAACACCTGTCTCACATCTTAAAGACAAATCGACAGCAAGCAGTGATGATTACTTACAGGAGAGGAACTTCAACAATGAGATGAATAAGGCAAAAAAGTAGTTCTTCTAGTAGATCTTCTATGTCGGAATCTGGTTAGGAAACAGAAATATGACAAAACAATAAGTCATTGGCTTCAATCATTTCTTTGAACAATACTAAGAAAAGCCCCCCCCCCCCAATCATATAACACAGTTATAGTGGAGCAAGAATGTAACTACCATAATACTGTGCCTATGTACAAGAATATAACTACTATAATACTGCTCCTATGTACAAGAATATAACTGCTATAATACTGCTCCTATGTACAAGAATATAACTACTATAATACTGCTCCTATGTACAAGAATATAACTACTATAATACTGCTCCTATGTACAAGAATATAACTACTATAATACTGCCCCTGTGTACAAGAATATAACTACTATAATACTGCCCCTGTGTACAAGAATATAACTACTATAATACTGCCCCTATGTACAAGAATATAACTAATATAATACTGCCCTATGTACAAGAATATAACTACTATAATACTGCCTCCTATGTACAAGAATATAACTACTATAATACTGCCCCTATGTACAAGAATATAACTACTATAATACTGCCCTATGTACAAGAATATAACTACTATAATACTGCCCTATGTACAAGAATATAACTACTATAATACTGCTCCTATGTACAAGAATATAACTACTATAATACTGCTCCTATGTACAAGAATATAACTCTATAATACTGCTCCTATTACAAGAATATAACTACTATAATACTGCTCCTATGTACAAGAATATAACTTTCTATAATACTGCCCCTATGTACAAGAATATAACTACTATAATACTGCTCCTATGTACAAGAATATAACTAATATGATACTGCCCCTATGTACAAGAATATAACTACTATAATACTGCCCCTATGTACAACAATAAAACTACTATAATACTGCTCCTATGTACAAGAATATAACTACTATAATACTGCCCCTATGTACAAGAATTAACTACTATTATACTGCTTCTAAGTACAAGAATATAAATACTATAATACTACCCCTATGTACAACAATATAACTACTATAATACTGCCCTATGTACAAGAATATAACTACTATAATACTGCCCTATGTACAAGAATATAACTACTATAATACTGCCCCTATGTACAACAATATAACTACTATAAATACTACCCCTATGTACAAGACTATAACTACTATAATACTGCTCCTATGTACAAGAATTAACTACTATAATACTGCTCCTATGTACAAGAATATAACTACGATAATACTGCCCTATGTACAAGAATATAACTACTATAAAACTGTCTATGTACAAGAATATAACTACTATAATACTGCCTATGACAAGACTATAACTACTATAATACTGCTCCTATGTACAAGAATATAACTACTATAATACTGGCTATTGTAAGTCTCCATTAATTGGCCTCCGCTGCACTAGACTCTACCTCTCCAGTCCATCCTTAATGCAGCAGCCAGGGTCACCTATCTGGCTAACCGTTACTTGGACGGGTCCACTTCGTGCCAGTCATTGCACTGGCTGCCTATACACTATAGGATCCAATTCAAACTGCTTGCTCTCACCCACAAAGCTCTGCACAGTGTAGCACCTCTCTACTCTCCTCCCTCATCTCTGTATCACCCCACCCGTTCTCTTTGCTCTGGAAGTTACTTTAGACTCACTTCTGCATTAATCCGAACCTCCCACTCCTGGCTCTAAGACTTCTCTTGAGCTGCACCAATTCTCTGGAATGCTCTACCCCAAGAAATTAGGTGTATACACAACTTACATAGTTTCAGGCGATCCCTACAAATACATCTTTTTCGGGCGACCTATCATGATTCCTAGTCAAAGTCATTTAGACATAGCCCATTCACTCCACCAGTCTCACATGCATCACAAATAATTGTTGGTGGCCACTTATGCTGCTCCTATCTGTTCACCATTTCTTCAAGTTGGCTATACCATCATTGTAAATAAGCCCCTGTACTTTATGTCACCCCCCACTCATTGTAGATTGTAAGCTCTTATGAGTAGGGTTGTCATTATTTTGCTTTAATTATTGTATTTGTATAGTATTATATTCTGTATTGCATTGTAATTTCTGATAACTGTTTCTTATGATTGTTGGAATATGAACCTCTGACTTGTGAAGTGCTGTGGAATGTTGGTGCTATATAAATAAAGATTATTTATTTTTATTATTATCATCATCATCATCATCACTACTATTATACTACCCCACATGTACAAGAATATAACTACTACTAGCTGTAGAGCCCGACATTGCCCGGACATAGTAACTAACTGTTCTTAGTTACAATAAAATAGAACGATTATTTTGCACATCAACATCTGCCTCTAGATCCTCCATAGAATGTTGTCTGGTTCTGCCTCTAGCTTGTCTTCTCCATAGAATGTTGTCTGGTTCTGCCTCTAGATCCTCCATAGAATGTTGTCTGGTTCTGCCTCTAGCTTGTCTTCTCCATAGAATGTTGTCTGGTTCTGCCTCTAGCTCCTCCCCATCCATAGAATGTTGTCTGGTTCTGCCTCTAGCTTGTCTTCTCCATAGAATGTTGTCTGGTTCTGCCTCTAGATCCTCCATAGAATGTTGTCTGGTTCTGCCTCTAGCTCCTCCCCCTCCATAGAATGTTGTCTGGTTCTGCCTCTAGATCCTCCCCCTCCATAGACTGTTGTCTGGTTCTGCCTCTAGCTCCTCCCCCTCCATAGACTGTTGTCTGGTTCTGCCTCTAGCTCCTCCCCTCCATAGAATGTTATCTGGTTCTGCCTCTAGCTCCTCCCCCTCCACAGAATGTTGTCTGGTTCTGCCTCTAGCTCCTCCTCCTCCATAGAATGTTGTCTGGTTCTGCTTCTAGCTCCTCCCCCTCCATAGAATGTTCTCTGGTTCTGCCTCTAGCTCCCCTCCATAGAATGCTGTCGGGTTCTGCCTCTAGCTCCTCCCCCTCCATAGAATGTTGTCTGGTTCTGCCTCTAGCTCATCCACTCCATAGAATGTTCAGGTTCTGCCTCTAGCTCCTTCCCCTCCATAGAATGTTGTCTGGTTCTGCCTCTAGCTCCTCCCCCTCCACAGAATGTTGTCTGGTTCTGCCTCTAGCTCCTCCCCCTCCACAGAATGTTGTCTGGTTCTGCTTCTAGCTCCTCCCCCTCCATAGAATGTTGTCTGGTTCTGCTTCTAGCTCCTCCCCCTCCATAGAATGTTCTCTGGTTCTGCCTCTAGCTCCCCTCCATAGAATGCTGTCGGGTTCTGCCTCTAGCTCCTCCCCCTCCATAGAATGTTGTCTGGTTCTGCCTCTAGCTCATCCACTCCATAGAATGTTCTGGTTCTGCCTCTAGCTCCTTCCCCTCCATAGAATGTTGTCTGGTTCTGCCTCTAGCTCCTCCCCTCCATAGAATGTTGTCTGGTTCTGCCTCTAGCTCCTCCCCTCCATAGAATGTTGTCTGGTTCTGCCTCTAGCTCCTCCCCTCCATAGAATGTTGTCTGTTTCTGCCTCCAGCTCCTCCCCCTCCATAGAATGTTGTCTGGTTTGACCCCAGCTCCTCCCCCTCCATAGAATGTTGTCTGGTTCTGTGTATAGCTCCTCCCCCTCCATAGAATGTCTGGTTTTGACCCCAGCTCCTCCCCCTCCATAGAATGTTGTCTGGTTCTGCCTCTAGATCCTCCATAGAATGTTGTCTGGTTCTGCCTCTAGCTCCTCCCCCTCCATAGAATGTTGTCTGGTTCTGCCTCTAGCTCCTACCCCTCTATAGAATGTTGTTTGGTTCTGCCTCTAGCTCCTCCCCCTCCATAGAATGTTGTTTGGTTCTGCCTCTAGCTCCTCCCCCTCCATAGAATGTTGTCTGGTTCTGCCTCTAGCTCCTCCCCCTCCATAGAATGTTGTCTGGTTCTGCCTATAGCTCCTCCCCCTCCATAGAATGTTGTCTGGTTCTGCCTCTAGCTCCTCCCCTCCATTGAATGTTGTCTGGTTCTGCCTCTAGCTCCTCCCCTCCATAGAATGTTGTCTGTTCTGCCTCTAGCTCCTCCCCTCCATAGAATGTTGTCTGGTTCTGCCTCTAGCTCCTGCCCCTCCATAGAAGGTTGTCTGGTTCTGTGTATAGCTCCTGCCCCTCCATAGAATGTTGTCTGGTTCTGCCTCTAGATCCTCCCTCTCCATAGAATGATGTCTGCTTCTGCCTTTAGCTCCTCCTCCTTCATAGAATGATATCTGGTTCTGCCTCTAGTTCCCCCATAGAATTGTCAGCTTCTGCAAATAGCTCCTCCCCTCCATAGAATGTTGTCTGGTTTTGACCCAGCTCCTCCCCCTCCATAGAATGTTGTCTGGTTCTGTGTATAGCTCCTCCCCCTCCATAGAATGTCTGGTTTTGACCCCAGCTCCTCCCCCTCCATAGAATGTTGTCTGGTTCTGTGTATAGCTCCTCCCCCTCCATAGAATGTCTGGTTTTGACCCCAGCTCCTCCCCCTCCATAGAATGTTGTCTGGTTCTGTGTATAGCTCCTCCTCCTTCATAGAATGATATCTGGTTCTGCCTCTAGTTCCCCCCCCATAGAATTGTCAGCTTCTGCAAATAGCTCCTTCCCCTCCATAGAATGTTGTCAGGCTCTGCCTCTAGCTCCTCCCCTTTATAGAATGTTCTCTGGTTCTGTGAGGAGGTTGGCTATGAAGTGGGCATTGCTAAATGGAGGGAAGGGGTTATGTAGAGTCCGGTGTTGCCCGGGTGTAATTTGTGTCTACTTGTCGATTTGCATTTGATTAATTCTATTGTGACATACACAAACATGCATACACATACTCCGCTTGATATATTAGATATGGAAGGATCATATCCGTATTAGTGCTCCTTTTCTATAAAAAAAAAGCGCTCTGTAACATTGCAATAATCAACAATATGCACTTACAAATCTGAGACTTCTTGTCCCTGAATAAGTCTCACAGGACGTCCCCTGCGAGACTAAGCCCTCCCTAGGTGCTTATTTTCACACCCCAAATGATCCACCCTCTTTCTGTCTGTGCTGCTGTGATGTGGAGCTGAAGGCAGGACTAATGATTTGCATTCTGTAAGTGACAGAGACGGGAGGGCAAAGCCTGCACAAGCAAAGTACACAGACAGAGGGTGGATCCTGGAGCCTGCAAAACAACACGCCCTAATGGCTAAAGATTATAGCCCCTGCTAATTATAATACCTAATGAGTGAGTATTAAAAGTTTTTATGCACTTTCACAGGATGCTTTTAGGAGACAAAAAAAAGTGTGAGAATGATAATATGCTGCAGGGACATGTTTTGGTAGCTTAGGAGGCGTTCTGGAGGTGACAGGATCCCTTTAATACATAAACACACATTTATCTTCCTCCAAACATGACGAATTGAGCAAATGCTAAAGAGCTCAAATTTTGTCTCATCTGACCACAGCACCTTCTCCCAATTACTCTCACAATCACCAAGGCGTTCATTGGCAAACTTCAGAAGGGTGGCCACATGTGCCTTCTTGAGCAGTGGGACTTTGCAGGCACTACAGGATTTTAATCCATTATGGCATAATGTGTTACCAATGGTTTTCTTGGCTTGAGGCCGTTTCATGCCTCCCAATGGTGCTTCCACGGGTTACAATGCATTGTGCATGTGTCTGGGCCTGTTCCACCCTCATCCATAGTTGCTGGTCTGGCAGAGTGAGAGTCAGATCTGATAATATCCGGATGTCCGGACCTGGTAGACCTTTATCTGCACTTGCCCTTCTGGCGCCATAAGAGTGGTTCAAAAATGCTTCAGGTACGTGTGCATGTAATGTGGTCTTGCTTTTAATACATTTAGGAGGCTGTAATGGCACAGCGTATATAAAAAACGTAGAGTAGGACTGCCCCATGCCGTGAAGTGGCGAAGTGGCTTAAAGAACTGATTGTTTGCCAAATGTCTCAGTTTTAAAGTACAGTTCGAAATTAATATGTGCACATGCACTTTTTGTATTGCATGCCAACTACAGGCAGCGCTGGCTTCTTGACTTTTTTTTAATTTGTTATTGGTTTGTGGCTGACCACCACTTTTTGCCATGCGCGCTTGGTTATGCATGCCATTCTATCTGTCTTTATTGTGATTGATCTAGGCCGCTGTACACATACACAGCGGCCACACCTTGCCTATAGGCTCTGCTTGATTACAGTACGTGTTTGGGCTTGTTCTACCCTCATCCATGGTTGCTGGTCTGGCAGTGTAGGGGTCAGATGTGATAATGTCCGGATGTCATGTCCGGACCTGGTCAGCCTTTATCTGTGCTGCCCTTCTGGCGCTGTGAGAGTAGTTCAAAAATGCTTCAGGTAAGGGTACATTTAAAATGGTTCTGCTTTTAATGCATTCAGGAGGCCAAAATGGCACAGCGAATATAAAAAACGTACAGTAGCATTGCCCATCTGAGAATGCCATGACGTGGCGAGGTAGCTCAAAGAATTGATCAATTGTTTGTTAAATGTCTCAGTTTAAAGTACAGTTAGAAATTAATATGTGCATATGCCCTTTTTGTAGTGCATGCTAACCACAGGCAGCTTCTTTTTTTTATTTACTATAATACTGCTTCTATGTACAATAATATAACTGCTATAATACTGCTCCTATGTACAAGAATATAACTACTATAATACTGCCCTATGTACAAGAATATAACTACTATAATACTGCCCCTATGTACAAGAATATAACTGCTATAATACTGTCTCTTTATTGCCAGGTAATCCCGGGTTATTCCATCATATGGTGCTAGGATCCCAGGCGTCAGTACAATTACAAATGCTTCTATTTAATATCTCCATTTCCATTAGTGAGTGAGACTGGTGTCAGCTACTTAACAGGAGATCAATGTGCGCCCTGGAAACAGATGGAGCATTGAGGCCACGGCCGTCCCTGACATCTCTGTGTCTTATGATTTCATCCAGTCACACTTTCTGTATGATTCAGCTGTAGCTGGAGAGTTTTTCCATCCAGCCGTTTGTTGCGCCCATCATGGTCTGACCTGGAGTGCCATCCTCCTCCAGTTGTGCCAGGCATGTGTGTGGCGGAGGCTGGATGGGCCCACTATGTCCTCAGCAGTCATCTCTAAAAGACGCTTCCCCTGTACCTGGGTCGGCCTTTCGCTACTTGTCAAAACTGAAGAGAAATTAAGAGAGCGGATTCTCCCTCCAGAGGGAGAGGGGGTAAGGAAAATAGCAGACTTGGAGGGAGAGGGGGTACGGATAACTGCAACTCTTCACGAAAAAAAATTACATAAAATAATCCTTGGAAATGCAGCCATGACCATAGCCACACTGGCTACATGACCAGGACTCACTGGTCACACACTATACAATCTGCATATACAGGGGCAAGGAAATCCGCACCAACACACAGATTACCCCACAAACCTAATACCAGACAGACCACACATAACCCTCACCAAATATACATATTACTTATCATGGTAGGGAAAAAAAACCTTAAAAATGTTGCAATTTTACAATGTACAGGAGAAAGTGAGCTGTGATATCACCTATTGTGAATGGTGGATCCTGTGTTATCTACTGTATATAGAGGTGTTATCAGTCATTGTATAGGAGGTGGAGAGCTGTGGTATCACCTATTGTGAATAATGGATCCTGTGTTATCTACTGTATATAGAGGTGTTATCAGTCATTGTACAGGAGGAGAGTTGTGACATCACCTTTTGTGAATGGTGGATCCTGTGTTATCTACTGCATATAGAGGTGTTATCAGTCATTGTACAGGAGGAGGAGGTGAGCTGTGACATCACCTATTGTGAATGGTGGATCCTGTGTTATCTACTGTATATAGAGGTGTAGTCAGTCATTGTACAGGAGGAGGTGAGCTGTGAAATCATCTATTGTGAATGGTGGCTCCTGTGTTATCTACTGTATATAGAGGTGTTATCAGTCATTGTACAGGAGGAGGAGGTGAGCTGTGATATCACTTATTGTGAATGGTGGATCCTGTTTTATTTATTGTATATAGAGGTGTTATCAGTCATTGTACAGGAGGAGGTGAGCTGTGATATCACCTATTGTGAATGGTGGATCCTGTGTTATCTACTGTATATAGAGGTGTTATCAGTCATTGTACAGGAGGAGGTGAGCTGTGATATCACCTATTGTGAATGGTGGATCCTGTGTTATCTACTGTATATAGAGGTGTTATCAGTCATTGTACAGGAGGAGGAGGTGAGCTGTGATATCACCTATTGAGAATGGTGGATCCTGTATTATCTACTGTATATAGAGGTGATATCAATCATTGTACAGGAGGAGGTGAGCTGTGACATCACCTATTGTGAATGATGGATCCTGTATTATCTACTGTATATAGAGGTGATATCAATCATTGTACAGGAGGAGGTGAGCTGTGATATCTCCTATTGTGAATGATGGATCCTGTGTTATACACTGTAGACAAAGGGATTTCCTCTTGTAATCATGTGTAAAGAAAAGAAACTTTGAGCCCACATAGTGCTATGTATATGATCCTCCTGGATCTCTCCGCTGTAGCCGATACTGTGGATCACCAGCTCCTTCTCTCTATGCGCTGCACTATTGATCTCAAGTACATGGCTCTCTCCTGGTTCTCCTCCTACCTCTCTGATAGCTCCTTCACTGTATCTTTCGCCAGCTCCTCTTCTTTTCCCCTCATGGTTCGGGTTTCTCAGGGTTCAGTGTTAGGTCCCCTTCTCTTCTCTCTATACATTACCCCTACCAGTAGATTTGGTTTTCAGTATCATCTCTATGCTGATGACACCCAATTATACAGCTCTTCTCCTGACATCACCTCTGCATTACTACAATAGCAGTGATTGTCTGTCTGTTACATCATGTCCTCACTATCTGAAGTCCCCGTTTCCTCTCTATGCTAATCTTCCTAAACCCAACATTGCCATTTGTGTGTGATTCTACAATTACTCCTCAGCAGCACGCCCACTGTCTTGGGGTTATATTTGACTCTGATCTCTCCTTCACCTCCCACATCCGATCACTCGCTCGCATCACCTACACCTCAAAAACATCTCTACAATTTTACCTATTCTCCAGTTGACTCTGCAAAAACACTTACTGTCGCTCTTATTCATTCTCACCTGGATTATTGCAATTCTCTACTGATCGGTCTCCCTCTTACTAAAACACTCCCCTCACCAATCCATTGTGAATGCAGCAGACAGGATTCTGTTTCCATTCAACCACTACACCGATGCCTCTATCGTGGGGCAGTCATTGTACTGGTTGTCCATCCACTAGAGTACAATATATACTTATCACTCTTACCCACAAGCCCTCCACAGTTCTGTACCACCCTACTTCTCCTTTTTTGTTCTGTCTATCACCCTACCCGTGCCCCCCGTTCCACTAATATCCAAAGACTGATATCCTCCATTATCTGAATCTCCCACGGACTATAGAAATTATAATTATTATGCCTTGTGGCCAAGGACAAGAAAGTAAAATCAAACTGGGAAGAATTGGACACCATTGCTGTAAGATTTGCACTGTGAGAATAAGGTGTCCGTGCACAGTGCAGCAGAGCCGCCCCTTCATGATTACTTATAGTGCAGGCACACCCCAAAGCACTTCCAAGTTAATTTGCATGTGCCGTCCATGGCACAATTACTGCAAGGCAAACATTTTTGTTGTACTACAACCTGTTTAGTTTAGGAGTTTAGGAGTCACGGAGTCACGGAGTCATGGAGTCATGGAGTCATGGAGTCTCGGAGTCACGAGTCACGGAGTCTCGGAGTCACGAGTCACGGAGTCTCGGAGTCACGGAGTCACGAGTCACGGAGTCTCGTAGTCTCGAGTCACGGAGTCTCGGAGTCACGGAGTCACGGAGTCAGAGAAACTGAGGAGCTGGGGTCGGATGTTTGTCTTACCAACTCCACAGCCCTGGTTGAGGATCAGTTTCTAAGCATGAGGAGGGGAAGAGCTGCAGTGTTTATAAGCACAATATATTCCCCTCTAGTCCCATTCTGAAAATCGAGGACTTTTCATTAAATAATTCTTTGTTTTATGAACTGAAGTTATGTGTCAATCCCCACAATGATGACGAATCTCCCAGCTTTCCCAGAATCAGACAGACACTGCACTCCTCCCAGGACGGATCTCACCGGCCGGCCGCAGGCATTATAGACAAGGCGTCTGTACCGATAAACACCATTCTGAGAGTGTTTTCTGGACGCCATCATTCCTGGGCGCCAAATAGGAAAAAGCAGCACTCAATCGGGATGTTGGGAAATGAAAAAAAAAAATCAAAAACAAAACAATCCTCAGCCGTACAGGAAAGCAAACACATTGGGAGTCAGAGAAATGAGCTCAGGAGTGGTGAGTTACTGCGGCCCGGTCTGGATTGTGTTCCTCACAATGAGGGCGCCCTCTGCACTCCATGCACTTCCTCCACAATATGATATGACCGGGCAGAGGTCGGCTGGTTCCTTACATGATGTAGAGCCCAAAATCCTCCCAACGTAAACAGCCTGAGACCGCGGCTGGAGCCAGGGCCGCCGTGCGGGGCCAGCGCTACCAAATATTATCATGTTCTCTGCAGGTTCGGATAAAGTGACCCAGGGAGAGGGCTCGCCCTACACATCCTATCTGCAAACTAAACGAAAATGAATCGGGGAGATCAATTTACAAAACCAGACTGACCACAATCATCAACTTCAAAAAGTCTTCCAGGATCAGAAATGTGCAGCTAAAAGGTTAATAATCCCAAAAGTAAAGGTACTGTTACATGGTACGACGTAGCAGCGATGTCGGAAGTGTATCCGCGGGTGCACACTTGCTTCCGACATCGCTGCCGTACCTGTCACACGGGCTGATGTTGCTTGTGACGCCGCCGCGATGTTGCAGCAGCGTTCGCTCGTTGGGCTGGGTACAACCCAGTGAGCGATATGCTGCAATGTTGCGAATAGGCAGCATCGCGGGCAACATCGCAATTGCGGTGTCACACAGCAAGATCCAGCCAAATCGCTGGTGCAACATCGCCAGGATTACAGACACTGTGGGTAAACCTGGCAACTTGCAACCAGCGATTTATCGCAGTTGCATCGTGCTGTCACACACCAAGATGCTACTGCGATGTTGCTGCAACATCGCTGAACTACGTAATTTTCAGCGATTTTGAATGCAACATTGCTACGTGTAACGGTACCTTAAAAGTGATCATCAATCCACAGCGAAGGTGAGAATAGTGTAAATCAGTCGGGGTCCAACCTCTGGGACCCCAAAAATCCAGAGAACAGGGCTGGTAAATGCCAAAGAAGGCCAGTGCTAAACTCTACTGAGTCCAACAATCCCATGAAAGCACAGCGGGACATTCACAGCCTTGATGATTAACTTAATTCTTAAAGGGTTTTTACCAATATTAGACTTCATGAATACCAAGTAACGTTAATTTACAGCAATTGTTAATAGGCTTTTATCTGGCGCCATTGTAAATATACAGTGTGGTATTATAGCTCTTCCTATATATCAGGAGCAGGACAGATGTGGTTTATGGCCGGTATCTTCACTTTTTCTGTACGCAGTATGCCTGGCGCCCTATGCAGCGCACCCCGCACGTGCCCTCCACGTGGCACACACCCCGCGTGCCCCCCAAGTGCTCCCTGCGCAGCACGCCCTCTATGCAGCACACTCCGAGCGCCCTCCACACAGCACACTCCATGCACCCTACACACTGGAGAGAAGCATCTGCACTCTCTAAGCATCTACTGATTCCAGAGATCAATTGATTGGTGGGTACCGGTCTACTGATTGGCGACTGCATGCGACGACAGAGATGCTTGGTCCTCGCAGACCCGGATCAGCTTTGCCAGTGACTTCTGTTGCAATCAGTGCCAATTTTCCTTTTCAACAGGGGAACACCGGCCAAAAAAAAAAAAACTACACAAATGTTTTCCCCTATACGAATATGCCTAGGTATCAAGATAACTATGACAACCTGAAGAATGCATTCAGCGGGTTATTTTGTATGAAACATGTACAGTACAAAAAAAACTCTTTACCAATTATAATTTTCTTTGAATTTGCAAAAAATTACATAAAAGACACAAATATGGACTTCAAAACAGTGCTAAAAAAATAACTACTCCTGCTCAAATGAGAGCCTCATATATCCACTTCAGTGATAAGAAAAAAATCATCATGGTTGCTGATAGTGGAGAGACAAAAAAAAAAACAAAAATAATATAGTGTCATTAAGATCTTCCTGCAGAGGAGTAAAAAAGGGGCGAGAGGGGGAAGACAGATTTTCACTTGTTAATAGCAGTTCTTTTACTGCCACCTACTGGTCACTTCTGGAATAACAGCTTCCTTTCTTACACTATGTTGCAGTTCTATATTACAATTATTGTTGGGAACAGAATAATGGCGCATGATTCCAATGTGAAGTTCCTGTGTATTAGACGTTCCTGTAGTTTGGGGTTCTGATCTGGCACATATCCATTGGTCATATTAAAAGCATGTTGGAAAGCGATTATGACTTTGAGGAGCTGCTTAAATGTGGCGCTGGAGTTTCTCCTCTTCCTTACTGAAGTGCAAATTTGCAACTGAGAAGGTGAAATCTGCCTTCAGATTTTTCTATTATAGAGATAGGAGATAACAGTTGGATTTTATAAGATTCTATGCAGAAATGAGAGGAGAGGTGTCACGGGTGTGTCAGGAGGCACGGATGAGACTGTAGAGGTCACTCGCAGAAGGTCCCAGCGTTTCGCCAAACAGTCAAAATCCTAAGAAAATGTCTGTCGCTTTAAGAGGCATTCCCCTTTTAGTTAAAGATGGAGGTCACGAGGACCCAGCTGATTCCTTACCTTGAGCTGTCTATATATTCCCCTTGACTCCCAGGATGCACTGCTGGTGATAGCTGTTCAGATGTTCCTGATTGCATCTTAGCTCAAAGCAGTGTTTCCTGGAGTCTGTTGGTTTGCTGCTTGGATCTGCTCAAGCTAAGTGTATCTCTTCCCTCTTTGTTTCCCTTGTGTGTTTCTTTAGTTGCTGATTAAGGAAAATGAAAATCGCACACTCATAGGTTCTTTTGCAAAAAATCAGAGTCTTTTTTATTGAGGAGCAACGAGAAACTTTGGCTTAATCTACAACGTGAGTTAACCAGACCCCTCAATCGGCACCTCTACTTGTGAAACAAGTCTCAGAGTGCACGCCTTCTTATTAGAACTTCTCTAGTTGCTAGCCGGGCTGACTAGTGATCACCCGCTCTGATCCCTGTGAAGTGGTAATCCAGGGACAGTCAGGGAACAGGTATCCTGGCAGCGACAGTTGTGGAAACTGTATAGGGACTTTAGAGGAGCCAGGAGTCAGCACTAGTTGTTGTAGGGGTCACTATTCCCCCTAATTGCCCTTAGCATCAGGGACTCCTTTCCCCTCGCCTGTCGTCGTCCAGCACTGGGTGTCCCCCTACACCAAGCATGACAAGAGGGAAGGGGGAACACAGCATCTTGGGTACTCCTCCTCCACATCTAGCCGCTCCTCCTCCACCGCTAGCCGCTCCTCCTCCCTCCTCTAGTCGCTCCTCCTAATCCCTCCTCCTCCCTCCTTCGCCTCTAGTCACTCCTCCTCCCTCCTCTAGTCGCTCCTAATGCCTCCTCCTCCCTTTTCTAGTAGCTCCTCCTCCCTCCTCTAGTCGCTCCTAATCCCTCCTCCTCTAGTCCCTTCTCCTCCCTCTTTCGCCTCTAGTCACTCCTCCTTGGAAATTGAATAAAAAAGAAACTGCACTCTCTGGTTTTCAGTGCTCGCTGTATTTATTCAGAACAGGGTTACATCGGTGCGGGGAGGGTGTGTGGGAGCCAGACTATGTGAAAGTACAAGTTTGTACGAAACGAACACCGTAGTCAGACTCCCGCACCCCCTCCCCGCACCGCTGTAACCGTGTTCTGAATAAATACAGCGAGCACTGAAACCAGTGAGAGCAGTTTCTTTTTTACTCAATATTCATAGATTAGCATTTTTGAGACGTATCACAGTTAAACCGGCCGCCCCAGGGAGATATTAGGTGACTGCAATTTCACCACGGACGGTTGTGTGGTGCATGGCTTTCTTTGCACATATCCTCCTTGGAAATCTGCACCGACTCAGATCCTGCTGTGGATTTCCACAAATAATTGTCTCTTCTTGATGATATTTATTTTAGGTTTATTTAGGTTTTAATATAACCTTGGCAAGAAATGGGAAAAATGGGAAAATAAACACTTTGGAGGGCGGTCAGACAAAGGATGGTGTTTATCTGACTAGAAGCCCAGAGAGCGGCCCTCTGACCAATTAGAGGATAATCTTCCCCAATCTATCCCCCCAATCTATCAGCTCTGGTAAAGGCTACTGTGGAGGGAGATGAGCGATTACAAGGCACAGCTGGCGCCGCTCATCTCCCTCTGCAGTTGTCTGATCAGTTATCACAGTGCCCAGATGATGTAAGAAGGAAGAATCAAAATCAGGACAAAATTTGGGGAATAAAACCAAATCGTGTTCCCCCAGCAGACGGATACTGAGACTGTGCTTCTTGCTCACCGTATGATCCGGGGTCTGTCTTCTGATATGAGAAGTGGAGCAGCAGATCTTCCTCGGACACATGTGAGATGAAGACTTTCAGGAGGCAGCAGATGATGAACAGGGCGTTGTGGGCTTGCCAGATGAACAGTTGGCTGCAAAGAAGAAATATCAATGATTAGGGCCTGGGTCACGGTGCCAGACAATGGAGCGGTCAGATGGCATTGAATGGGTATAATCCGGCATTCGATCCCTCCAGAAATCAGAGGTTAGGTGGGCTTTGCTCTGAAGTCTATGGGCACCTTTAGGCTGTGTTCCTACGTAGTGTAAATACTGCGCTCTCTTTTGTGCAAAAAATCTGCTGCATTTAACAGTTCAATCAAAACAGGTGCGATTTATTGAAGCTCTTGAGCTTAAGATGCTGTTTAACAATGCATTTTTTATGCTTTGTTTCCATCAAACGTTTATCCCTGCGCCCACCGCTCAGCAGTTATAGGCTCTGACATATGCAGACGGATGCCCAATGGAAGAAAGCTGCACGGAGCTGCACTGCACAATCCCATTCAATGTATAGCACCTCCTGTTACCAATTCGGCAGCCTGTAGTAGTTTGTAATGTCTGATCAGTAGGTCGCCAGGTGTCCTATAGCTGACCTATCCCGAAATCCAAACAACCCGTGTAAAACCCCCGTCACACTAAGCGAGATCACTGCTACGTCACAAGTTTGGTGATGCAACAGCGACCTCTCCAGCAATCTCGCTATGTTTAACACTTAGCACCGACCAGACCCCTGCTGTGAGATCGCTGGTCGTGTCAGAGTCGCTTGGACCATTTTTTGATAGTTGGGGTCCCGCTGGGCAGCGTGCATCGGATCATTGCTGCGTTGCTAGTGAGATCTGACTGTTTGACATCTCACCAGCGACCACGTAGCAACGCACCAGCGATCCCTACCAGTTCGTCTCGTTGTCGGGATCACTGGTGCGTCACCAAATGTGACGGTACCCTAAGGATACATTAGTAAACGGAAAACAATGCAGTTGCACTTTCAGGTGCAGAATCCCAGTGAACCAAAAAAAAAAAAAACAGCAAAAAGGCAGAGCAGCTGGCTACCGCGTATTGTGGGGCGGCCAGCTACAGAATGCGGCAAAAGAACAAACATAGCATTTCTTTATGGGAGACCGCAGCCCGATCCTGCTCCATCTTCTCAGACACTGAACAAGCAGGCAGCAGCTGCCTCCCACCTTTTCACTCAGGAGCGGGTATCCTGTTTGATAATGGATAGTTATGGATCTGATAGTTGGGAGTCCGGTATAGTAATGAGAACAGGGTCCGGTGTCTACTGGGGTCAGACATGCAGACACTGACAATGACAGCCATGTGCTGCACACTGAATGGAGCGGTAGGCTCGCATGTCCAAACTGGAGACTCACGATCCTTGTTTTTGCTATGGATGTGGACCCCCAATAGAGGCGTCCGGTGGTTGTGTATCCTGTGGATAGGCAGCTGGATTTGTAGGACATCCCCGGTAAATCTACTTTTATCCCCATAGTCTTTACACCCCCTGCTTGAAGTCATTGACTGGAGACTCTTTTTAACACAAGAAATCCAGATTCTCCATTCTCGGACCCCCCCTGACCTTGGGACCAGTTGCTTATAGAAAATATTTGTTTTCTTCCTCCCCACACATGAACAGGTGGTTTGGGATGGGGATTATTAATGAACCTACATATCATGAGGAGGCGCTATCTGCCGGGGAGGGTTCACTTACTTCTGACATTCTGCTGATATCTTCAGCTCTTTCGTCCTTGACAAGAAAACTCTAATTAAAGCGCCGAGATTTCCGGTCCTTGGGTTGTTCTCAACTAAAAAAAAAAGAAAAACACACAGATGAGAGCGTGGACAGCAATGATACAGACGCCGGTACACACCAGACGTGGACACAATCCTGTCTGCCTGTTACACCCAACTCACCCAGCGGTCATAACAATGCACAGCCCCTGAACAGTCAGCTGCTTCTGTATAACCGTGAGCTGCTTTTAAGGGGCACTCTAAAAGCAGTGTGTCCTATACAAAGTATTTCATTACTGGGATCTGGTCTTAACACTCCTCTCAGAGGGGCACAGTCTACTTTTCTGATCAGGGCCTATTACCTGGACGTTCCATATCTTTCCTCCTGGAAATGGAGTAATTAAATGGGTTGTGTCATGAATAATTGTACATTTTAATGAATAGATCTTAGAATAAAACTAAGTTCCACAATTGGATATGTTAAATAAACATGCTCCCATACCAAGAAATTCTTATAAATGTGCCCCTGTGTAGGTGTCCAAATATGTAGTAACAGGTCGGATATACCACAGCTTCTTGGCATGGGAGGAAGAAAGAGTATACAGGCATTACAGCCGGGGATCACAGTGAAGTAAGAGTATGCAGACATTACAGCTGGGGATCACAGGTAAGTAGGAGTATACAGACATTATAGATAGAAACCACAGGGGAAGAAAATATACAGACATTACAGCCAGAGATCACAAGGAAGTAAGAGAGTACACAGACATTACAGCAGGGATCACAGGGAAGAGAGTATACAGGCATATCAGCTGGGGATCACAGGGAAGTTATAGAGTATACAGGCATTACAGCCAGGGATCACAGGGAAGTAAGAGAGTATACAGATATTACAGCTGGGGATCACAGGGAAGAGAGTATACAGGCATTACAGCTGGGGATCACAGGGAAGTTATCGAGTATACAGACATTACAGCCAGGGATCACAGGGAAGTAAGAGAGTATACAGATATTACAGCCGGGGATCACAGGGAAGAGAGTATACAGGCATTACAGCTGGGATCACAGGGAAGAGAGTATGCAGACATTACAGCCAGGGATCACAGGGAAGAGAGTATACAGACATTACAGCCAGGGATCACAGGGAAGTAAGAGAGTATACAGACATTACAGCCGGGGATCACAGGGAAGAGAGTATACAGACATTACAGCCAGGGATCACAGGGAAGTAAGAGTATACAGATATTACAGCTGGGGATCACAGGGAAGTAAGAGTAAAGAGAATTTTGTTTACGTACCGTAAATTCTTTTTTCTTGAGTCATCAATGGGAGACCCAGACAATGGGGTTTAGGGCACTGCCCTCCGGAGGCCACACTAGGTACTACAAGTTTGTAGACACCGCCCCCTCCGCATATAAACCCCTACCGCAGGGAAGACCCTCAGTTTGGTTCATGAGCTGCGAGGAGACAAAATAAACCACACCCGATACATCGGGAAAGGAACCGTACACAGACGGTCCAACAACCCGGAATAAACTGTCCCAACTGGGAACAGAACAAATGCAAACATGCAACAGAACAACTGGGTGGGTGCTGGGTCTCCCATTGATGACTCAAGAAAAAAGAATTTACGGTACGTAAACAAAATTCTCTTTTTTCTGATCATCATAATGGGAGACCCAGACAATGGGGATGTCCTAAAGCAAAACCCCAGGGCGGGAAGAGTTCCTCAAAGACGTGTAAAGATACGGTCCCCCTCAAAGGTGGGCAACCGCCGCCTGGAGGACCCGCCTGCCCAAACTTGCATCCGCAGAGGCATGGGCATGCACCAAATAGTGCTTAGAGAAAGTGTGCAGGCTGGACCAAGTGGCCGCCTGACACACCTGCAGAGCTGAAGCGCGATGTCGCAAAGCCCAGGAAGCCCCGACAGCTCTGGTCGAGTGCGCCTTCAAGCCCACCGGAAGAGGCTGACCCGCAGAACGGTAAGCCTCCTGAATGGGCGCCTTGATCCATCTGGCCAAGGTCGATTTTGATGCCGCGGACCCCTTACAGCGACCCGCCGTAAGGATGAACAAAGAGTCAGAACTCCGGAAGGAGGCAGTCCTGGACACATAAATGCGTACAGCCCTCACTAGATCCAGAGTGTGGAGGTCGCGCTCAACCTGATGAACAGGAGCGGGACAAAATGATGGAAGAACAATCTCTTGGTTCAAGTGGAAAGTGGAAACCACTTTCGGCAAAAACTCCGCCCGCGGGCGCAACACCACCTTGTCTTGGTGAACTACCAGAAAGGGTGACTTGCACGAAAGTGCAGCCAATTCTGAAACCCGTCTCAGAGACGTAATTGCCACCAGAAAAACCACTTTCTGGGACAGATGAGAGAGTGAAACGTCCCTCAGAGGCTCGAACGGCGGTTTCTGCAGAGCCGTCAGGACCATGTTAAGGTCCCAAGGATCCAGAGGTCGCCTATACGGTGGAACCACCCGAGACACCCCTTGCAGAAACTGACGGACCTTAGGAAGGAGCTCCAAACGCCTGTCAAACAGCACTGAAAGAGCTGATACTTGACCCTTCAGGGAGCTGAGGGATAAGCCCAATTCCAGACCCGACTGTAGGAAAGCCAACAATGTCAGGATGGACAAGGGCCACGGTGCCCGTCCAGCAGAGGCACACCAGGTGAAAAAGATTTTCCACGTTCTGTGGTATATCTTCCTGGATACGGGCTTCCTGGCCCGATTCATAGTGGCAACCACTGTAGGAGAGAAGCCCCTGGATGTTAGCAGCCAGGCCTCAAGAGCCATGCAGTCAATCTGAGGGCCCTGGAATTGAGGTGGAAGAATGAGCCTTGCGCGAGAAGATCTGCGCGTTCTGGAAGAGCCCATCGGAGTCCGCCTGACAGTTGCCACAGATCCGGATACCAGGACCTCCTGGGCCAATCCGGAGCCACTAGAATGGCTATGTTGCACTCCGTCCTGATTTTCCACAAAACCTTGGGAATCAGAGCTAGAGGTGGGAACACATATGGACGATGGAAGCTGGACCAACTCAGGATCAGGGCGTCTGCCCCCAGAGACTGAGGATCCCAGGATCTCGCCATGTATTGCGGCACCTGATGATTCAGCCGCGAGGCCATCAGATCCACATCCGGAGTTCCCCATCTGCTGCAGATGTCCCGGAAGACGTCTGGATGAAGAGACCACTCTCCGGCGTCCATCCCCTGCCGGCTCAGGTAGTCGGCCTCCCAGTTCTCGACCCCTGGATGTGAACTGCGGAGATCAGGCAGTCGTTGTCCTCCACCCAGGATAGAATGCGGTGGACTTCGGCGAGGGCCTGAGCACTTCTGGTCCCTCCCTGATGATTGATATAGGCGACGGTCGTCGCATTGTCGGACTGCACCCGAATGGGCTGTCCTGACAGGAATTTCTGAAACGCCAGGAGCGCCAGATAGACCGCCTTGATCTCCAGCACGTTGATCTGCAACGCCGACTCCGACTGAGTCCAGAGGCCTTGAGCCCTGTGGTGTAAGAACACCGCACCCCAGCCCTTCAGGCTGGCGTCTGTGGTCACCACTAACCATGACGGTTTGAGGAAGGACCGGCCCCTCGACAAGTGACGGGGCTGGAGCCACCACTGCAAGGAATCCCTGGTCGGTTGGGGAAGTGCCACCAGCCGATTCAGAGAGATCGTCCTTTTGTCCCATCGGCGGAGAATCTCCAGCTGGAGAGGACGGAGGCGAAACTGTGCGAAAGGCACCGCCTCTATCGCAGCTACCATGCGCCCCACCAGCTTCATCAATACCCGTAGGGATGATTGTGGTGACAGGAGGACATTTTGCACTCCTGAGTGGATCGCCAGCTGCTTGGCTCGTGGCAGAGACACCAGGGCTGAGTCCGTGTGGAAGTCCATGCCCAGATATGTCAATGACTGGGTCGGAACCAGGGTGGACTTCTGGATATTGAGAAGCCACCCAAACTGTTCCAAAGACTTCATGGTCACCTCCAGGCTTTGCCGACAAAGGTGTTCCGATGGCGCCCTGACCAGTAGGTCGTCCAGATAGGGTATGACGGCATGCCCCTGCACGTGCAGGAGAGCCATCATAGAGACCATTACCTTTGTGAACACCCGTGGTGCCGAGGCTAGCCCGAAAGGCAGCGCCACAAATTGGAAGTGTTCTTCCCCCACTGCATGCTGTGATGTGCAAGCAAAGCGTGTGATACCTCCGAGCACACTAAGTTTAAAACTGGGGGTCTTCCCTGCGGTAGGGGTTTATATGCGGAGGGGGCGGTGTCTACAAACTTGTAGTACCTAGTTTGGCCTCCGGAGGGCAGTGCCCTAAACCCCATTGTCTGGGTCTCCCATTATGATGATCAGAAAATACAGATATTACAGCTGGGGATCACAGGGAAGAGAGTATACAGACATTATAGCCGGGAATCACAGGGAAGAGAGTATACAGACATTACAGCCAGGGATCACAGGGAAGTAAGAGAGTATACAGATATTACAGCTGGGGATCACAGGGAAGTAAGAGTATACAGACATTACAGCCGGGGATCACAGGGAAGAGAGTATACAGGCATTACAGCTGGGGATCACAGGGAAGTTATAGAGTTTACAGACATTACAGCCGGGAATCACAGGGAAGAGAGTATACAGACATTACAGCCAGGGATCACAGGGAAGTAAGAGAGTATACAGACATTACAGCCGGGGATCACAGGGAAGAGAGTATACAGGCATTACAGCTGGGGATCACAGGGAAGTTATAGAGTATACAGGCATTACAGCTGGGGATCACAGGGAAGAGAGTATGCAGACATTACAGCCAGGGATCACAAGGAAATAAGAGAGTATACAGACATTATAGCTGGGGATCACAGCTAATTATTTTGGTTTTTAAACAGACAATGAAATGTTTTACATCACAAAAAGAATAAGCTGTGATCCCCGGTTGTAATGCCTGTATACTCTCTTACTTCCCGATGATCCCCGGCTGTAATGTCTGTATACTCTCTTACTTCCCGATGATCCCCGGCTGTAATGTCTGTATACTCTTACTTCCCTGTGATCCCCAGCTGTAATATCTGTATACTCTCTTACTTCTTCCCCTGGCCAGGAGTTGTGGTATATCCGACCTGTTCCTGCATGGCCAAACACATACATTACAAAGTAGTAAATTTATAAGAATATCTCGGGACAGGAATCCAATAGTGGAACTTATTTTTATTAAAAGATCTAATAATTAAAATGTACAATTGTTGATGACACAACCCCTTTAAAGGGAACCTGTCACCAGGTTTTTGCCATCCCATCTGAGAGCAGCATAATGTAGTAATAGAGACCCTGACTCTAGTGATGTGTCATTTACTGAGCTGCTTGCTGTCATTTTGATAAAATTAGTGTTTTCGCTGTTGCAGATTTAGCAGTCTGTGAATATACCAGACTACCTGGCAGCAGGCCAAGTAGACTGCTAATGATAATCTCTTGCTGATTAAACAGTGATTTTAGCAAGACCACACTGAGCAGCCCAGTAAGCGACACATCGCTGGAATCAGGATCCCGGATCCTATATTATGCTATTATCAGATTAGGTTGCTAAAACCTGGTGACAGATTCCCTTTAAGTAATCTCTGCAAGCTCTGGGGATGTCTGTGAGCTGCGTAGAGATACCTGGATGACGGGAACGTTTGCACTTTTGTGCTTACGGTTACGCATTTCCAGGAGGAGCGATAGAGGAACACCTCACATTGTACCCAACCATAATTAAGACTGCATTGTGATTTCAGGGTACATTAGATGTACACAGTGGGTGGAATGTACACGACTAATGGATGTTAAATATTGGAGAAAACAGGAAAAGGGTTAATGACCGTGCTGCGATCTCCAAAAATTAAGAGAAAAATATTCTTCAGAATTAGTGATTTTCAACGCGATTCAGAGACCATCTCCTTGATCCTCCTCATGATATGATTTTTCCTGATGAAGGCGTTAATCTCTGAAACGCGTTGAAAATAAATCACTAATAAAGAATATTAGATTCATCTCTTCATTAATGGAGATCGCAGTGCGGTCATTAACCCTTTTCTTGTTTGATGATCAGATTGCAGCAGCTATCCTTTCCAGTATGTGTGTTGGTTGCGTCCCACACAGCCCCATCAGGCGAGAGGCTCCCTGTGATCTGAGTATTATCAGATTAAACCCTATCTATACAGATGTCCATATTGTTTCTTTCTAACAGACTGACTGACCCAGTGGTCTCCAGGCACAATGTAAAGTCTATGGGCCGTGAAGGGCTGAAGTGACTCGGACCCAGCTCATCTGCAGCACATAGTACCCGAGCCCCGGGAGGATGTCAGCAGACTGCCTGGTCCTCCAGAGCAGAGGTCTCCAAACTCCAGTCCTCAAGGCCCACCAATAGTGCAGGTTTTCAGGATTTCCTTAGCATTGCACAGGTGATGATTTCAACCACTATGCAATATTAGGAAATCCTAAAATCCTGCACTGTTGATGGGCCTTGAGGACTGGAGTTGGAGACATCTGCTCCATGGGACATTAAAGACACTTTTCTAGGACACTTTCCATTCCACCATACATCCCATCCATCGTGCACGTAAACTTACTTAACGACTTGCAAATGGAAATAGTGGCTTCTTCCAAAAGTTTGGAGTCGGTACTGAAACAAGAGCAGAAAAAGACGTTAAAATCATGGAACGCACAAGGTAGAATAAAAATAATCTGCATCCCATAGATATCTACAGGACCCTGGTCTAGGGGCCACGTCTGTATTCTGTGGTCGCCAGCTTGGACCTCCCCGGCACACCTCATACCTGCTGACAACCCCATGAGCCTTTAAGAGTCGTCGTCCCGCTGTAACACTAAACTGGCATCGTGCCACGACAATAGTGCTGCATCATGCCGAATAACTGTCAGGTAGAACGTGGCTCGCAGAGCTCTGGTGACTACCGACGTGGCTGCCGGTCCAGCGTGCTACAAAGCTTCTTACTCAACTCTATTTACATCCTTATAAAGAATAAATACTAGGCGTTTCCAGGATATCTTTTACCCTTTGTGTATGGATTGTGTCTAATATTACAGCTCAACCCCAATCACCAGATCCTTTGGTAATAAACAAGGGTCACGTGCTGCGGTCCTCTGCACAGTTGCTGGATGGGGGACGGCTGCACAGATCAAGATCATCAGTCTCAGAATCAGTGGGTGTTTGTCAAGATCTCTGATTGCTACTAATAGGAACCTTCACTATTCGAGAAACCTCTGCCCTGGTCGTGTCATGGACACAGATGCGGGGCTTGTTCCCTTGGCGGCTCCAGTTAGGGCGCTGTCCACAACATGCCTAGGGCGGCGATCAGTGAGCTTCAAAAACAGGAGAAAAGGATACAGAAACTACAGAATATCCCTTTAACTCTGTACAATTGCTGGCAATTTGCTTTCCTAATTTCCCCTTTGAGCTCAGGGATGATCATAATTAAAAAGACCTAGGCACTGACCGGAGTACAAGGAGGACACATGGGGGTGGGCTGCACTCAATTTGGGCATCTCTTAAATATGTTATTGAAGTTGAAGTGTAACCAGCTTTTACAGTTTTATTCCATAATCCAATTGTATACACAAAATTAGGAAACTTTGTAAATATATCTTATCAAAGAAATCTGTTTCGTTCTCCTCCTGGACTGATCTTTCACCATCAGTTCATGTGTAAACCCTGTAATCAGTCAAGATATGTATTCTCAATACGGAGATAGGAGTTGACAGTTGGTGCTCATAATATTCTATGGCTGGAGTGTGTCTACCTCTAGCTCCTCCCCTCTCCATAGAACCTTTTGAGCACCAACTGTCATCTCCTATATCAGTACTGAGAACATCTGTCATCACTGTCCCCCTAAATTGTGTGAAAGTTCAGTCCAGGAGAACGCAGCAGATTGCTTTGATAAGCTATATAGCAAAGTTTCTTATATACACTTCTACCTATTGACTTAAGGATGAATTAAAAAAAAAAAAATAAGACCACACTTGCTCTTGAAATGCATGCGTCTTGAGCTAAAAATCTTTTTTTGTTCTCGTCATTTGTCTCCTACAGCCTCTGTGTTGCTGGCTATGAAACAAGCTGAGAATCTGTCAGCAAGCTCGTTCTGATAGTGTGTCACCATTACAACCAAATAGACCAGCATTCCTCTAAATCCGGTAAAAAGTCTGCACAAAGTATCTCATAAAGACAGATCATGATCATGATAGAGGTTCTCCTAAAACAAAGTTATCGCCTATCTAAGGGATGAGCGATACCTTACTCATCGGTGGGGGTATGACCACCAGGACCTGCAAAAGATGGGCAAAGTGGGGCACTATTATCCACGTTACAACGGGACACATGCTAGACTACCCCACCTTTCATGTCCTATGGGGCTGCTGAGCATAGCTATCAGCTTTTTCCATCAGCAGAAGTGGGGCACGTGCACAGATGATGGGGATAATAATGCTAAGTCTGGGATTAAACATTCTCCGATCTGCCAATTGGTGCAAGCTTCGACAGTTGAACCCACATCGATCAACAGGACTAGTTTTCACCGGACAACTCCTTTAAGACTTGCAACCTTACAGCAAGAACATAGTGTGTGTCCTTACAAGAAAGAATAAGGAACCTGGAAAAATAAAACTTTCCGTCAGGGAGGAAGGAAAAGACAAGTCGACCACACAAACTGGATGTGGTGGAGTCTCCATGAAGCCAAAAGATTACAGCGGCCGGACGTCATCCACGGACCATAGGATCTATGGGAAAAAAAGTGTGGTCCAGCCTAGTGAGCTTAGGAGAGTAGAGCCGCCAAGGTCGACCAAATTCAGGGAACCGGGGCCAAGTCCTGCCTGCCGGAACGAAGCAGATGAGGAACATCTCTTTGGAGGGAAGAGGAAAAATAATTGGAGGTCAGTCGTCCGGCTGCCAACCGGCTACAGAAACAAAGGAGCATCTTTAACGAAGACGTCCAGAGCCACCGTGAAGGCGAGGAGTGTCCGGTGCCGGGGAGCGGGGGAAGGAAGGCATATATCAAAAATGATGTGAGGTAGACACAAGGTCTAGGCAGAGACATCTTCCACCGGCTTATCGTGCAATCTGAGCTCTCGGAGATCATAATCCCCCGTTCTTGGAGAGGACTGTGTGTTTCTTACAGTTCAGTCTTCATTTCCGATCGTGTAAACTCGGGCTCTGGTATGTTTCTTGGAAATCTCAATTTTTATCTCTAAGGTGGTCTTCGGCCCCGGCTGAATGTTCTGCTCTAATTGAAAGCAAATGTCGAGCAGCAAAACAAAGAGTAAAAAGCTTCGCGTTGTCACACGTTGGAACTGGGAAGTCTACTGTGAGTTATCATCGGAAACGCGGCATAAATCAGGCACAGGATGCACAGCGAGCGGGCGAACGGCAGCGGCTGGCGGTGCCCAGGGAGCCATCATGGCCGAGGAACCACCGCCAACCAGGTCTGCATTATTTCAGGACTGTGGCAGGATAGATTTTTGGGTATGAAAATAGAAAATGTGAGAAAGGACTCGGAAATAAAAGATAAATAATAAAAGCTCGGATAGTGAACACATGCCGCTATGTTAAGAGACCGAGCAAGGATAATGGGCACCGGGCAGAAATCAAGTTCATTAACTTAGAAAAAAAATTTAAAACCTCTGCCCTCCTTAGGCCACGTTCACATTGCGTTATTGCTGTCCGTTACGGCGGAAACGTTAACGGTTTCCGTTGTGACAGCAAAAGTGACATTTTGAGTCATTTTAGAGCACAGATGTTTTTGATGCTTCAAACACGTATGAGATAGATTAGATAGGGGATTAGATAATAGGATAGAATAGGTGATAGTAGGATAGAAAGAAAAATAGATGCAAGAATAGCATTACCAGCCTCCCTGCTCTGTCTCCCTGCTGCTTCCAGATTGTTGGATGAATATTCATGAACTTAAATGAGCAGCACCAAAAGCAGCAGAGCGCGGGAAGACTGGTAATGCTATTCTTGAATCTATTTTTCTGTCTATCCTATATCTATCTTTCTATCATCGATCCTTTCTATCCAATCATCTATCTTTCTATCTATCCTATCATCTATTGCAAAAGCAATGCATTTGTTTTACAACAGACTGAAAAACGCTTGGAATAACAAGAGTAAGCCAATAAGGGGGGATGGCTCAAGACGCCGCGGTCAAGGGGGGGGGATGGCGTCAAGACGCCGCGCGTCAAGGGGGGGGGGATGGGCAGTCAAGGGCGCAGTAGGGGGGACGCCGGCGTCAAGTAAGGGGGGGCGGCAGACGCGCGCGTCAAGTAAGGGGGGCCGGCAAGACGCCGCGCGTCAAGTAAGGGGGGCCGGCAAGACGCCGCGCGCGTCAAGTAAGGGGGGCCGGCAAGACCCGCGCGTCAAGTAAGGGGGGCCGGCAAGACACCGCGCGTCAAGTAAGGGGGGGCCGGCAAGACACCGCGCGTCAAGTAAGGGGGGCCGGCAAGACACCGCGCGTCAAGTAAGGGGGGGCCGGCAAGACACCGCGCGTCAAGTAAGGGGGGCCGGCAAGACACGCGCGTCAAGAAGGGGGGCCGGCAAGACACCGCGTCAAGGGAGGGGGGCCGGCAAGACACCGCGCGTCAAGGGGGTCGGCAAGACACCGCGTCAAGGGGGGGGGGGGCCGGCAAGACACCGCGTCAAGGGGGGGGGGGGGGCCGGCAAGACACCGCGTCAAGGGGGGGGGGGCCGGCAAGACACCGCGTCAAGGGGGGGGCCGGCAAGACACCGCGTCAAGGGGGGGGGGCCGGCAAGACACCGCGTCAAGGGGGGGGGGGGCCGGCAAGACACCGCGTCAAGGGGGGGGGGGCCGGCAAGACACCGCGCGCGTCAAGGGGGGGGGGGGGGGCGGCAAGACACCGCGTCAAGGGGGGGGCCGGCAAGACACCGCGTCAAGGGGGGGGGGCCGGCAAGACACCGCATCAAGGGGGGGGGGCGGCAAGACACCGCATCAAGGGGGGGGGGCCGGCAAGACACCGCATCAAGGGGGGGGGGGCCGGCAAGACACGTCAAGGGGGGGGGGGGGGGCGGCAAGACACCGCGTCAAGGGGGGGGGGGGGGGGGGCGGCAAGACCCCGCGTCAAGGGGGGGGGGGGGGGGGGGGGGGGCCGGCAAGACCCCGCGTCAAGGGGGGGCCGGCAAGACACCTCGTCAAGGGGGGGGGGGGGGGCCGGCAAAGACCCGCGTCAAGGGGGGGGGGGCCGGCAAGACCCGCGTCAAGGGGGGGCCGGCAAGACACCGTCGTCAAGGGGGGGGGGGGGCCGGCAAGACACCGCGTCAAGGGGGGTAGGGGGCGGCAAGACACCGCGTCAAGGGGGGGGGGCGGCAAGACACCGCGTCAAAGGGGGGGGGGGCGGCAAGACACCGCGTCAGGGGGGGGACGGCAAGACCCGCGTCAAAGGGGGGGGCGGCAAAACACTGCGTCAAAGGGGGGGGGGCGGGCAAGACACCGCGTCAAGGGGGGGGCGGCGGAAGACACCGCGTCAAGGGGGGGGCGGCAAGACACCGCGTCAAGGGGGGGGCGGCAAGACACCGCGTCAAGGGGGGGGGCGGCAAGACACCGTGTCAAGGGGGGTAGGGGGGCGGCAAGACACCGCGTCAAGGGGGGGGGGCGGCAAGACACCGCGTCAAAGGGGGGGGGGCGGCAAGACACCCGCGTCAAAGGCGGGGGCGGCAAGACACCGTGTCAGGGGGGGGCGGCAAGACCCCGCGTCAAAGGGGGGGCGGCAAAACACCGCGTCAAAGGGGGGGGGGGGGGCGGCGCAAGACACCGCGTCAAGGGGGGGGGCGGCGGAAGACACCGCGTCAAGGGGGGGCGGCAAGACACCGCGTCAAGGGGGGGCGGCAAGACACCGCGTCAAGGGGGGGGGCGGCAAGACACCGTGTCAAGGGGGGCGGCAAGACACCGCGTCAAGGGGGGGGGGGGCGGCAAGACACCGCGTCAAGGGGGGGGCGGCAAGACACCGCGTCAAGGGGGGGGGGCGGCCAAGACACCGCGTCAAAGGGGGGGGGCGGCAAGACACCGCGTCAAAGGCGGGGGGCGGCAAGACACCCGTGCAGGGGGGGGGCGGCAAGACCCGCGTCAAGGGGGGGGCGGCGGAAGACACCGCGTCAAGGGGGGGGGCGGCAAGACACCGCGTCAAGGGGGGGCGGCAAGACACCGCGTCAAGGGGGGGCGGCAAGACAACCGCGTCAAAGGGGGGGGGCGGCAGAAGGACATCCGACCGCGTCAAGGGGGGGCGGCAAGACACCGCGTCAAGGGGGGGCGGCAAGACACCGCGTCAAGGGGGGGCGGCAAGACACCGCGTCAAGGGGGGGCGGCAAGACACCGCGTCAAGGGGGGGCGGCAAGACACCGCGTCAAGGGGGGGCGCAAGACACCGCGTCAAGGGGGGCGGCAAGACACCGCGTCAAGGGGGGCGCAAGACACCGCGTCAAGGGGGGGCGGCAAGACACCGCGTCAAGGGGGGGCGGCAAGACACCGCGTCAAGGGGGCAAGACACGCGTAGGGGGGCGGCAAGACACCGCGTCAAGGGGGGGGGGGGGGCGGCAAGACACCGCGTCAAGGGGGGGGGGGGCGGCAAGACACCGCGTCAAGGGGGGGGGGGGGGCAGCCGCGTCAAGGGGGGGGGGGCGGCAAGACACCGCGTCAAGGGGGGGGGGGGGCAAGAGACCGCGTCAAGGGGGGGGGCGGCGGCAAGAGACCGCGTCAAGGGGGGGGGGCGGCAAGAGGACCGCGTCAAGGGGGGTGGGAGCGGCAAGACACCACGTCAAGGGGGGGCGGCAAGACACACAATTGGGTAAAGTCCTGCAAATCCAGAGTATTGACCGCTCCATGCCAGGCCAGCAGGAATTCCTGACCACTGGATGCCAGATTTATGGACCACAAATGTCAGACACTCCAATCTGTTTGCAAAGAAAACATACAAGGCTCAAACCTGAAGTGTTTCCAGAGATTTTCCAGATTAGGACATGATCATAACATAAAAAATTAAAATCCAAATAAAAACACACACACACACACAACGGCTTGTTATATGGAGGAAATTCCGCACTGAGCTGCTGACGTCTAAGGCATTCTCGAGCCCCAGAATTGAATCAACCCCTCCGAGGATTGGTACAAATGACTCAATTAAGGGGAGACTGAAAGCAAACGTGATGGAGCCAGGAAACAGCAGATATATGGTCATCCGAACAAGGCTGGAACCGAGCCCGCTCGAACAATTAGCCCGTTATGAAGACGGTGCTATGAGCCGCTCGCACGGACAGCGTCCCCCGGCGTCATCCGTCAGGATTCATGAGGTGGCACCTGACCAGCTCCACATATTGGTTTAGCCTTGACCACAAAGCCGGCAGGAAAAGCCGCTTCATTAATGGAGGAAGGAAGGAAGGAGTGAATGGACGTAAAGATGGGAAGCGAATATTAAATGTGATTATGTGAATCCCTGCATTTAACCACAGCGCGGCTCCAGAGAAGGCTCCTCACACCGAGGCCGGCGCTGGGGAGAAAGCAAACACTGCAGGGTTGTCAGATGATCAATTGTCGGCCCGGATCCAAGAATGTGCTGCTCTATCCTCCCGGCACCCCGATCCCTGCCCGTGTCGTTTCAGGACAATAACCACCAGCATCCAGACGGCTCAAACACTGAAGACTCAAACAGTCAGCCGTGGTATCAGAGCGTCTGACAACAACGCACCTCTCCAACCCTATCGGGCTAGGCGCTCCCAATGAGACTGCAATTGGCACCAATGGGGCCGACACTTTCTGTATAACCTCGCCATCCGTCTGATCCTCAGATTACAAAGAGGACCGGATTATCAGAGCTAGATACAGACGAGGGAAGATCGGGTGCCAGGGCTCCCAAGGGCTGTCTGCTATTCCCAGATGGGTTTGGGGTTTTAAGGAAAACGCCATTAGAAAATGATCTAGTGTTTAAATGAGGTTTTTTATATTAAATATATTATATATATCTATATTTATATATTTTCTTCATATCCCCATCTACATTATAAAAACTAAAATATTGCCATTTAAAAAATTTTCACTTGTCCTTACACAACCCTCGATTCAGCTATCTCATTATCATCAAAGACAGGATTACAATGACTAATAACACCTCTATATACAGTAGATAACACAGGATCCACCATTCACAATAGGTAATGTCACAGCTCACCTCCTCCTGTACAATGAATGATAACATCTCTATATACAGTAGATAACAGGATCCACCATTCACAGTAGGTGATATCACAGCTCACCTCCTCCACAATGACTGATAACACCTCTATATACAGTAGAGAACACAGGATCCACCATTCACAATAGGTGATATCACAGCCCACTCCTCCTCCTGTACAATGACTGATAACACCTCTATATACAGTAGATAACACAGGATCCACCATTCACAATAGGTGATGTCACAGCTCACCTCCTCCTATACAATGACTGATAACACCTCTATATGCAGTAGATAACACAGGATCCACCATTCACAATAGGTGATGTCACAGCTCACCGCCTCCTGTACAATGACTGATAACACCTCTATATACAGTAGATAACACAGGATCCATCATTCACAATAGGTGATATCACAGCTCACCTCTTCCTGTACAATCACTGATAAACCTCTATATACAGTAGATAACACAGGATCCACCATTCACAATAGGTGATATCACAGCTCACCTCCTCCTCCTGTACAAAGACTGATAACACCTCTATATACAGTAGATAAACAGGATCATCATTCACAATAGGTGATATCACAGCTCACCTCTTCCTGTCGACTGATAACACCTTATATACAGTAGATAACACAGGATCCATCATTCACAATAGGTGATTCACAGCTCACCTCTTCCTGTACAATGACTGATAACACCTCTATATACAGTAGATAACACAGGATCCACCATTCACAATGGGTGATATCACAGCTCACCTCTCCTCCTGTACAATGACTGATAACACCTCTATATACAGTAGATAACACAGGATCCATCATTCACAATAGGTGATATCACAGCTCACCTGGGAGCATATACCTCACTGGAGAGGCCGAGGCTGGGGCATAGAGATCACTGGAGAGCTGGATTTAAAGGGCAGACAGTCCGCAAAACGTGGCTTCCTGCCCGAGTACTCAGGTCCCCAGGAATCTGCCCAGGGGCGCAGAAAAGGTCCTGAGGGGCCTGAGGTTCCCCACCCTGGTGTAGACTGTGACACTTGCAGGGCAGTTTCAGGACGTCCTGTGATACACTGTGTGGCAGTAACCCTGGAATACCTTATGTCATATATACTAGTTTTTATGCCTGGTAAAGCAAAAACGTCTTCCAAGAGAATATTTGTCACATTCCCAGCATCGTCACTGGTCACATAGGGCAGATGGAATATCATCAGGATTCTTATAGGCCGCAAATTACACTATTCGATTTGTGCTGTTTGGGCGCCACCTAGTGAGCATAGAGTGTACTGCCGAAAATAAACTCACTGGTATGAAACCAATAACTCTGCAAAAAGCAAAATAAATTGCTCAATTTGGAATTGAACTGAATAATTTGGGCAGTTTCCATGTACAATTTTATAATGTGTTTATTTTCTATTAATGTCAAATCAGATTATGTTAGCAGGGCCAGGACTTTCTAGACGCAAGTCATAAAAAGACAAGCACATTTCTTTAATGTGTAGGTAGGCACTAAGCCTTTGATATGGCACATAGATGACTACACCCACGTCCAGCTTAGTTTCGCCATCTACATTTGCATGTCTGCTGCCTGCCCCTCCTTGCCCCAGCCCTGTCCTCCAGCCCAAAACCATCAAACAAGCCCCCTCCTGCCAACACTGCCCTCCTGCCCAAAACCATCAAGCAAGTCCTCCTGCAGCTTCCTCTGCCCAGCCCTGCCCTCCTGCCAAACCAAAACAGCCCTCTGCCAACCTGTCCTCCGCCCAAAACCACAGCAACCTCTGCCTTCTCTGCCCCAGCCCTGCAAACCATCAAACAGCCCCTCCTGCCAACACTGTCCTCCCGCCCAAAACCATCAAGCAAGCCCCCTCCTGCCAGCCCTTCCCTCCTGCCCCAGCCCTGCCCAAAACCATCAAGCAAGCCCCCTCCTACCAGCCCTTCCATCCTGCCCCAAACCCAGAGTACAAGCCCCTGCTGCTAGCCCTATCCTCCTGCCCAAAACCATCACACAAGCCATCTGCTGCCAGTCCTGCCCAAAAACCATCGGACAAGCCCCTGCTGCCAGCCGTGCCCTCCTGTCCAAAACCATCATACAAGCCCTCTCCTGCCAGCCCTGCCCTCCATCCTAAAACCATCGTACAAGCCCCCTGCTGCCAACCCTGCCCTCCTGCCCAAAACCATCGTACAAGCCCCCTGCTGCCAGCCGTACCATCCTGCCCAAAATCATCGTACAAGCCCCCTGCTGCCAGTCCTGCCCTCCTGCCCAAAACCATTGATCACGGTGGCTCAAGTGGTTAGCACTGCAGCCTTTGCAGCACTGGGGTCCCGAGGTCCTGGGTTCTAATTCACCAGGACACAAGGACAACATCTGCAAGGAGTTTGTATGTTCTCCCCGTGTTTGCGTGGGTTTCCTCCGGGCACTCCAGTTTCCTCCCACATTGTAAAGACATACTGATAGGATGTTTAGATTGTGAGCTCCAAGAGAGACAGCATTACTGATGTATGTAAAGTTTCTATGGAATTAATAGCGCTATATAAATGAATAAATATTATCATTATTATTATAGTATAAGCCCCTTGCTGCTAGCCCTGACCTCCTGCCCAAAACCATCATACAATTCACCTGCTGCCAGCCCTGCCCTCCTGCACAAAAACCATCGTACAAGCCCGCTCCTGCCAGCCCTGCCCTCCTGCCCAAAACCATCGTACAAGCCTTTTCGTACCAGCCATGCCCTGCTGCCCAAACCATTAAACAAGCCTCCTGCTGCCTGCCCTCAAACCATTGTATAAAAACCCCTGCTGCCACCCCTGTGCTCCAGCCTCAGTGACTATGACCTCTGCTAACTGCTCATGTATGGTGAACATCGCTAATGGAGGTGTCCAGTGACGTTATAGACCCATCATAACAGGACCGGAGAGGGTGATAAGTAACACGGCAATGTTTACAACAACTCATCTGCCTGGACGGAGTTAATGAATTGGAGCCAATATCTGCACCCTCCAGGTTATCAGTCAGGGTTTGCAGATACTGTCTTATTAGACATGGCATGTCCAATTGACCTACTGATATAAATAGGAGCAGTGTAATTCTAAGGGTCACCTGCAGAGGTGCTGTAGAGACCATTCCCTGCAGATTTCGGCTCTTCGTTGGGGTCCTGGCACCCTTTGAAGAAAAAAAAAAAACTGACCAATGTAGAGAATTCTCTTTAACCCCTTCTTGAACTGACACCTGCATGCCTGGCACAGGGGTACAGGGAATGTGCCAGTGGTCACACCTTTCGGTATCAGCTACCACCTGATCAGATGGATCTAAGGTAATCTGCTAGATCCATTAGACCATGTTTGCAAAAAAAAAAAATGCAGCAAATTCTCTAGATTTTTTTAAAGCAACGGTGGGAAAAATAAAAAGCCACGTGTCCACGGCCTTACAATGCAAGTGATGGGAAGGTGGAGGGATGCAGAAGACATGGTGACACGGTGCTGCATTAACCAACAATACAGTAAGACGAGGCTGCGCTAGGAACTAATGCTCTAGTATTTTGCAGCGCTGCAAAGTGTGCCACATCTATACGGTGGTTTCCATGGAGACCTCAGTGACAAAAAAAAAAAGTGGGCAGATAGTTGAGATCCCTAGAGGAGCAATTAGTCCAATACTAACGAGACGGCAAAAAAACAAAGCCGAAACAAATGAAGAGGTTTCCCACAAGAACTAATTAATGGGCGACCAGTGGGATCCATGACCGGCCATACGCAGGACAGCGGACTAACCGGGCTGGATACGTGTGGCATCACATAGCGCACATATACCTTACAGATTATCTTTAAAGGGAACCCATCAGCTCTTCTGTGCCCCAATAATCTCCAGCAGTTCTGTGCCGACTAGCCGGGACTTTAACGCCCTCAACTAGTTAAAGCCCTAATTAGCATCTCATAAACGATCTTTAGAGATACTTTTTCTATAGAACTGTTTAAAGCATGCAAATAAATAAAGAGATTGTTAGGCAGAGAATATAGATATGGGCACAGAACTGCTCTTGGTCCTAGGGGCATAGAGAACCTGACAGGTTACTTTTTTCCCATTTTCTTAGTAATATTTGCAATGTATCAGGATAGTCTACATTACACTGAATACAGATTGCACCAGGCTCAAAAGCATGGAAGACTAAGGCCATTTATTTGGCATCTGGCTAAAACAGTAAGCTGTCCATACCATAAGGTGGCACTGTTCGGTTACACCGGGAGTCCCATCGTATGCCCATGGCACAAGCCCGCTGCAGCGCCATCCCTGCACCATACATTGTGTGGCAAAGCAGCTCAGAGGCATTCATCAAAACACAATACTGGACAACAGGAGACAATGGAAAGAGAAGCTGAGAGGAAAAACTGGAAGATCCACCTGTGTGGGCATGGCCTCTAATGTCCCCAGTGTCTTGAGACACCAAAGATGTCCTAGTGAGGGGGTTATCAGTGCAGGACCAGCACACACAGGAGCTGGATACAAAAAAACAAACAGTTAACCCCTTCACAACTAAGGACATGATGAGCTTGCATCATCCCCTAGACAGGTCAGCTGATCTGATCAGCCGACATGTGAAGCTAACAGCACCGATCCAATCAGCACTGTTAACCCTTTGGATCGATCTGTCAATCCATGACAGCGCGATCTAATGCACCGCGGAGGTGATTGTGCTGTTCCCCACCATGATGCGATCACAGGGCCTCGATGCATTGCCATGACAGCGTGTGGGGTCAGCTGATGAACCCAGATGATGTCATGAATCACTTCTTGCCAGCGATTCTCGAATGACGTCTCCAGCAGAAAGTGATCATTTGTGCTATGCAGAGGAATGGGGAAGAATCTCTGTGCATAACACAAGCGACTGGACACTGCAGTGCTGAGGCGCGCTGAGGGAAGAAGGAAAGGAAGAAAGGTAGAAGAAAGGAAAAGTTAAAAAAAAAAAAAAGTTTTAAAAAACATGAAAAAAATCCATAACAGTTCAAATCACCCCCTTTTGCCCCCATGGAAACTATAACAATTAAAAAAAAATACACATATTTGGTATCACGCGTTCAGAAATGCCCGATCTATCACAATATCAAATCAATTACGGTAACCAGATCAGTAAACTGTAGAACAGAAAAAACAAAGGCCAAAACTGCCACAGCACTGCAATAAAATTATTATTATTTAATAGGTATTTATATAGCGCCATTAGGATACATGGCGCTTTACATAAAATGCAATAACAGGTGATGAAAAGATCCCATCTACCCAAAAATGGTATCATTGGCATCAGCTCATGCCACAAAAAATAATCATTCACACAGTCACACAGAAATGGTGACAAAAGCGCAATTCTTTTTCTTTAAAAAGTCAGAATTTTTTTTACTACTTGATAACAGTAAAAGTGACATGTTTGATATATATGAACTCATACCGACCTGAGGCATCACACCGACACGTCAGTTTTACCATATCGTTAACATGGTAAATAAAAAACCCAAAATACAAACAAGTAATTGCACATTTTTTTGCAATTTCACCACACTTTAATTTTTTTTACCCATTTTCCAGTAACTCTATGGTAAAAATAATAATGTCATTCAAAAGTAGAACTCAACCCGCAAAAAACAAACAAATCCTCATATGTCTATACTGATAAAAAAAAGTTACGGCTCTGGGAAGAAGGGGAGAGAAAGATGAAAAATGGAAAATTGCCTGGGAGTGAAGGGGTTAACAGGTTAAATATCACTTACACAGGCCTGCAATGAAAAAAATACAGAGAAGTTTTCACTGACTCTTATGTAATTTGGTGGCTGATTACGAAAATGACCCATTTTTTTCCATCACGTAAGGATTTTTTGTAAAACCAAGGAGACAAAAGAAGTGTGAGATTAGTGATAGGATGCCGCAGGGACATGTTTTGCTAGCCTAGGAGGTGTTCTGGAGGTGACAGGATCCCTTTAAGTAAATCAGGTGATGTGCATCTCTGTAATGAGGAGGGGTGTGGTGTAATCACATCAACACCCTATATAAGGTGTGCTTAATTATTAGGCAAATGCCTTTCCTTAGGCAAAATGGGTCAGAAGAGAGATGTGACGGCTCTGAAAAGTCCAAAATTGTGAGATGTCTTGCAGAGGGATGCAGCAGTCTTGAAATTGCCAAACTTTTGAAGCGTGATCACCGAACAATCAAGCGTTTCATGGCAAATAGCCAACAGGGTCGCAAAGAAGCGTGTTAGGCGAAAAAGGCGCAAAATAACTGCCCATGAATTGAGGAAAATCAAGCTGAAGCTGCCAAGATGCCATTTGCCACCAGTTTTGCCATATTTCAGAGCTGCAACGTTACTGGAGCATCAAAAAGCACAAGGTGTGCCATACTCAGGGACATGGTCAAGGTAAGGAAGGCTGAAAAACGATCACTCTCTGAAAAAGAAACGTAAGATAAAATATCAAGACTGGGCCAAGAAATATCTTAAGACTGATTTTTCAAAGGTTTTATGGACTGATGAAATGAGAGTGACTCTTGATGGGCCAGATGGATGGGCCAGAGGCTGGATCAGTAAAGGGCAGAGAGCTCCACTCCGACTCAGACACCAGCAAGGTGGAGGTGGGGTACTGGTTTGGGCTGGTATCATCAAAGATGAACTTGTGGGACCTTTTCGGGTTGAGGATGGAGTGAAGCTCAACTCCCAGACCTACTGCAGTTTCTGGAAGTCAACTTCTTCAAGCAGTGGTACAGGAAGAAGTCGGTATCGTTCAAGAAAAACATGATTTTCATGCAGGACAATGGTTCATCACATGCATCCAACTACTCCACTGCGTGGCTGGCCAGTAAAGGTCTAAAAGAAGAAAAAATAATGACATGGCCCCTTGTTCACCTGATCTGAACCCCATAGAGAACCTGTGGTCCCTCCTAAAATGTGAGATCTACAGGGAGGGAAAACAGTACACCTCTGGGAACAGTGTCTGGGAGGCTGTGGTGGCTGCTGCACACAATGTTGATCGTAAACAGATCAAGCAACTGACAGAATCTATGGATGGAGGCTGCTGAGTGTCATCATAAAGAAAGGGGGCTATATTGGGCACTAATTTTTCGGGGTTTTGTTTTGTCATGTCAGAAATGTTTATTTCTACATTTTGTGCAGTTATATTGGTTTACCTGGTGAAAATAAACAAGTGAGATGGGAATAGATTTGGTTTTTATTAAGTTGCCTAATAATTCTGCACAGTAATAGTTACCTGCACAAATATATATCCTCCTAAGATAGAGAAATCTAAAAAAAAACCACTCCAAATTCCAAAAATATTAAGCTTTGATATTTATGAGTCTTTTGGGTTGATTGAGAACATAGTTGTTTATCAATAATAAAAATAATCCTCTACAATACAACTTGCCTAATAATTCTGCACACAGTGTATAGAAGTTATCACTGATATGATGGATATGTAATAACTTCTTTGTAGAATACCTGATAAAACTTTAAGGAACTTGTTTTAACCCCTTCCCGACCCTTGGCCCTACGTTTGGGCCATGGAAACAAAGTGCTTCCCGACCCTTGGCCCTAGGGGTGGGCCATGGAATGATCGCGCTCCTGCGGCCCGTGTGAGGGGGGTGACTCAGGTGTCACTGTACATAATGCACAGTGACAACCTGTAGTACACCCCACGGGGGGTGGATTAACCCCCCGTGCCCAGGGCCCCTCTGATTGGCAGTTGAAATTCAGACTGCCAATCAGTGCTAGTAATCCCCTCCAGATCCGATTGGAGCTCTCCAATCAGATCTGGAGGGGCGGGATGGCATGTGCCGTCTCCCTCCTAGCCCCCCTTCACTCCAGGGCCCCCCGATCGGCCTCCTGGCCCCCCCGATCGCCGTCCTACCCCCCCCCACGGCGATGGCTGTCTGCGTGCGTGGCTGTCTGCGTGCGTGGCTGTCTGCGTGCGTGGCTGTCTGCGTGCGTGGCTGTCTGCGTGCGTGGCTGTCTGCGTGCGTGGATGTCAGCGAGCGGGCGTGGATGTCAGCGAGCGGGCGTGGATGTCAGCGAGCGGGCGTGGATGTCAGCGAGCGGGCGTGGATGTCAGCGAGCGGGCGTGGATGTCAGCGAGCGGGCGTGGATGTCAGCGAGCGGGCGTGGATGTCAGCGAGCGGGCGTGGATGTCAGCGAGCGGGCGTGGATGTCAGCGAGCGGGCGTGGATGTCAGCGAGCGGGCGTGGATGTCAGCGAGCGGGCGTGGATGTCAGCGAGCGGGCGTGGATGTCAGCGAGCGGGCGTGGATGTCAGCGAGCGGGCGTGGATGTCAGCGAGCGGGCGTGGATGTCAGCGAGCGGGCGTGGATGTCAGCGAGCGGGCGTGGATGTCAGCGAGCGGGCGTGGATGTGTGTGTGCATGGCTGATGGGTGCATAGGTGAATGGATGGGTGCAACAAGGGATCAAGTATCCTCTTGTTGTAGTCTCTGGGATCATAGTCATGGTGCACTGTATGACAGATCATTGTCATACAGTGCAACATAACTCTGACCCCATAGGTTGTAGGAAAAGGACACTTGATCCCTTGCTGCAATCTCTGGATTGAGCAGAGGCGATCGAGCGTCGTGGGACCTTCGTTGTGGACTACGTCGGAGGCGGTCGAGCGCCGTGGGACCTTCGTTGTGGACTACGTCGGATCTTTATAATAAAGATGGAGTCCAAATTTTGTTTGTTTTTTTTTCAAATAAAAAGATTTTTCTCTGTGTGTATTTTCTGACTATTTACCAGAGATTCCTAATGGCGGGTCTACCATTGGCCCTAAATTATGAATATCGGGGCTTAGTGCCAGCTGCCAATAACAAGCTGGCATTAACCCCTTTATTACCCACTTTGCCACCGGCACCAGGGCAACTGGAAGAATCTGGGTACAGCGCCAGAAAATGGCGCTTCAATGAATGCGCCATTTTTTGGGGCGGCTGCGGGCTGCAATTCGCAGCATGGGGGGCCCAGAACGCTTGGGCCTCTCCATGCTGTGGAATCCAGCCCCCAGCTGCCTAGTTGTACCTGGCTGGACCAAAAATATGGCGGAGCCCTATGTCATTTTTTTTTTTCTAGAATTAGTTCTAGAAATAAAAAAAAAATAGGCTTTGCTGTATTTTTGGGTACCAGCCAGGTACAACGAGGCAGCTGGGGGTTGCTGGCAGTCCGTAGCTGCCAAGTTGTACCTGGCTGGACCAAAAATATGGCGGAGCCCTACGTCATTTTTTTTCTAGAATTCTAGAAAGAAAAAAAAAAAGGGCTTTGCTGTATTTTTGGGTACCAGCCAGGTACAACGAGGCAGCTGGGGGTTGCTGGCAGTCCGTAGCTGCCAAGTTGTACCTGACTGGAGCAAAAATATGCCATTTTTTTTTTTACGTCTACCAATAAAATGACAAGGAGCTTTGCCTTATTTTTGGATGCCAGCCAGGTACAACTTGGCAGTTGGGGGGCTGCAATCCCCATCGTGGAGAGACCCAAATGTTGTGGCCCCCCACACTGCAAATTGCAACTCACAGCCACCCCAGAAAATAGCACATTAGAGGTGCCATTTTCTGGTGCTGTACCCCAACTCTTCCAGTTGCCCTTGTGCTGGTGGCACACAGGAGCACTCCATACGTGACATGGTGTCCGCTAACAAGTTGAATGGAAAATTAGCTCCAATTATTAGCGGACACTATGTCGCGTATGGAGAGCCCCTGTGTGCCTAAACATTGGAGCTCCCCCACAAGTGACCCCATTTTGGAAACTACACCCCCCAAGGAACGTATCTAGATGCATAGTGAGCACTTGAACCCCCAAGTGGTTCACAAATTGATCCATAAAATTAAAAAAGTACTTTTTTTTCCCACAAAAAAATTATTTTTTCATTTTTACGGATCAATTTGTGAAGCACCTGGGGGTTCAAAGTGCTCACTATGCATCTAGATATGTTCCTTGGGGGGTCTAGTTTCCAAAATGGGGTCACTTGTGGGGGAGCTCTAATGTTGAGTCACACAGCGGCTCTCCATATGCAACATGGTGTCCGCTAACAATTCCAATTGTTAGCGGACACCATGTTGCGTATGGAGAGCCCCTGTGTGCCTAAACATTGGAGCTCCCCCACAAGTGACCCCATTTTGGAAACTACACCCCCCAAGGAACGTATCTAGATGCATAGTGAGCACTTTGAACCCCCAGGTGCTTCACAAATTGATCCGTAAAAATGAAAAAATAAATTTTTTGTGGAAACAAAGTACTTTTTCATTTTTACGGATCAATTTGTGAAGCACTTGGGGGTTCAAAGTGCTCACTATGCATCTAAATAAGTTCCTTGGGGGGTCTAGTTTCCAAAATGGGGTCACTTGTGGGGGAGCTCCAATGTTTAGGCACACAGGGGCTCTCCAAACGCGACATGGTGTCCGCTAACAATTTGAATAAAAATCAGCTCAAATTGTTAGCTGTAACCATGTTGTGTTTAGTGAGCCCCTGTGTGCCTAAACATTGGGGCTCCCCCACAAGTGACCCTATTTTGGAAACTAGACCCCCCAAGGAATGTATCTAGATGCATAGTGAGCACTTTGAACTCCCAGGTGCTTCACAAATTCATTCATAAAAATGAAAAAGCACTTTTTTTTCCACAAACATTTTCTTTTTTCATTATTATGGATCAATTTGTGAAGCACCTGGGGGTTGAAAGTGCTCACTATGCATCTAGATACGTTCCTTTGGGGGTCTAGTTTCCAAAATGGGGTCACTTGTGGGGGATCTCCAATGTGGAGACGCACAGGGGCTCTCCAAACGTGACATGATGTCCGCTAATAATTTGAATGCAAAATGAGCTCAAACTGTAAGCGGACACCATGTTGCGTTTGGAGAGCCCCTGTGCGTCTCCACATTGGAGCTCCCCACAAGTGACCCCATTTTGGAAACTAGACCCCCAAGGGAACGTATCTAGATGCATAGTGAGAACTTTGAACCCCCAGGTGCTTCACAAATTAATCTGTAAAAATGAAAAAGTACTTTTTTTCCGCAAAAATCTTTTTTTATCATTAATTTGTGAAGCACCTGGGGGTTCAATATGCTCACTACCCATCTAGATATGTTCCCTGGGGGGTCTAGTTTCCAAAATGGGGTCACTTGTGGGGGAGCTCCAATGTTTAGGCACACAGGGGCTCTCCAAACGCGACATGGTGTCCGCTCACAATTTGAATAAAAATCAGCTCAAATTGTTAGCTGTCACCATGTCACGTTTGGAGAGCCCCTATGTGCCTAAACTTTGGAGCTCCCCTACAAGTGACCCCATTTTGGAAACTAGACCCCCAGGGAACTTACCTAGATGGGTGGTGAGCATTTTGAACATCCCAGTGCTTCACAAATTAATCTTTAAAAATGGAAAAAGAAAATTTTTTGGAAATAAAAGTACTTTTTCATTGTTACGGATGAATTTGTGAAGCACCTGGGGGTTCAAAGTGCTCACTATGCATCTAAATATGTTCCTTGGGGGGTCTAGTTTCCAAAATGTGGTCACTTGTGGGGGAGCTCCAATGTTTAGGCACACAGGGGCCCTCCAAACGCAACATGGTGACTGCTAACAATTTGAGCTGATTTTTATTCAAATTGTGAGCGGACACCATGTCGCGTTTGGAGAGCCCCTGTGTGCTTAAACATTGGAGCTCCCCCACAAGTGACCCCATTTTGGAAACTAGACCCCCCAGGGAACATATCTAGATGGGTAGTGAGCATATTGAACCCCCAGGTGCTTCACAAATTAATGATAAAAAAAGATTTTTGCGGAAAAAAAAGTACTTTTTCATTTTTACAGATCAATTTGTGAAGCACCTGGGGGTTCAAAGTTCTCACTATGCATCTAGATACGTTCCCTTGGGGGTCTAGTTTCCAAAATGGGGTCACTTGTGGGGGAGCTCCAATGTGGAGACGCACAGGGGCTCTCCAAATGCAACATGGTGTCCGCTTACAATTTGAGCTCATTTTGCATTCAAATTATTAGCGGACACCATGTCACGTTTGGAGAGCCCCTGTGCGTCTCCACTTTGGAGCTCCCCCACAAGTGACCCCATTTTGGAAACTAGACCCCAAAGGAACGTATCTAGATGCATAGTGAGCACTTTCAACCCCAGGTGCTTCACAAATTGATCCATAATAATGAAAAAAGAAAAGTTTTGTGGAAAAAAAAAGTGCTTTTTCATTTTTATGGATGAATTTGTGAAGCACCTGGGGGTTCAAAGTGCTCACTATGCATCTAGATACGTTCCTTGGGGGGTCTAGTTTCCAAAATGGGGTCACTTGTGGGGGAGCCCCAATGTTTAGGCACACAGGGGCTCACTAAACACAACATGGTTACAGCTAACAATTTGAGCTGATTTTTATTACAATTGTTAGCGGACACCATGTCGCGTTTGGAGAGCCCCTGTGTGCCTAAACATTGGAGCTCCCCCACAAGTGACCCCATTTTGGAAACTAGACCCCCAGGGAACATATCTAGATGGGTAGTGAGCATATTGAACCCCCAGGTGCTTTACAAATTGATCTGTGAAAATGAAATAGTACTTTTTTTTTCACAAAAATTTTCTTTTAGCCTAAATTCTTTCGTTTTCACATGGCAACAGCATAAAATTCATCCTAAAATTTGTTGGGCAATTTCTCCTGAGTACACCGATACCTCATATGTGGTCATAAACCACTGTTTGGGCGCACGGCAGGGGTCAGAAGGGAAGGAGCGCAATTTCACTTTTTGAATGTAAAATTAGCTCCAAAAGTCAAATTGCGCTCCTTCACTTCTGAGCCCTGCCGTGCGCCCAAACAGTGGTTTATGACCACATATGAGGTATCGATGTACTCGGGAGAATTTGTACAACACATTTTAAGATCCATTTTATCCTGTTGCTCATGTGAAAATGAAAGAATTGAGGCTAAAAGAACATTTTTGAGAAAAAAATTAAAATATCCATTTTTTGTTTCCACTTTGCTTTAGTTCCTGTGAAGCACCTGAAGGGTTAATAATCTTCTTGAATGTAGTTTTGAGTAGTTTGAGGGGTGCAGTTTTTGGAATGGTGTCACTTTTGGGTGTTTTCTGTCATGTATACCCCTCAAAAGGACTTCAAATGTGATGTGGTCACTAAAAAAAATGGTTTTGTAAATTTTGGTTGAAAAATGAAAAATTGCTCATGAACTTTGAACCCTTATAACGTCCTAACAAAAAATTTTTTTTTTCCAAAATTGTGCTGATGTGAAGTAGACATGTGGGAAATATTATTTAATAACTTTTTTCTGTCACATATCTATCTTGTTTATCAGAAAAAAAAATTAAAAATGTGAAAATTTCAAAATTTTTGCCATATTTTTGATTTTTTCACAAATAAACGCAAAAATTATCGACTTAAATTTAATACTAGCATGAAGCCCAATATGTCACGAAAAAAACAATCTCAGAATCGCTAGGATCGGTTGAAGCGTTCCCGAGTTATAACCTCATAAAGGGACACTGGTCAGAATTGCAAAAAAGGCCAAGGTCTTTAGGGTCAAAATAGGCTGGGTCCTGAAGGGGTTAAAATCAGAATCCTTTACAAGCACAGAGCAACGATGCTGGAATATAGAGGCAAATATAGAAATGATGTAATAGCGGCGATGATCTATGAGGGCGGATGGTGCCGTGCGGCTCATCGCACGCGGAGAACGTACCTGTTTGTCGGGGTACAGAATGTAAATGACAGCAGCTGGTTCCAGAAGGGCTCATTCTCAGAGATGGCCTCGGGTCCTGACAGCTTCTTTAGATAGTCGTTCTCCGACAGCTCATTGATAGTGCTGCTGTTGGCACCCATGATTCTAGATGTGCAGCGACCAGTTCATTCCTACTGTGGGCGCCTACAGAGAGAAAACATGAATATCCACAGATAAGCGAACACTTCAAACACAGTTCAGTATAACAATGGCCCAATGACAGACAGAAAGCCGAAGCGCATCCAACATACAGTGCCTCAAAAAAGTATTCACACCTCAAACTATTCCACATTTTTCCTCTTGGCTGCTTCTCTAATTAGTGCTCTCCTTGGGATACCAGTGTAGGTGGACGGCCATGTCTTGGTAGGTTTATAGTCCCATAACAGCAGTCTGGAGCCCCCTAAAACAGCAGTCTGGATGGCTAGTCTGGAGCTTCCCCCCTATATCAACTGTCTGGATGTGTAGTCTGGAGCCCCCCTATAACAGCAGTCTGGATGTGTAGTCTGGAGCTCCACTATGACTGCAGTCTGTATGGGTAGTCTGGAGCCCCCCTATAACAGCAGTCTGGATGTGTAGACTGGAGCCCCTATAACAGCAGGCTGGATGTGTAGTCTGGAGCCCCCCTATAACAGTAATCTGGATGGGTAGTCTGGAGTTCCCCCCTATAACAGCAGTCTGGATGTGTAGTCTGTAGCCCCCTATAAGAGCAGTATGGATGGGTAGTCAGGCGGTTTCCCCTATAACAGCAGTCTGGAGCCCCCTATAACAGCAGTCTGAATGTGTAGTCAGGAGTTCCCCCTATAACAGCAATCTGGATGTGTAGTCAGGAGTTCCCCCTATAACAGCGGTCTGGATGTGTAGTCAGGAGTTCCCCCTATAACAGCAGTCTGGATGTGTAGTCTGGAGTTCCCCCATAACAGCAGTCTGGATGTGTAGTCTGGAGTTCCCCCCATAACAGCAGTCTGGATGTGTAGTCTGGAGTTCCCCCCCATAACAGCAGTCTGGATGTGTAGTCTGGAGTTCCCCCCCATAACAGCAGTCTAGATGTGTAGTCTGGAGTCCCGTCCCCCTATAACAGCAGTCTGGCGTGCCCCTATAGGCAGTGTGTGTCAGTGCAGCATACTGGAGCCCCCTGTAATGATGCAGGTGTTCGGGCAGAATCCTGAATGTGGATATATCTCATTCTATGGAATCACGAGGGACAGAATGATTTAAAACAAATATTTGCGGAGTCCGTGCGACATTGAATGAATGAGGTTCAAGAATGTGAATTTCTCTGCCGTGTCACCTAGTGCCATGTGTGACCTCGGGCCGGTAGGCGCTGCCTCCTGCTCTGTTTACTCAGGATGTCAGCACACAATTCTTCACCTGTCAGGAATGAAAAATATTACAATCTGAGATCCTCAGTGGTTGATACCTTTTAATGGCTAACTGAAAAGATGGTAAACATAGCAAGCTTTTGGGACACTATGGCCCCTTCGTCAGGCAGATAATGACACAGATTCTAAAGACACATACATATCATACATATATACATAAGCAAATGAAACAAAAAACAAAAAAAAGTCTTAGATGTTATAGTAAATGCGACAGGTGACGTAAATCAGAGTCAGGCTGGGGAGGAAGAGAGGGGCCTGGGAAATTGAAACTGAAAGTCTAAGATAAGCGGAACAAATTGTATAATGGTTATATGGTGGTGGTCTGTGGAGAACTGCAAATACTTAAATGAGTTGAGGAAAGCAATAAAAGGAAGCGAGGGTGTTCATATAAGAAGCGTCAAAAGATCATTGTCCTCAAAATGGAGTCTGTTGGAAGATGTGTTATCTCCAAATGTCTTTTCAATTTATATAAAAACGCATTAATCTGTTATGTCCCCAACCTTTGACATATTCAAAACAGGATTAAATGTATCACATGGATTCATGGACTTTTTATATAACATGAATGGACATTTGGGGACATCACAGATTCATGCGTTTTTATATCAATTGAAAAGACATTTGGAGATAACACATCTTCCAACAGACTCCATTTTGAGGACAATGATCTTTTGACGCTTCTTATATGAACACCCTCGCTTCCTTTTATTGCTTTCCTCAACTCATTTAAGTATTTGCAGTTCTCCACAGACCACTACCATATAACCATTATACAATTTGTTCCGCTTATCTTAGACTTTCAGCTTCAATTTCCCAGGCCCCTCTCTTCCTCCCCAGCCTGACTCTGCTTTATGTCACCTGTCGCATTTACTATAACATCTAAGACTGTTGTTGTTTTTTGCTTTTTTCATTTGCTTATGTATATATGTATTTGTCTTCAGAATCTGTGTCATTATCTGCCTGATGAAGGGGCCACAGTGTCCGAAAGCTTGCTATGTTTACCATCTTTTCAGTTAGCCATTAAAAGGCATCAACCACTGAGGACTCTCAGAGTTCTAATATTTTTCTAACTACTGCTAGCACGGTACAAACATTTTTTTACCTGTCAGGAATGGGCACACTGGATATATCTGTTTCTGATAAAAGTGCACTAATTCACCTATATAGACAGAGGTACAGGCTCAGTCTCAGGCTTTTCTATTGTGGATGGGCCCATAATATTAATACAGGCTGAACTTGGGGATTGTGAGTTACAGGTGCTGCTGTCTTCCCTAAAGGCCGGGTTACACGCTAAGATGTGGCAGCGATCGACCAACGAAGTGGATCGCTGCCACATCGTGAACTGATCGCTGGTGAGCTGCCACACAGACAAACTCACCAGTGATCAGGACCAGTGAGAACGCTGGAAACATCATGTAACTACACTGATTGTGGCGCTTAGTTACCCACTGTTTACCATAGTTACCAGCTCCCAGCGCTTGCTGTGCGGCACTGGAAGCGCGTTCATCGTTGGTCTCCAGCTGTCATACACGCCAATGCTAGCCACCCAGCGGGAGACCAGCAATAGATTTATGGTTCTGGCCATAAATCTACGATGAACGACTTATCGTTGATACGTGTCACACACAACAATGTCGTTCCGACATCGCTGCAAAGTCACCAAACCGGTGACGTTGCAACGATATCGTACAGGCACAGCTTTCCCTTTCGACCTCATACTGATTTATGGCATGTACGCTCTTATGTGCCCTCCTTGCAGAGTGGCCACAGGTGCTCTCTTCCAGCACTCATACACGGCTTGTGTGCTCTCTTCTCCGGCACACTGCCTTGTGCGTTCACTCTATCTAGGCTGATACGGTACAGTCTGTTTGATCAGCTCTACCTGACAGCTTGGATGCTTTCCCCTTCTGCATACTGACTTGCAGAGCAGAGGAGCAGCACTCATAAGCAGCTATAGCTGTCAGGTGCAGCAGAACAGTCTGTTATGTAAAAGAGTGGTGCAGAATCTACAGCAGGAAAATGGTAAAAAAATATAATAATAAAAAGAATACTTAGTAAGAAAATGTAGAAAATTAATTTTACAGTTATACGGTAGTGCTTTACAGAAGCGATTAAAGGAATCGCGGCAGGTTTGCTATGTAAGCTGAGGAAACATGCTGTAGGGTTAAAAGCAAATACCTTTGCGCCTCTTTATCAATGTCTGCGCTATTCTTTACTAAAGTAAAGGTTTATTACCCTGTGATTACCATTACAGGACTACAATGTCACTATAGGCAGTCCAAGAAGTGGTCTTTGACTTATGGAAGCTGTTGGAAACATGTTCAGATATGATTACTACTGTCCAGACATCCGATCTAACCACCTGCCCACCAGGTTTTATACAGTTTTACCACTGGCAGTTGACACGCCCCTGCTGTGATTGTGCATCGACAGTTAGGTGTCAATCTCTATATAGAGCCTGGTGAGGGCAGGAGCAGCACTCCCAGCTCTGCTGTATTGCTAAAATTAAATGATTTGATTGTTTCAAAGCAGCTGCAGCCAGTAATCTATCCAAAATCATTAGATTCAGGGTTTCTATGCCTACATTATGTTGCTTTCAGATAAGGTAGCAAAACCCCTGTTGACAGATTCCCTTTAAATCTGTCACACTCAGCAGAACAGCCTGCTATGTAAAAGAGTGATGCAGAAGCAGCACGGTGTCTCAGTGGTTAGCACTGTACTATATAGAGAGTCAGTATGGTGGCTCAGTGATTAGCACTGTTACTGTATATAGAGCAGCAGCTTGGCTCAGTAATTAGCACTGTACTTTCTCCCCTCTTGTTTCTGTACAACTGAATTGTCAACATTTATTGTTACTTGTATTGTTACTTTGTTACTTGTCCTAGTCTGCCCTTTTTAACATGTAAAGAGCCATGGAATATAATGGCGCTATATAAATTAATAATAATAATACTGTATACAGAGCAGCACAGTGGCTCAGTGGTTAACATTGTACTGTATATAGAGCGGCACGGTGGCTCAGTGGTCAGCACTGTACTGTATATAGAGCAGCACGATGGCTCAGTGGTTAACACTGTACTGTATACAGAGCAGCACGGTGGCTCAGTGGTTAGCACTGTACTGTTACAGAGCAGCACGGTGGCTCAGTGGTTAGCACTGTACTGTATACAGAGCAGCACGGTGGCTCAGTGGTTAGCACTGTACTGTATACAGAGCAGCACGGTGGCTCAGTGGTCAGCACTGTACTGTAAACAGAGCACGGTGGCTCAGTGGTCAGCACTGTACTGTATACAGAGCGGCACGGTGGCTCAGTGGTCAGCACTGCACTGTATACAGAGCGGCACGGTGGCTCAGTGGTTAACATTGTACTGTATATAGAGCAGCACGGTGGCTCAGTGGTTAGCACTGTACTGTATATAGAGCGGCACGGTGGCTCAGTGGTTGCACTGTACTGTATACAGAGCGGCACGGTGGCTCAGTGGTCAGCACTGCACTGTATACAGAGCGGCACGGTGGCTCAGTGGTTAACATTGTACTGTATATAGAGCAGCACGGTGGCTCAGTGGTTAGCACTGTACTGTATATAGAGCGGCACGGTGGCTCAGTGGTTAGCACTGTACTGTATATAGAGCGGCACGGTGGCTCAGTGGTCAGCACTGTACTGTATACAGAGTGGCACGGTGGCTCAGTGGTCAGCACTGTACTGTATACAGAGCGGCACGGTGGCTCAGTGGTTAGCACTGTACTGTATACAGAGCGGCGGTGGCTCAGTGGTTAGCACTGTACTGTATACAGAGTGCACGGTGGCTCAGTGGTCAGCACTGTACTGTATACAGAGCGGCACGGTGGCTCAGTGGTTAGCACTGTACTGTATACAGAGCGGCACGGTGGCTCAGTGGTTAGCACTGTACTGTATACAGAGGGGCACGGTGGCTCAGTGGTTAGCACTATACTGTATACAGAGCGGCACGGTGGCTCAGTGGTTAGCACTGTACTGTATATAGAGCGGCACAGTGGCTCAGTGGTTAGCATTGTACTGTATATAGAGCGGCACAGTGGCTCAGTGGTTAGCATTGTATGTATACAGAGCGGCACGGTGGCTCAGTGGTTAGCACTGTACTGTATACAGAGCGGCACGGTGGCTCAGTGGTTAGCACTGTACTGTATATAGAGCGGCACAGTGGTTAGCATTGTACTGTATACAGAGCGGCACGGTGGTTAGCACTGTACTGTCTACCGTATAGTGCAGCACGGTGCTCAGTGGGTAGCATTGTACTGTATACAGAGCGGCACGGTGGCACAGTGGTTAGCACTGTACTGTCTATAGTGCAGCACGGTGGCTCAGTGGTTAGCACTGTACTGTATACGGAGCGGCACGGTGGCTCAGTGATTAGCACTGTACTGTATATAGAGCAGCACGGTGGCTCAGTGGTTAGCACTGTACACAGCGCGGCACGGTGGCTCAGTGGTTAGCACTGTACTGTATATAGAGCGGCACGGTGGCTCAGTGGTCAGCACTGTACTGTATACAGAGTGGCACAGTGGCTCAGTGGTTAGCACTGTACTGTATATAGAGCAGCACGGTGGCTCAGTGGTCAGCATTGTACTGTATACAGAGCGGCACGGTGGCTCAGTGGTTACCATTGTACTGTATACAGAGCGGCACGGTGGCTCAGTGGTTAGCATTGTACTGTATACAGAGCGGCACGGTGGCTCAGTGGCTAGCACTGTACTGTCTATAGTGCATCACGGTGACTCAGTGGTTAGCACTGCAGCCTTGCAGAGCTGGAGTCCTAGGTTCAATTCCCACCAAGGATGACATCTGCAAGGAGTTTGTATGTTCTCCCTGTGTTTGCGTGGGTTTTCTCTGGGCACTCCAGTTTCCTCCCACATTGCAAGGACATACTGACAGGATGTTTAGATTGTGAACCCCAATGGGGACAGCATTACTGATGTATGTAAAGTGCTATGGAATTAATAGTGCTATATAAATTATTATTATTACAGTAGTAAAATGGTAAAAAAATATTGCAGTTTATACGGTAGTGCTTTTACAGTAGATAACAGATTTCTCTTGTGCCAACCTTCTATGGCAGAACTTCAGAAGACGACCATCAATACATATGAATGAATCTCATTCCCTTTGCCATTGTTATAGCTTTAGATGTCAGGCAATAGGGGACAAAGTTTGGCACAACAGTAGTAAAATACACAAGTTTAATCAAGTTTACAAAATCCAAAATAACGTGAAAAAAAATCAACCAAGAAATTCTACATATGCCAAAATGAAGCCACTGAAAAATACATCACATCCCATATACAGACTTTAGGACTACATTAACATAGCAATAAAATAATTCACAATAAATAAAATTGTATGGTGCTTAGTGTTTAAAATGCTAGGAAGGGATTAAAAAAAAAAAATCAGAGCAAAAGTGACAACCTCAAATTTCTTCATTGCTGGCTGCTTGCAGTCACCACTAGGGGGAGCTCTCCATATACAGGTTATAATAATAATGCAGTGCACACCCATGCTCCCGAGGACCAGCTGGCAGCACTCTTATCAGACGGCTATGGCAAAGTAAAGAAAGAAATAAAGCGGCCATTTATAGGGAACATGGAGTTCTGAGCACACGGCAATGGAAAACATTGTCATGATCACTTCCCTGTCACTAGTCACAGTATGCAGACAGCAGATCAGCCAGCCTGACCCTGACAACTCCTGCTAATTAAACATTGTCAGGTGTGAAGGACGGGAATATCAGGATTACACCAGGTTGACGATCTGGACAGAGAAGTGACCCAGAAAAAAAATGAGCAAAGATCCTGCCCAGAAGCGTGAACACACAGAATACACAGAGCAGACACGAGACGGGGAGGACACCAGTGTGCTTATAGAGAGGAAGATGGCAGTGATTACACACAGGCAGGGCGCCCACATCTCTGCCCACACTGGTACAGGAGGCACGCCATAATGGCGCTACTTTGCATGTTCTTCCACTGGTGTCAATTCAGATACATTCCGGACTGACCAAAATGAACAGGTCTCCTTTTGGATGGAGCCATAAATGAATGACTCAGGGAACAGCCACATTAATAAGAGCATGGTATAAATATGCCCAAGAGAAACATGTGTAGGCACCATTATGGATGTACTTCTGCTGTTAAAATCCACAATTAAGCTGCAAAATGTGTCAAATCCTTAGCAAAATCTATATATCCACAGCATGGTTGGAGATCAGGGGGGGATGATCCACCGCTGGGAGAGCTCACGATCCCAAGATCAGGACTGTATTACTGTTCCATTCATGGTCTATCGGACTGTGGTAAAGAGGTGAGATCTTTTCTCCACTCATAGCATAGTCATAGCATAGTCGGCTATGTACTTTGATACACAGGGGCTGAATAAGCCAAGTGATCCATTAATAGAGTTGTCCAGAACAGATACTGATGAGGTATCCTCAGGATAGCCCCACTGATAGTAGCCACAGGTGTACATAGACAGAACACCACAGTCCCGTGTGGCTGATCTTGGGTATTGCAGCTTGGATCTCATTCACTACAATGGGTTCTGTATAAACGTTAACATCCGACTGAAGCAAGAGACAATAACAGCTGATCATAGGTACGCCAGGTGTTGGAGTCCCACCGATCTAATAATGATGATGAAAGATCCTATCAATATATAGGTACTGCAGAACCACGAGACCCAATTGGAAAAAGGTAATAAAAGATGATCTGCAAGACATGCACACAGCACTGGAGGACGGGTACTTGGACAGGTCTACTGGTCACATTTGGGGCTCGTGCACACATAACACTGGTCAACAGCATTTTTGGTGCGAAAGATATTTCATTGAATTTAGGGTAACTTTGGGGTGCTGATTCTGAATATGTCATCAGTTTTGCCAGATTGGCTCAAGTTTTTGAGATTTTTCGTAAAATGTGTAACAAAAAAGACGTTTTTTGCTACTTTTTTAACGAATTCGGTTATGTTTCTGCTATGTTTTGTCAGTGTATATTCACCACAAATGTAACAGAATGAGTCTGGATCGTTAAGACAACTTCTTCTTGATGAGTTCATGCTTTTCACTGGAAAACAGACAACAACATAAAGTTAGTGCAAAAATCAAGCTATGGACAAACTTTTAGAACACTAATTAACACAAAACTATATTGAGAACTGCTCAGTTCAAGTACTAATCCAAAGAAATTAATGAGATGATGCGTCGCATTTACCAACAAGTGCTATAAATAAGATACCAAAAATCTCAAAAACTTGAGCCAATCTGGCAAAACTGATAGCATATTCAGAATCAGCACCCCAAAAATACCCCAAATTCATTCAAATATTTTGGGCACCAGAAAAAAATTTTTTTTTGTTGACCTGTGTAATTGATTTACTTGCACGGGAATATCGGACCAAGTTTTATCAGTGATTTTGAACAGCGCCCGCAATCATGGGTGCCCACAACAAAAAACAGGGGAGCCCACAACAAAAAACAGGGGAGCCCACAACAAAAAACAGGGGAGCCCACAACAAAAAACAGGGGAGCCCACAACAGAAAACAGGGGAGCCCACAACAGAAAACAGGGGAGACCAGAACAGAAAACAGGGGAGACCACAACAGAAAACAAGGGAGACCACAACAGAAAACAAGGGAGTCCACAACAGAAAACAAGGGAGTCCACAACAGAAAACAAGGGAGTCCACAACAGAAAACAAGGGAGTCCACAACAGAAAACAAGGGAGTCCACAACAGAAAACAAGGGAGTCCACAACAGAAAACAAGGGAGTCCACAACAGAAAACAAGGGAGTCCACAACAGAAAACAAGGGAGTCCACAACAGAAAACAAGGGAGTCCACAACAGAAAACAAGGGAGTCCACAACAGAAAACAAGGGAGTCCACAACAGAAAACAAGGGAGTCCACAACAGAAAACAAGGGAGTCCACAACAGAAAACAAGGGAGTCCACAACAGAAAACAAGGGAGTCCACAACAGAAAACAAGGGAGTCCACAACAGAAAACAAGGGAGTCCACAACAGAAAACAAGGGAGTCCACAACAGAAAACAAGGGAGTCCACAACAGAAAACAAGGGAGTCCACAACAGAAAACAAGGGAGTCCACAACAGAAAACAAGGGAGTCCACAACAGAAAACAAGGGAGTCCACAACAGAAAACAAGGGAGTCCACAACAGAAAACAGGGGCGCTCACACACAGCTTTCTTGGTCATAAAACCCTTAGGGTATGTGCACATCTGACGTTTTGTGGGCTGGTTTTGACCGGTCTCCGTCGGCGGTTCCCGCTGAGTTTTAAGTTAATTTATGTTAATCCTACCCACCGGTAGGATTAACATGCTAGTCAATGGAGTTTAGAAAACGCTGTGTACATTACAACGTTTTTTGTCTGGTCGTTTTCAGTTTATTCACCGGTTTCCGACCGGTTGTCAAAGATAGAGCAAGCGACTTCTTTTCAGCGGTTTTCCAGCGGGTCCAGCTGAACAAGTGCAGCAAAGACCAGTCTGGAAAACGCTAAGGAACACGCCGGGGAAATCGCCAAGAACACGCTGTACGACCGCTAGTAACCTGATCGCAAAACGTTAGCAAAACGCTAACAAAACCAGGGACACTAGCGAGTGCAGAAAACTCAGTTTCTGCTAATCTCCACCGGTTCCCGGTCGTTCTGCAAAGATGCAGAAACGACTGATGTGCACTTACCCTTATGCCACCTTGAGGATGAAGACATTTTTATTTTTTTTCCTTATCACCTTCTACTTCTAATGGGGGTGTCACACGCGTCAATGTCGTCAGCGATCTGATCGCTGACGACATTGACGGCTGATTGCTGGTGAGCTGTCACACAGACAGACTCACCAGCGATCAATTGACCAGTGACATCATGGAAACGATTTAAATATCGTTTCCACGATGTCCTGCTCCCGCTGCCAGCCTGCTGGAAGCGGGAGCAGCCTGGTCTCCAAGGTACACTGCGGGTAACTAGGCAGCGCGCGCTGCCTAGATACCCGACGTGTACCTTAGTTACCAGCCTCCTCCGCTCACCCGGTGAGCAGAGGAGGCTGGTAACTAAGGTACACAGTCGGGTATCTAGGCAGCGCGCGCTGCCTAGTTACCCGCAGTGTACCTTGGATACCAGCTCCCAGCGCTTGTGACAGGCGCTGGGAGCTGGAATATCGCTAGTCCCGGTGTCACACGCAGCGATGCTGCGTGTCCACCGGGCGACAATCGCCAGGTTTCAGAGCTGGTTCTGAAACCTGGCGATCATCAACCAGCGATTTATCGCTGGTTGATGCAGTATGTCACACGCGTCAATATCGCTGCAACGTCACGTGCAGTCGATATCGTGCAGGCGATATTGACGCGTGTGACACCCCCTTAAGAGCTAAAACTTTTTATCCTCCTGGTAGCAGCCGTACGATGACTTGGCTTTTGTGGGGACAAGTTGTAGTTTTGAATGTCACAATCTACTTTACCATATTAATTACTGCAAAATGGGTAAAATATTCTGTGATGAGTGAAGTTTTTAACCTTCGTCAGGCTGCATAATTTTACAACGTTAACAGGCTGCAGAGGTACAATTGTACCTTCATATATTATTATTGAAATTTGGCCAATATATTCTGGACCAAAACTGCAGAGATGTCACGAAATTTCAGCCCTCTACGGCTTTCCGAAAAAAAGTTATTGCAATTTTAAAAACGGAATAGTTACAATTGTACCTACTCAGCCGGACGAAGGTTAAATAAGCAAACACATTCTTCTGGGTTTGGGGCTTGAATTTCCCCATGTTCACTTGGCAATTGTTATGGTTAATATTTAGTATCTTATTTTGATTATCATTTAAGCTATTTATATATTATATATCTTGATAACTTGTGTTTGATCAGGTCTGTATAAGATCTGCAATGAAAGGAGAAACACCAGTAGGTTGAAGTGAACTGAAACTGCCTTAGGCTGGTTTCACACTGGCGTTTGCAAGTGCTGCGGAAGATGCGCATGCGCAAATGCATGTAAAAACGCATGCATGCGCATGCAAACGCAGCGCTTTTCTTGTGCATATTCATTTGCAAACATTCAAAAAGAACACTGCATATGCATGCGTTTGTTTGCATTTTTGCATGCAAACGCGTTTTTTCCACACATTTCTTCAATAATTCTTCTGCAGCATCCACACTGTTCTGGTAGGTTTTTTGACAGATCCTGCCCATAGGGAGTGGCTAATCTCTTTCTGGGCATGCGCATTGTCTTCTACGCATGCGTACCAAACGCAGACATCCGCAAGTCCTTGCGCTCGATTGTGTACATATAGAGAATAATGCGTAGATTATGCGCATTAGTTCGCATGCGGACACTTGCGCTTTTTTTGAGCACCCAAAAAATGCAACATGTTGCGTCTCCCGGCCGCGGAATTTCGACATGCCAGTACGCATACTCAGCCATACGCATGCCAAATAATGTCTCTGTGCACTCCATGTTAAAGACACATGCGCATTACGCTTGCGTTTGAGAAATTTTATCTGCAGCGCTTGCAAACGCCAGTGTGAAACCACCCTTACATCAAAGTATCTATTGCCCTTTTGTGTTGCTACATTTTTATGACCATGTGAAACTAAAAGTTGCCCCTTTAACCTGTCCAGCAGTATCTGTATCTCCCGAAGCTTTTTGATAATTGCTAAGTCATCCTATTGTATTTCATATATAAATACAAGTGAGCTGGCAAGGTCTTCATTAGACCAAGTCAGACAGGCTTAATACTGGCTGTGTGTGCTTGTTCTCTGATCGATCGACATATCTGAATATGGACCAGAACTGGCAGATGCAGAGACGCCTTGTGTCTCACTCCAAATTTGCTCTCCCAAGAAAAGGGGTTTCCACAACACTGTAAAACTGATAATTTGCTCAAAGAACTAGTGGCATTATGGCAATATCAAATTTATATATTTTTTTTATGTTTCAGGCTGGCAGGGATGAACCTGACAGCCCCGGATCGGATCAGCACACAGAACCGAAGGGCTAATATGCCCTCCTGTCCAGTGTGCTGCCGGACGCAGCTGCCGATTAATCAGGGCCGCGGCTCGCGGGGAGCTAGCCGTGGTCCCAAAACAACTGCGACGTGCAGCCGCAGGTGTCCGGTTCCCGGATCCTCCCGGACCGGTGCAATCCGACCCCATAGGCTCCCCTGTTAGGGAGCACCGGATTGCACCGGATCCAGGGGAATCTGGGAGAATCTGGCTTACGGCAATACGGGGAGATAATCCGATTTTTTCCGGATTCTGCCGGAGAGATGGAAACCGGATGGCAAATAGCTGCCATCCGGCTCCATCTGGCCCAATAGGCTACTATGGGGCTAAAATCCGGTCCGGGGCTGTCTGGTTTACACCGGACAGCCCCAGATCGGATCTTACCATGGTGTGAATCCACCCTCAGTCTAAAAATTGTTTTTTTTATTTTACATATTATTTTTTTTTAAACGTGAGAAAAAAAATTGTGTCACCGTCGGAGCTGTGTGAGTGCTTGTTTTTGTGGGATGAGCTTTAGATTTTATTGGTATCAATTTAGGGTCCATTAGTTTTTTTTATCACATTCTATTACATTTTTTGGAAAGACAAAATAATAATAATAATAATAATGTTTTTTGTTCCATTTTTACAACTATATAATTTTGCTTCTTTTGTGGGTTGCTAATGGCATGGTGATGCCAGTTTTATTTTTATAGTCCTCAGTAAGGCCAGAGTCACACATACCATCCGTTTTGGGGCTAAATCGCTTTTTGGGAACATTTTGGGAATTTTTTTTCCAAAGTCCAAAAACGGATGTCCGTTAATGCATGTGTGTCCGGGGCTGTGATTTCCACGGGTCCGGACACAGAAAGCTGTGCAGGGCACTTTCACGTTTGCAATGTATATATACATTGCAGAAGTGAAATTAAGTAAATCAAGGGTTAAAAAAAAAAAATATGTATGCTTACCTGTCCAGCGAGTCCCCTGATGCCTCCATCTAGCTCCACAGGGTTGAAAAACCTGGGAAGGCGGGGCTACCCGATCAGCTGATTTGGTCACATGACCGTAGGTACTGTGGTAATCGTTCATGTGACCTGATCAGCTGATCGGGGCCCTGTCTTGGGAGCTAAATGGAGGCATCGGGTTCTCGCTGGACAGGTGAGCATACATATTTTTTTTTTACTTTTAACCCTTGCTTTACTTAATTTCTCAGACCCGTGCTCCATAGACCATGTTAATCAGAGCAGTTTCCGATTTTGGGTACAGCAAAAAATCGGACACAATCAGATCCGACACAAATCTGATGGCAATAAGGCCAAATCCGATCAGATCCATGCCCATAGGGACATATAGGGGCCAAATCGGATTCAAGAAAATCGCAATGTGTAAGCAGCCTAAAGGAAGTCTATGGCTCCGCTCACTGCTCTGCTTGTAATCACAGGTAATCAAAAAGAGTCTGTGTTGTGATCAGTGGGGGTCTGCGACACCAGGTCAGCACCAATCGTGTCTAGTAAGCAGTGACTACAAACATCAAAACTTTATATTTTCTTAAAAGTAGCTGCCCTTTAAGAACACACATACAAACAAACACTTTGTAAAAGGTTGCCTACTATTAAATCTACTGTTTTGTAACTAAACCTCCTGCTGAACTGAAGGAAGGAGCGGAGTAAAGCAACTATAACATCTGACTACACACAGTGGCATAACGACCGGGGTCACAGGGGTCCCGGCTACGACCAGGCCGAGGCTAGAGGGGCCCGCTGCTTCAGCTGGATCTGTCATCTCGCCAAGAACGCATATCCAGCTGAAAGACATAGCAGTGAAGAAACCTGTCGGCTCCCTGTACTGCGATACAGGCTGCCAGCACACACACACACTGGCTGTGAGCCATTGACGTTTCAGTGACAGGGGCCCGTGCATGAGAGTGACATCACTATTACATGCGGGCCCTCTGTCCCTGTACTCCAATGTCAGCTGCCGGCCACTGTGCGCTGGCTATGGCAGGACACGAGGCGACATGGGAGCGGAGGAAAGGTGAGCGCAATGTTGTTTTCGCTTATGCGTTAGGGACAGAACAGGGACACATATGCATGGTGGGGACCATTTAAAGGGAACCTGACCCCTAAAAATGAGCCCCCAACCTTTAAAGAGCAATCCCTGCACCATCCTAATCTCTTTCTAGACATCCCTTTGTCTTTCAAATGGCTATTTGTAAAGTTATTTTTTACCTGCAGCACTGCGGCTTCTCTGAGCTTGAGAAGTCACACAGGGCATTCCCTGTGGCTAATCGCATCATATCCAGCTATACTGACGTCAGTACACCCATTTGGGTATATTGAGGACCTCGCGCAATGCGCATCACGAAGTCAGCAGTACACCCACTGACGTCAGTATAGCTGGATATGACGCGATTAGCGTCATAGCGGCTATACCGCCTAACTACAATGACAAGGAGGCTCTGTATTGTGTGTGTGTGTATATATATATATATATATATATATATATATATATATATATATATATATATATAACAAAAGGGACATATATACACAATGAGTACAATATACATACATACACCTGAGCAACATATTTGGGGGGGAAACAAGAGGGTGCGAACACAGGGGCCCATCAGACTCTAGTTATGCCACTGACTACACAGTTTGTAGTCTGTTTCCATGGTGACACACAGGTCTGCAAAAGAGCTGTATACACAAAAAACTACACCTCGGAGTCAAGCCTGCCCTGCAGTTTGATTTCTTATTTTAGTTACTATTAAGAAACTTTGAAGCTGCAGTTCTCAGTAATTACAGTAATCATTTAGGCTGCGTTTTTCCCTACGGAAGTGGAGCGTTTTTGACAGAGAAAGACTTGGTATTCAGAAATTAATTAGTTAATGAAACTTTTTTTTATTTTTTTGTAAAACAAAAAAATGCATAAACTCCGCACCAAAACACACCTGCATATTTGCAGGTTTTTTTTTCATGACTGCATTGAGGTCAACAGGTGAAAAACGCTGCAAAAAAAAAAAGAAAAAGAAAAAAAGTCTCGACAATTGACATTGTGCAGATTTTTTTCTGCATCAAATCTGCAAGGGAAAAAAAGGCGACGGGCTCAACATTGCAGAATTCTCATTGATGTTGCTGGCTTCAGGATGGGCATGCATCTGGTATAAAAAAAAAAAACAGAACAGTACCATCCAGCTACTTCAGTCCATTATTGTCCAGCTTTTTAACGGATCCTCCAAGATAGTGCCAGCGGTGCCATGATTCAGGACGCAGCTGACCATGTTGGATCGCAGGATAAGGAAAGGGGAAGTGGAGAGCCGCTCCACCGCCTAATCACCCTGGACTCCAGCACCTGGTGTGATGGCGTGGCAACCATGAATCATGGAGAAAAAGAAATCCACCGGAGCAGTACTTCTCAATTCTTTATTCCATGAATATAAAAATTAAAATCATTCAGCAATCTAGCAGGCGCTAGACGCGATTCGGAAGTAACCCTAAGGAAGGGTTACTTCCGAAGCGCGTCTAGCGCCTGCTAGATTGCTGAATGATTTTAATTTTTATATTCATGGAGGGTTACTTCCGAAACGCGTCTAGCGCCTGCTAGATTGCTGAATGATTTTAATTTTTATATTCATGGAATAAAGAATTGAGAAGTACTGCTCCAGTGGATTTCTTTTTCTTCATGACCATGTTGGATGACAGGGTTACCATCAGCTCTGTCCTCACTCAAGGCACCGCTGGAACAGCCGAAGCTCTCAGTGTACTCATTGTGTCCACGGAGCTTTCGCTGATGGGATGCTTCCTCCTTCAGCGTGACTTCCTATACAGCAGAGCTCAATGTGCTTTGTGGAACATCGTTGTGGATTATCGTCATCAGAGGGTATGTTTGGGGTTAATAAATGGGAAAATGAGGGTTGTCTGTGTGTTTTATTTCTAATAAGGAATTTTTCATACTGTTGTGGGTTTATTTACTATTCACTTACTGGACTGGTAATGGGCAGGTATCAAGACACTTGAACATTACCAATCTGATCTTAAAGACAGCTGTCAATACTCTGCTGCCATAACTCCTTCTATCACCCCGATGCCACCACACCAGGGCATCGGGAAGAGCAGGGTAAAACGCCAGGATTTGGCGATTCTAATAAATGCACCAAATTTTGGGGGGGCAATAACTATGTGCTTCCCCAGGGTGAGAACAACAACCCACAGCTGTGTGATTGATCTTGGCTGAGTATCAAATTAGGGGGGACCCCATGCTGCTGTTTTTCTTTTTAAATAATTTCTTTTTGAATAATTTAAAAAAAAAAAAAAAAAAAAAAAAAAAACACATGTGGTCCATTTATGCGATACTCAGCCAATGTAAAGCACATAGCTGGGTACTGCAGTCGGCAACAGGCCGCTTCATCTTTGCCGAGAATGAAAAATATGGGAGGCCCTTATGCACTTTTTTCTTATATTTATTTCACACTATGATGGTAGGTTGGTTGCATGCACTATTGTATGTAGAAACCAAACACAGACACTGTAACAAATTGTGGGGGCGTAATCTGAGTGCAATAGCCAATCACAGATGCTGTTGCAGAGAGTGGGCGTCTGTGATTGGCCATTGTAGTTCAGTGCAGTGAATATTCATGAAGCGTAAATGAGTAGCCACAGAAGCATAGAGGATACTCAGTAGCCATACCGGATCCTGTTTTATCAGATCCGACATGATCCAGTAAACCTGGATCCAGCACCCATTGACTTCTATTATAATTGATGCCTTTACAGGATCTTGTTTCTGTTGAAAAACTAGATCTATGCTGGATGGATTTCAAAACTGCAGGTGTGAACTTTGCCTTACCGGAATTTTTACTCTGCAGTACGTCTTTTTAATTGATTTTTTTTTCTGTGAATTTAGTCATTAAACTTTCATTTATTTTGTGAAATTCAATTATTAAGACTCATTTTTATTAATTGCTTTCTCTGATTTTCAGCATTGTTGGGTCAGCGATGTTCATTTTTACCATTTCTGATTTTCTCAAAAGTCGTCCTGAGTTTTAAAACCTGTACAGGCCTGACTACTTCTCACAGCTGAGGCTTTGCTGCAATTCTATCCTGTCTTCACAATCCTTAAGCTAAACATGGTGCCTCCAGGCTGATAACTTGTAGCAAACTGCACAGACTAAGGCCCCCTTCACATCACGATTTTTTAGGATCTGTGGTTATCTGTTGTAAAACGGATAGCCATGGATTCAATTTAGCCCCCATGTATCCTTATGGGCATGGATGGGTCCTAAATGGCCATCTGATTGTGTCCAAATTGTCACGGATCCAATTGTGTCCGATTTTTTAATGTACCCAGAATTGACTGCTCCAATTTTGGGCACAGCGGACCAAATCGGACATAATTGGATCCGGCGCTCTCCTCGGCAAACAACATGAGAGCCTATGGATAGCGGATCCGGGAAAAACCAGGATTGTTCCGCGGATCCGATTTTAGTGTACTGAGCATGCTCAGTACACTAAAACTGCTCTGTTGCCTGCAGAATGTAGTTCTACATACACTGCAAAAAGAGAAATTAAAAGTGCAAAGTGTAAAAAATTAAAATTAAAAATGCTGACCTCTTCGCCGAGTGTCCCGCGATGCATGGCATCCAACTCTGATGGCTGAAGGACCTTAATCAGCTGACCGGGAAAGGGCAGGGCAACCCGATCAGCTGATGTGTCACATGACAGCATCAACTGAGCAGTTTAAACTGCCCGTCCGCCAAAACTGATTGGCAGGCAAGCAGTATAAACTGCTCAGCTAATGCTGTCATGTGACACATCAGATGATCAGGTTGCCCCACCCAGCTGATTAAGGTCCTGCAGCCATTGGAGTTGGATGCCGTGCATCGCGGGACACTCGGCAGAGAGGTGAGCATTTTTTTTTAAATATTCTTAACAGATTGTACTTTAATTTCACTTTAGCAGTGTACGTAGATAGACTGCTAAAGAGAAATTACACTGGACAGAGCAGTTTTAGTGTACTGAGCATGCAAAGTACACTAAGATCGGATCCAGGAAACTATCCCATTTTTTCCCAGATCCGCTATCCATAGGCCCCTATATTATTTACTGCGGACAGCATCAGATCATATTCTGTCCGATTTGGTCCGCTGTGCCCAAAATGGGAGCAGTCTCCGATTCTGGGTACATCAAAAAATCTGACGAGAGCAAAAGGTGGCCGCCGCCGACCGACGAGGAGAGCAAAAGGTGGCCGCTGACGAGGAGAGCAAAAGATGGCCGCTGACGAGAGCAAAAATGGCGATGACTGCAGTTTGCAAGCCCCCGGCTGCCACGGTAACACACCGGCGCCCTGTGATCATGATGTGGGGGCCCATAGACACCAATAAGCATAAAACGGCAGCGATCGGCCCTCCAGCTGTGGTGACACTACAAGTCCCAGCATTCCCGGACAGTCAGCATGCTCCATGCAGGTGTATAGGTCCAGTATACCCAAAGTGACCCCGTAGCGGGTACCTTCACCTCTGACCCTGGGTAAACAGGGGCCTCATGTCACTCAGAGGCCACAACACAATATCCACTACTACCCCCAGCATCTCAGGGACTCCATCATCGCCATGTCGGTGAGCCATCAGTGAGAGCTCCTACTTACTGACTGTTTCCAGCCAACCCAAGGCTCAGTATAGGCGAAACAGACACCAGTATACACAGGGCTCCTGCGGGTAATACCTCAGCCCCCCGCCATAGAGGAGCAGCCCCCGGTCCTCACCTCACCTCTCTCTCAGGTGCCCAGTCCTCACCTCTCTTTCCCCCCGGGTGCCCGGTCCTCACCTCACCTCTCTCCTCTCGGTGCCCGGTCCTCTCCTCACCTCTCTCCTCCCGGTGCCCGGTCCTCACCTCACCTCTTTCCCCCCGGGTGCCCGGTCCTCTCCTCACCTCTCTCCTCCCGGTGCCCGGTCCTCACCTCTTTCCCCCCGGGTGCCCAGTCCTCTCCTCACCTCTTTCCCCCCGGGTGCCCGGTCCTCTCCTCACCTCTCTCCTCCCGGTGCCCGGTCCTCACCTCACCTCTTTCCCCCCGGGTGCCCAGTCCTCTCCTCACCTCTTTCCCCCCGGGTGCCCGGTCCTCTCCTCACCTCACCTCTTTTCCCCCGGTGCCCGGTCCTCACCTCACCTCTCTCCTCCCGGTGCCCGGTCCTCTCCTCTCTCTCTCTCCCGGGTGCCCGGTCCTCTCCTCTCTCTCTCTCCCGGGTGCCCGGTCCTCTCCTCACCTCTTTTCCCCCGATGCCCGGTCCTCACCTCACCTCACCTCTTTCCCCCCGGGTGCCCGGTCCTCACCTCACCTCTTTTCCCCCGGTGCCCGGTCCTCACCTCACCTCTTTTCCCCCGGGTGCCCAGTCTTCTCCTCACCTCTCTCTCCCGGGTGCCCGGTCCTCTCCTCTCTCTCTCTCCCCGGTGCCCGGTCCTCTCCTCACCTCTCTCTCTCTCCCGGTCCTCTCCTCACCTCTCTCCCCCCGGTGCCCGGTCCTCTCCTCACCTCTCTCTCTCTCTCCCGGGTGCCCGGTCCTCTCCTCTCTCTCTCTCCCGGTGCCCGGTCCTCTCCTCTCTCTCTCTCCCGGTCCTCTCCTCACCTCTCTCCCCCCGGTGCCCGGTCCTCTCCTCACCTCTCTCTCTCTCCCGGGTGCCCGGTCCTCTCCTCACCTCTCTCTCTCTCCCGGGTGCCCGGTCCTCTCCTCACCTCTCTCTCTCGGTGCCCGGTCCTCTCCTCACCTCTTTTCCCCCGGTGCCCGGTCCTCACCTCACCTCTTTTCCCCCGGGTGCCCAGTCTTCTCCTCACCTCTCTCTCCCGGGTGCCCGGTCCTCTCCTCTCTCTCTCTCCCGGTGCCCGGTCCTCTCCTCACCTCTCTCTCCCGGTCCTCTCCTCTCTCTCTCTCCCGGTGCCCGGTCCTCTCCTCACCTCTCTCTCTCTCTCCCGGTGCCCGGTCCTCTCCTCACCTCTCTCCCCCCGGTGCCCGGTCCTCTCCTCACCTCTCTCTCCCGGTGCCCGGTCCTCTCCTCACCTCCTCTCTCTCTCCCGGTCCTCTCCTCACCTCTCTCCCCCCGGTGCCCGGTCCTCTCCTCACCTCTCTCTCTCCCGGGTGCCCGGTCCTCTCCTCACCTCTCTCTCTCGGTGCCCGGTCCTCTCCTCACCTCTTTTCCCCCGGTGCCCGGTCCTCTCCTCACCTCTCTCCCCCCCGGTGCCCGGTCCTCTCCTCACCTCTCTCCCCCCGGTGCCCGGTCCTCTCCTCTCTCTCTCTCTCCCGGTGCCCGGTCCTCTCCTCACCTCTCTCCTCTCTCTCTCCCGGTCCTCTCCTCTCTCTCTCTCTCCCGATGCCCGGTCCTCTCCTCACCTCTCTCTCTCTCTCCCGGTGCCCGGTCCTCTCCTCACCTCTCTCTCTCCCGGTGCCCGTCTCCTCTCCTCACCTCTCTCCCCCCGGTGCCCGGTCCTCTCCTCACCTCTCTCTCTCTCCCGGGTGCCCGGTCCTCTCCTCTCTCTCTCTCCCGGTGCCCGGTCCTCTCCTCACCTCTCTCTCTCTCTCTCCCGGTGCCCGGTCCCTCTCCTCACCTCTCTCCCCCCGGTGCCCGGTCCTCTCCTCACCTCTCTCCCCCCGGTGCCCGGTCCTCTCCTCTCTCTCTCTCTCTCCCGGTGCCCGGTCCTCTCCTCTCTCTCTCTCCCGGTGCCCGGTCCTCTCCTCACCTCTCTCTCTCTCCCGGGTGCCCGGTCCTCTCCTCTCTCTCTCTCCCGGTGCCCGGTCCTCTCCTCACCTCTCTCTCTCTCTCTCCCGGTGCCCGGTCCTCTCCTCACCTCTCTCCCCCCGGTGCCCGGTCCTCTCCTCACCTCTCTCCCCCCGGTGCCCGGTCCTCTCCTCTCTCTCTCTCTCCCGGTGCCCGGTCCTCTCCTCTCTCTCTCTCCCCGGTGCCCGGTCCTCTCCTCACCTCTCTCTCTCTCTCCCGGGTGCCCGGTCCTCTCCTCACCTCTCTCTCTCTCTCCCGGTGCCCGGTCCTCTCCTCACCTCTCTCCCGGGTGCCCGGTCCTCTCCTCACCTCTCTCCCGGGTGCCCGGTCCTCTCCTCACCTCTCTCTCTCTCCCGGTGCCCGGTCCTCTCCTCACCTCTCTCCCCCCGGTGCCCGGTCCTCACCTCACCTCTCTCCTCCCGGTGCCCGGTCCTCTCCTCACCTCTCTCCCCCCGGTACCCGCACACTCACACTCAGCCTGCCGTTCCTGTCACTGGGATGAAGCCGCCATCACTCCACGTCGCTGCAGTCAGCTGCGTCACCAGCGTCACTAGCATCACGTGACCGACTCCCTGCCGGAAAAAAAAGTGGGCGTTGAAAGAGGCGTGACGTAACGGCGGAGCTGGGTGTGATTATGTAAATTACTGTAATGGGCGGAGTTATTAAACATTTACTGAGTGTGGCTATGAAAATCGATATTAGCAAGGGGCGCGGTTATGTAAATGAGAAGAGCAATACAGCGAGCTGTGGTTGTACGGCTGGTTTCACAAGGTATATCGGAGGGGGCGTGGTCATGTAGAACAAGTATGATGGGTGGGGCTGCCTTCTGGAGTGGGCGTGCCGTGTGTGTGTCACTCAGTGTCAGTGGGCGGAGCTCATGAATAATTTATAAAACACAAACACTAATGACATATTAACCCTTTCCTCATTAACTGACTTTCTTGTTTTCAAAAGTGACTAGTTTTTTTATTCCAATAACTTTCCCATGTTTCATTCTTACAATTGGAGGTGATGCAGCGTGTTTACTAGATTTTCTTTTTTTGGGGTAAAATCTGCCTCCATTTTTCACTTTTTTTATTATTACAAAGCGCTGAAATACGCGGTAAAGGTTGTTCTATGTGTATCAATCATTCTCATAGCAGATGGGGCGATTCTAGAACATGCGTGATCCTAGAACATGTGCGTTTCTAGATCATGAGCGATTCTAGAACATGCGCGATCATAGAACGTGTGCAATTCTAGAATGTGTGCAATTCTAGAATGTGTGTGATTCTAGAACGTGTGTGATTCTAGAACGTGTGTGATTCTAGAACATGAGCGATTCTAGACCGTTTGTGATTCTAGACCGTTTGTGATTCTAGACCGTGTGTGATTCTAGAATGTGTGTGATTCTAGAATGTGTGTGATTCTAGAACATGAGCGATTCTAGACCGTTTGTGATTCTAGAACGCGTGGGATTCTAGAATGTGTGTGATTCTAGAACATGAGCGATTCTAGACCGTTTGTGATTCTAGTCCGTGTGGGATTCTAGAATGTGTGGGATTCTAGAATGTGTGGGATTCTAGAATGTGTGGGATTCTAGAATGTGTGTGATTCTAGAATGTGTGTGATTCTAGAATGTGTGTGATTCTAGAATGTGTGTGATTCTAGAACATGAGCGATTCTAGACCGTTTGTGATTCTAGACCGTTTGTGATTCTAGAACGTGTGCGATTCTAGAATGTGTGTGATTCTAGAATATGTGTGATTCTAGAACATGAGCGATTCTAGACCGTTTGTGATTCTAGAACGTGTGCGATTCTAGAATGTGTGTGATTCTAGAACATGAGCGATTCTAGACCGTTTGTGATTCTAGAATGTGTGCGATTCTAGATTGTGTGTGATTCTAGAACGTGTGCGATTCTAGAACGTGTGTGATTCTAGACCGGGTGTGATTCTAGACCGGGTGTGATTCTAGACCGGGTGTGATTCTAGACCGGGTGTGATTCTAGACCGTGTGTGATTCTAGACCGTGTGTGATTCTAGACCGTTTGTGATTCTAGACCGGGTGTGATTCTAGACCATGAGCGATTCTAGATCGTGTGCGATTCTAGACCGTGTGTGATTCTAGACCGTGTGTGATTCTAGAACATGAGCGATTCTAGACAGTGTGTGATTATATATTAATCCAACTACTCCCGCTATCAATGACAGTGCCAACGAGGAGGGTGTGAGGAGGCGCTGCTGCACAGGGCGGCCGGGGCCTGGCAGGCGCTGCTAGCCATCCACAAGGGCGTCCTCTTGTGTGGTTTCTGCATCCTGTGCACTCTCTCCCTGTGGTGAATCGGCCACCGAACCTGGCAGCTCCACAGTGCCTCCCGTTAAACCCAGGTCAGTCAGAGAACTGCCTGAGGATAAAGAAGGGCAACAGCTGCCCTGTCAGTGCTGGTTTATTAAGGCACCTCTCAGTGAGTGTGATATACGCCTTCTGATCCGCGACCAGAAGCACATATAATCTTCTCCACCCCGTCACTGATAGAGGCCCTGAATAACCCCAAGCACTAATTGCTGCCACCAGTTCCTCGTTTAATATAAGTCCGGTCCGTGGTCGGGCTTATATTGGGTCAGAAACCAACCCAGGTAGCGTTAAATGAGCACGCGGACGTGGGAATCGTGATCAAGATAAAAAGAGCAACTCAAGATTAACTTTATTTAATCACCCTATTGGTACACTAGATTAATATTTACAGTTATCAAGATATTACAAATATTACAGTCAGTTATGCAAATAAAAGATAAATGGAATACACAGAATTACACACACATGTGAGCAGTTACCTTAATGCTGATGGCACCACAAGGGCGGCGTGATGCCAGTCTGTTCCTTGGGTAATCTCTGGCTTTGGTGGAATAATAATGCCTCTTCAGAAGAAATACAATATGGAGATGGGGCAGCTGATTTTTATACATTGAGGCTGACCCCTGTCTCCACCCATCTCACACCTCTGGGCTGTCTCACAACTCCCACCCCTCTAAGTGGAGATTCAGATATCCAAAACTTATTATCTGCCATAGCTTTGTCTGTGAATGTCGCAGGCAGAAGACAATGCTCTCATATTTTCAGTTATAATTTTATGTACGCCTGGATATGAAACATGACTATTCTGAGCCAGAATAGCCAATATCACGTTTCGGTGGCTTACAGTCATCGCACGGTCATATTAATATAAAGGCTATGATCGTCTGGATCTGTAGGTTTCATATTTATATTCAACATCATCATAGAAGGGACGGCTTATGAAATATTAAAAGTTATAACTCGTCTCCGTTCAGTCTAGGCTGAGTGAAAGGGTTTCCTCTCATCAGTATTAGAAGGAGATTCGTTTTCACACTCTGGTGTTCCTTAATTATCCTTCTGGAAGCCCTATTCCGTGACCACAATGGGTGCTTCCTCAGATTGATTAGCATATCACAGGTGAGGAAGAGCCCGTTTGTGTGGCCTGTTGGCATTGACCATTTCCCAGAGATGAAGCCTCTGGCTAAATAAGGGTTGGGGCTGAGTGGATCTTGCAACCTATAAGACAAGATGGATGCTCACAAATATTGCTTTCTGGGACAAAATTGAAGCTGGGGAATATGGCAATATTCCTTACAAATATTGCTTATTCATCACACTCCCCTTGTGCTATCTCTACCCCTTGCGCCTTCCCCCCTTGGCACTCTCTCTCCAGTGTGCTGTCTCCCTTGTGTGGTTTCTGTATCCTGTGCACTCTTTCCCCTTGTGCTATCTCTCCCCCTTGCGCCTTCCCCCCTTGTGCACTCTCTCCCCAGTGTGCTGTCTCCCTTGTGTGGTTTCTGTATCCTGTGCACTCTCTCCCCTTGTGCTATCTCTCCCCCTTGCTATCTCTCCTGTGCTCTCTCTCCCCTTGTGCTGTCGTTGTAACAGCGTATACCTTTCTCTGTCCTGTATTCATGCAATTTACTGTATTGTAATGTACAAAAACTACTGCGAAAAAGCAGCATTCGAAAATTACCATCAATGCCAAAATCAAAAAGCAACACTGCCCTTGCAGGACGCAGTCAGATCCCACTATGTGAAGCAAGCCCAGGTGCAGGCTGATAAATCACCTCAACCTACAACAAAGTGTGGGAGGCGACCTGCCATGTACACAATGGGCCTGCTTAGGACACCATTCACTGATACATATGATGCAGTGTCTGAAAGCTACCCACTGGCTCTGCCACCTAACCAATGGGCCGCCCAGTACGATGCTTCTGCACCACTAGATGAACGGCGCCCCATGGAGCCCAGCTGCACCCCAAAAATTATAAAAAAAAGTGCAAAAAAGTTTTTATGTGATAAACAAAAAACCTTATAGATTTGTTAGGACTCATGAGCTATGGGGATCCGTGACATGGATCATGAGGTCTTGGCCAATGCATGAACTAATATCCCATCTATAAGGTTTTTTGACTCAGCCACTCATGTTGCACCACTAGGAGTTTATGGGGTGCGGCCCGCAGCAACAAAGACTTCTCATCAGGGTAAGCACTTGCAGGAGGTCATGCTGGATGGACAGAGACTTGTTGGATTATGTGACTCGGGGGCTTTCCTCACGCTGGCTGATTTCCGAGTGGTTCGGCCTGAAACAATCCACCAAGGATCTGGGGTTGTAATTTAACTGGCTGGTGGATCTGAACTTTGGCTTTGGGGTCAAGCGATGTGTGGTTGGAGTGATCAGTGGCCTACCTGCAGATGTTCTCCTGGGTAATGATGTAGGGGAGCTACAATGCCGATTTATGGCTGCATGTAGCCGAGTGTAAGTCCCACTATGACTATGTGTACTTGACAAAATACCTGTAGCGGTCCCTAGTCCGTACACAAATTGAGGGGGGAAGGGGTTGTAACGGTGTATACCTTTCTCTGTCCTGTATTCATGCAATTTACTGTATTGTAATGTAACCTGTGCCCCTTCCCCGCCTGTGCTCATGGTGTAACAAACTTGTACATCCCCCATGTACTACCTCTGGTGGCAGATTGTGTATTTGCTCTTCTCAGCAGGGGACTCAGCCAAGATACACATTGCTAGACAGAATAGAGCCAGAAGTTACTAGAATCTTCTGAAAGGAGCAAACCATTCAATAGTAGGTGTGAACCCCCCTATATACATGGGCTGATCCCAGGAGTCCAGACAATAGACTCATGTTTAGGATCAGTCTGTTAGGCGGCCGTGAACGATATCGTTAACGATCGCGCGTGCATGTGATCGCTAACAATATCGCTCACAAGATTGAAGCGTGTGATGGCTGCCTTAGTTGAATGTGGAGGTGGAAGAGACCAAGATTTTAGCTGAGGCGAGATCTTGGTGCCCATGGGATTGTGCAGCGTCCTTCCTTGGTTGGATCCAGTGGACTCTATCTGGACTATTTCTTCCATTAACCTGGCCTCAGGATTGCAGGGTGACGCCCCGAATCTGTTCTCTTTGTGTGGACTCATTGTGGAATCGGCAGAATTGTCTTCATTTGTGCGGTTCCATCTCCCATGTTCAATAAAACAGGTTGCATAGATCATCGGCCTTGTGTGCCTTCCTGCTCTGTCACAGTATGCTCACTCCCTTGTACTATCTCCCCTGTGTGCACTCTCCCATTTAGTGCTATTTCTGCACCCTGTGCACTCTCTCCCCCTTTTGCTATCTCTCCCCCATGCTATCTCTCTTTTGCTCTCTCTCCCCCCTTGTGCTGTCTCTCCCTTTTGTGCTCTCTCCCTTGTGCACTCTCTGCACGCTGTGCACTCTCCCCTTGTCCTCTCTTGTGCTATTTCTCCCTGTGATCTATGCTCTCTATTGTGCTCTCTCTCCCTATGCGCTCTCTCTTGTGCTCTTTCTCCCCTTGTGCTCTCTCCACCTTTGTGCTGTTTCTGCACACTGTGAACTCTCTCCCCTTGTGCTCTCTCCCCGTGCCCTCTCTTGTGCTATTTCTCCCCATGATCTGTGCTCTCCCCTTGTGCTATCTCTCCCCGTGCGCTCTCTTGTGCTATTTCTCGCCATGATCTCTTTGTGCTCTCTCTCACCCTTGTGCTGTCGCTCCACCCTGTGCACTTCTCCTCTTGTACTATCTCTCCACCCTGTGCGCTTTCTCCCCTTGCAATCTCTCTCCCTATGCGCTCTCTGTCCGCCAATTGTGGGCTGTCTCACTCACCCCTGTGCAACACCTCTCTCTCCCTATGCACTGAGGATCCACTGTAGCAGCTGGATGGGTCCGACCCAAGGGTATGACTAAGTGAAACCCAAGTGCAGGCGATAATGAATGCCTGTTCTGAGGCCAGTATCCTGGACGACATGTGGGACCCCCATCACAGATGTCCTATAGGTGGCGCTGTTTTCTTTGAATGATCAGCCAAACCTATGGGCTTCTCCACATTACAGTAACTGTAATTTTTTTTTATTGTAATGTACAAGAAATCCTATAGGTGACACTGTTTTTGAGACAAACTTACAGACTGGATAGGACTTTTATATAGTAGATATCAGACACATTTTTACTTTTTATCTGTAGGGGCAGGGCTAGTAAAAGTGATTTGGATTGGTACCGGCTTATTTTATTTTACATTTATTTCACACATTATGCCCACAATAAGGTCAAGACATTTGGGAGGCATTTCAACATGTAAAAAAAATTTGTTTGCTTCCCGATCTCCCTTATAACTGGTATATTAATGTCAGTTACAGGAGAAATTGTGCCTCCTGGGTGCACACGTCCCAGCCTCAGAGAAGATCAATCCCGAAGGCAACAAAGCCGTGCTCATGTGCGGCTTTATATAGTGATGCCGCGTCATGTTGTAATGCATGTTATCATGTCCACATTGGAGTGCTAACATGCTAAAAGGGCCGACTAGTCAAAACCCTAATTAGCCTATCGTAAATGGTTTTTAGGCGGCCGTCACACGCTGAGATATCCTTAGCGATATTGTAAGCGATCACGTGCACGCGCAATCGCTTACAATATCGCTCACATCGCTGGTGAGATGTCACACAGACAGACTCACCAGCGATGCGGAGCCGCGATCTCGCTCGTTACTATGGTACACATCGGGTTACTAGGCGCCGCGCGTCGCTTAGTTACCCGACGTGTACCATAGTTACCATCTCCCAGCATAGGCGCGGTCGCTGGGAGATGGATCATCGTGGTGTCATACACCACGATGATGCAGATCGTTGCATCGTTCATCGCTAGATCTGAGAACCGAACCTCAGATCAGCGATGTCACGATCAAGCGATTTAACATCGTAAATCGCTTGATTACATGCAACGATATCTTGCCCGATATCGCTTAAGCGATCAAAAAGGAGATCACTTAAACGATATCGGGCAAGATATCGTTCCGTGTGACGGCCGCCTTAGACATACTTTTTCTAATGATCTGTTTATGGATGATGCTACATAATGGGACTGTTAGGCAGGGAATATAGATATGTGCATACAACTGCTGGTGCTTCTGGGTGCACAGAGGACCTGGCAGGTTTTAAAGGGGTTCACCACCTTTAGAAATAATTCCTTTATTTTTTCAGCTGGTTTTCATTAACAATGCTACACCGTTTGATTTCTGTGTACTGCACAGTCTATTTATTACTAGTTCCAAAATGAGGTAACTGAGCGTCTACCAGTGAGCTCGTTATGACGCTCAGACAATGAGTATGTAGAAGGTTGTCTCTTTTTCCCCCGAGCTCCTCTCAGCCAATTCATACAAATGTATACATTACAGGTCACATAAAGGAAAACAGAGAGACAAGAAAAGCCAAACAGTTGGGAAATTTTAACCCCTTCGTGACATTATCGGTTGTGTCTCTGCCTTTAATGCAGGCTCACACACTGAGCCTGAGTCTTTCCCCACACTTGATTTCTCACTTAGTGCCACTAAGAAGCCTCAGGAGCAGGGCTGTGGAGTCTAGAAGTCAAACCTCCGACTAACTCAGACTCCAACTTTACGACTCCGAAGCCCTGCACAGAAGGATCAGAGATCCACTTGCAGCTTTTAACCAGCTAAATGCTGCTGTTAATCACTGACAGCGATATTTAACACACGCAAGCAGTAAGAGAATTATTGATCCCGCCCATCACGTGATCACGGGGTGCTGATGGGCTGTCATGAAGCCAGTGGTCTTTACCTCTGTGCCTGTCATCACAACCCCTCCCCTGCCTGTTAACACCGGCCCGTGGTGATGCATGGCTCTGTATAGCACAGGCAATCGGAGCTTCCAGTCCCCTGGGGGACTAATAAATACAATAAAAAAACATGAAATACTGTAAGAATTAAAAAACAAGCTGATATCACCACCCTTCACCCCCATTAAAAATATAACAATTTCAAATACCGGTAAATAAAAAGAACACACATATTTGGTATTGCCACGTTCAGAAACATCCGATCTATCAAAATACAAAATAAAATTATTCTGATCAGTAAACAAAAACGCCAACATTACATTAAAAGGTGATCAAATCTACCCCAAAATGGTAGAGGTTAAAATGTCAGCTCTGGGAACTAAAAATAAGCCCCAGATCTCAAAAAATGAGAATTTTATGGGTCTTGGAAAAAGAGAAGGAAAAAAACAAAAATGAAAAATCACCTGGGGTGAAGGGGTTAATAAGACCGAATTGCAAATATGATAGCCCCAAATATACATGCATTCAAGAAATAAATTTTTTTTTTTTTTAAAGTCCCAAATGTGCACAACCACGCCAGATCCAAGGTGCTGTTGTCGCACAGTCTTAGGGCCGCTTTACACACACCAACTTCTGAACAGATCTCTGGTTGCAATGAAAATCATGGATACATTGCTCCATGTTGTACACAGCCACAAAATGGAGCAATGTGTCCATGATTTCACTGCAACCAGAGATCTGTTCAGAAGCTGGTCACAGAAGTTGGTGTGTGTAAAGTGGCCCTTATTGCTGTGTCCTGGCGCTGTATCTATGGAGCAGGCACCTATTGTGATGCCACACCCATATCTGTGATCTCCTCCCACTGCCCTCTGTCATCCCTTAAAGGGGTTGGATAAAGGTGACCCATTGTTAGGATAAGTCGTCAATATCAGATCAGTGGCGACCAATAACAAGTGCCCCCACCAATCAGCTGTAATTTGCGCCGACCTAAACCATGCTTGGAGTAAAATAGCACTGCAGCTCGGATCCCATCACTGCAATAGGAGCTGAGCTGCAGTACCAAAAATGGCCACTACACGGTATATGGAGTTGTTCTGGCGCCATAGATGGTTCATATTGATGCCCGATGCAGAAGATCACATCTCATATCTGGGGAACTGGGGAAACGTATCAGTATCCAAGTAATGGATCAGCCCTTTTAACTATGTTTCCAGATCAGCGCTATTCACAATGATAAAGAATTACAAAACGTGTGTATTCTGCCAGCACAGATTAGACAGCACTGTGAATAATAATTTATTATTTTGTGTTACTCAACTATAAAATAATTTTTCTTATATATGATCTGGAATACTATAGAATACGATATACAGGAGGAATCTGATCTGTAACAAGTTTACATAATTAATAAAATCCCTTATTAGCGGAGAGGTGGAGACTGCGTTCTGTCACTAGTAAGGTAGAGGTGAAGATCAGAGTTTGGTCCGGGGTGCTTTTTTGGGGTGAGATCAGTCCGTCTTTTTATTCATGGTCCCATTCTGTGCTTGAGCGGCGTTCCCATCCGTTATCCCATTACACTCCAGCTGTAAAGGACAAGCAGAGAAGAAACAATAATGACCACAATCACCTCATCCTACACAGCAATTACTCCAGATACCCAGAAATAATACTTTATATGGCACTTTCACATATACTTTTTTTAATCCGGCGGAGATTTTGCTTTTTTTATAAAACCAGAATGCAAACTGGATCCGGTTTGTGCCCATTGATTTTCAGTGGGCCCTCCGGTATCTGGTTGCATTCAGTTGGTGCCAGTTTTTAACCAAGACCAAAAAACTGAATATGCAGCGTTTTTTGTCCTCAGTAAAAAAAAAAACACAAAACACTGTTGACCGGATCAGGCATACTGCAGCATGATTATGTGTCAATAAGTGCTGGATCTGAAACCGGATCTGGCATGCCTACTGAACATGCGCGGTAACGTCACACAAAGTTTGGGGTTTGTACTGAACACCTAAGTGTTTTGGAAGAAGTGGATCATAAGAGGAGAAAGAAGCAGATTTCTTCGATAAGATATATTATGGAGTATCCTATATTTGCTTCTGCTATTTTATGAAAAAAGTATTTTTAAGTGATAGTGTTTTACTTTCCAACATACTGATCCTTTGTTTTTGTCTGCTGACATCTGCATTTTGGGGAGAATGAGGAAGAACCTCTTACATATTAGTTAGCTGATCACCGCTGACAAAAGCAGTCTAAACATTTTTGTAATGTGAACAGGGGCTTCAAAGGCGTTTTCCAGGACTTTGATATCAAATCAGTGGTATGACACCTGTTTCTTCTATCAGTTGTTTTCAGCTCCTGCAGCGATCAGATGTACACAGTGTATGATACCGGAGCATCACAGCTCCGCACACTGTAATGGCCGCTCTTCAGTACAGCAGCTCGGATTATGGCCTCTGTATGACATGCTGCGTGGCTCTGTACATCTGGGCCCAATGAGATCATATAACACCGATACTTATCTATCTGAAATTGATGACATATCCTAAAGGCCACGTTAGGAGATCGTGAACGATATCGCTGAAACATCACGGGTTTGGAGTCGTTCATACAACATTGTTAGGACCTCGTTGCGTGTGACACCGAGATACAACTACGATAAATCGTTGGATGGTTGATTGCAGATTTGAGAACATGTTATCAAATCAGACGATCTACAATTAGCCAACCTGCTGCATCGTTCTGTGTGAAACCATAATAATGATGTTGTTAACGACTTCACCTATTCACAACAGTGAACAAGGATCATTCGCTGGGTTGTACGAACGATACCTGATTGCTACATCGTTGGCGAGTCGTCCACAATATCTATACATGTGACATCTCACCAACGATGTCAAAACGATGTCCTAACGACTGCGCTCCCGTGAGATTGTTGGTGATATCTTAATGACATTGAAGCGTGTAACGGTACCTTAAGACTAGGTCATCAACGTCTAAAGCCAGGAAAAAAGCCTTTAACCCTTTTACTCATCTGATTACCCCTTTTATATTTCCCAGACTTACAGAAGTGTTCCTATATTGAGAAGTAATATCAGATTGCTTGTACAGGTGGGTGTCTGACAGCTCGGACTGCAAGTAATTATGAGAACTAAGGGACAGGAGAGACCCCACCGCAGTTTCCATTCAAAAAGGATGGGCTGTGTGGATCTAGAACTTTGCAGGAAGAAAGTAAAGTAGATATCTCTGTAGTCTCTTAATTCACATGAACAGAGCAGTCCTAGCAGTCAGACGCCTCCTAATCATAACACTGAGAAAGGCTCAGGGACTAAAAACTGCAATGGAAAGTCAACAACTCATGGATGAGACCAGAAAACTTCCCATGGCTCAAAAAGGTTTATTACCCGAGACTGTAACAAACCCTCAGCTGAAAGCAAAACTATCAGGATGTAGTCACCTTTGAACAAGCCTGTATATCTGATACTAGTGTAAAATGTTACTATTTATCATGAGTGTTTTTTAGACTAAAAATTGCAGAATGTACAGTCATAAACCGTTCATTCTCTCCAGCTACACCGAGGATTCGTACCTTTGTGCCACCATTGCTTTCTGTTTTGCTTGTGCTCGCTGAGCCGGGGTCACTCTGCACCGCTTTCTTTGGCCATAGTCGGTTGATAAAAGGGGAGATGACAGGGTAGATGATGGGCTCCAGGAACTTCTTGTAGACCCACAGGAGGACGGGAATGACGATGCAGGGGATGCACACCATGGTCACTGGTCCGGAGGCAAGAACACAACATTGACTAATACAGACATAATGGCCACTGGAGACTACTACGTCCTGACAGCACGAGCTGTAACCACAGTGCTATTGAGGGCCCAGTACTGCCACATGTCCATCCATAGCATCATATACCCATCCATACCACCCAAGCCACTGTGTTACGACAATATGGGGGTACAATGCATCACAGCTTACTTGTATATAGACCTGTAGGGTACATTATCTGGTCATATGGAGGTAGAGTACATACAATATGTCCTGCTATAGATGGATATATGGAGTGATGCAAGCTACAGCGAGATGCAAACTGATAAGTCGTATCAGGATCGTGGGTGTTACAGTAGGACATCTGGCCAAAGCAGAACACTATAGAAGGTGCATGGATGTTTTTGCGAACATAAGCCCTAGCATGATTTTTTGGCCTTTCTGGTGTATGCTTAAAATATAAGCCCAAATTGCAGCTTATACTACAAATAATAGTATCCTGAAATAGGGCTTGGGCAGCCCTTTCAGGATATGTAACTTTTATTGTTATACTTTACCCCATTGTGTTGCTGTAAACACCAAAGGTTAAAGTCACATGCCGGCTCATTAATAGAATGAATATTCACCCCCCCCCCCCATCCCCACCATTAATCCTGCCCCCCTTCTGCCAGCATCAGTGATTGGTACTTGTGCCAATGAAAAAATTCATATTCACCGCTTACCCCTCTTTGTCAGCATCAATGATTCACAGATATAGTCACACAGAAATACAAGCTGCCACACTCAGGTCAGAAGAGCCAACAGCCAATGCCTGCACTGTGCGGAGATCCTTGGGAAGTAATACATCAGTCTGACTGATCACAGATCCCATCACATAGGTGTGAATGATCACAGATGCCATCACGGGGAAAGGACTAATATCCATTTTTTTATTAACACAAGTTCCAATCACTGACGCCACCGGCAGAGGGGTTCGCGAGATTAAGGGCGGGAAAAATGTGAATATTTGCAATTAACACACAGTCCAATCATTGACTCCGGAACAGTTAATTAACAGTCAATTAATGGACAACCCAATCATTGATGCCCGTACAAAATATAACACATTGCCGAAAATAAACCCTAGCGCACTTTTTGGAGCCAAAAACAATGTAACACCTTGTCTTATTTTCAGGGAAACAGGGTTGTAGTGAAAGACACGTATTAAGAACTGAGCAGGATCAAAGGGCGTGTGGCTGTAGTTGGGCAGAATTGAAGGGCAAATAGCTGGCACCAGGTAGTACTGAAGGTCATAGCTGTAAATGGGTTTCATCTATAAGTAGTTCCATAGAACCTGATGGCAGGTAATGTTCTGTAACGGCCGTGCCCCATTCCGTAATGTTCTGTGCCGTCCACAGGGGTGAACCTAGTCCCTTCCCGCTAGTAATATTTTTTATCGGTAAAAATAAATCAGATTCATGCAGATTTAGATTTATCCTGTAAAAATGAGCAAAATAGTAGACATTTTAGTTTACAGGAACAGAAAAAAAAATGTCCACACAAAGATGTCTGCGCCATCACATGCACACACAAGAACAACACAGAAGAATCCAGAACAAGGATCATTAATGGTAATGGCGGCTTGGCACAAGCTACAGACACATAATAATGACTGTCAGAGTTGTGGTCCTGTAGATTCAGTCCTGCATCCTTATAGCACAGGAGGCAGCACTGATGTGCCATCCTCTGGCACATGCCTACAAAACTCTGGACCGCTGCCTGGCACTAACTAGTCAGACATGTCACCATGCAGCACCGTCCACACACCACAGGTAATGGTCTGAGCATCAACAAGTCGCCACTGCTCTAAGACGGAGAAATGGTGCGTCTCTTCCAATAGACCACACTTCCTCCCGAATTGCATAGCCAATCACAAGCGCCGCACACGGGGCTGTCTGGAATTAATAACAGGGTCTTTCCTATTGGGTTGAGCAAAAAATATGGGAGCGGGAAAGAGCACCATCTGCTAAGGAGACACATGGTAGATGTCTGTATGTACAGAGGGGCGGCATTGGACCTGGTGTGTAAGTTATGGCCAATCAGTCCTGCAGCAGAGGGCCAATGCATCCTGCACCGTGAACGGACATAGAAATCATGGGGCCCCATAACAGAAGTTCACGCATGTACACCCATGGCCCTGCTCCATACCCCCTGTACACCCGCGGCTCTACTCCATACCCCCCAGTACACGCGGCTCTGCTCCATACACCTTGTACACTCTCAGATCTGCTACATCCACACTGTAAATCCCTCCTGACCCCACACACATTTCACCTCATCCACTTCTTCACTTCATCCTGCATGGTGGAGGCATGCATACACGGAAAAGTTGATCATGTGATCCCTGTCTCCTCTCCTCCATTGACATCATCACAGGTCCTGTCCTGTAAGTGTGCCGCTCTACAGGTGGAGAGTAAAGACAGCTCACAGTGCCGGGGGCGGCGTAACGCCGCGGCGGCCAGGATTATAGGAGAGGGAGAGGCATCTGCAGGGAGTCGCGCTACCACCAGGCGCACCTGCGGATGCCGCCCTCTGTCTACTAGCAAGGCTCGCCACCTGAGGCAGACACTTCATGTCGCCTCATGGATGCTGGTCCATACCATAACGCTCTGTGCCGGCCGTGCCCCATTCCGTAACGCTCTGTGCCGGCCGTGCCCCATTCCGTAACGCTCTGTGCCGGCCGTGCCCCATTCCGTAACGCTCTGTGCCGGCCGTGCCCCATTCCGTAACGCTCTGTGCCGGCCGTGCCCCATTCCGTAACGCTCTGTGCCGGCCGTGCCCCATTCCGTAACGCTCTGTGCCGGCCGTGCCCCATTCCGTAACACTCTGTGCCGGCCGTGCCCCATTCCGTAACGCTCTGTGCCGGCCGTGCCCCATTCCGTAACGCTCTGTGCCGGCCGTGCCCCATTCCGTAACGTTCTGTGCCAGCTGTCCCCCTTCTGTAATGTTCTGTGCTGGCCGTGTCCCCTTCTGTAATGCTCTATATTGGCTGTGCCCCCTTCCTGCAATGTTCTGTATCCCCCGTGCCCCCTTCTGTAATGTTCTGTATCAGCTGTGCCACCTTCATGCAATGTTTTGCATCGGCCGTGCCCCCTTCCGCAATGTTTTGTGTCGGCCGTGCTCACTTTTGTACACCGTGTTCCAAATTATTATGCAAATACTATTTTTCTCTCATTTTTATAAATGTTCGATGCAAATGAGTCAGTATAATGTTCACATCATCAACCGATCGAGTGTAACTCACATTTTATTGGACAAACCTCTCAATGATAACAGTATTTAAAAAAAAAAAAAATGCACTCAAAATGTGCTGTTCTAAATTTTGTACTACACAGTTTCCAAACATTTCATAGGATGTAAATAACTGAAGAGAGTCATTTGTTGAATTTGCAGCATTAAAGGTAACCTGTCACCCCCCCAGGGCATTTTATACTGTGCCCACCAGGTTACACATCATGTAAATGGGGTTCTAGTAACCCCTGTAAGTGCCCAGACTGACCCTACATACCTGTGAAATTAACTTATATTCTTTCCAGAGCTTGCCTCCTATTGAGTCACGGAGGCAGGTATAGGGTCATGGTGGGGAAACATCTCGCCGACTCCCTAGCTGCAAATCCCGGTGCAGCGGAGCGGGTGTCTACGGGCCATAGAACAATGCTGAAGTCTCGCGAGACTTCCGCACTATGCACGGACACCTGCTCCACTGCCGCGGTCAGTGTCAAAGTCTCGCGAGAATTCAGCATTGTTCTATGGACCACTGACACCCGCTCCACTGCGGCGGTGCGAGTGCACTTGTCACTCAAGCGCAGGCCAGAGGAGGGGTGGCAAATCTGAAGCATGCAGGGCAGGATTTGCAGCCAGGTACGCGGCAAGACGTTTCCCCATCATGACTCTATATCAGCCTCCGTGACTCAACAGGAGGTATGTAGGGTCAGTCTGGGCATATACTGGGGTTACTAGAACCCTATTTACATGGTGTAACCTGGTGGGCACAGCATAAAATGCCCTGGGAGGTGACAGTTCTCTTTAAGAGGTCACATCCACTGAAATCGAAGGCTGTTCCAGTCAAAACCATCTTAACAGGCCAATTTATATGTTAACATAGGAGCCCTTGTTTGATATCACCTTCACAATCCTTGCAACCATTGAACTTGTGAGTTTTTGGATAGTTTCTGGTTGAATTCTTTTGCATGATGTCAGAATAGACTCCCAGAGCTTCTGTTTTGATGTGAACTGCCTCCCGTCCTCATAGATCTTTTGTTTGAGGACTCTCCAAAAGTTTTCAATAGGGTTGAGGTCAGATGAGGCTGGAGGCCACACCATGAGTTGCTCTGCTTTTATGCCCATTGCAGCCAGTGACTCGGTCGTATTTTCTGCAGCGAGAGATGGTGCATTGTCATGCATGAAGATGATTTTGCTACGGATGGCATGGTTCTTCTTCTTGTACCATGGAAGAAAGTGGTCAGTCAGAAACTCTACATACATTGCTGAGGTCATTTTCATACCTTCAGGGACCCTAAAGGGCCCTATCAGTTCTCTATCCATGATTCCAGCCCAAAACACAACACTCCCACCGCCTTGCTGAAGTTGTAGCCATGTTGAGTCATGGTGGCCATCCACCAACCATCCACTACGCCATCCATCTGGACCATCCAGGGTTGCGCAACATTCACCAGTAAAGACAACTGTATTAAAATCAGTCTCCAAGTATGTCTGAGCCCACTGCAACCTTTCCTGCTTCTGAGCGCTGTTTAGGGGTGGCCGAACAGTACACGCAACTGCAAGACTCCGGAGGATCCTACATCTTGCTGTTCGCGAGACTCCACAGGCTCCAGCAGCTTCAAATACCTCTTTGCTGCTCTGTAATGGAATTTCAGCAGCTACTTTCTTAATCCGACAAATTTGTTTGGCAGAAACCTTCCTCATTATGCCTTTATCTGCCCGAACCCGTCTGTGCTCTGTATCAGCCACAAACTTCTTCACAGTACGATGATCACGGTTAAGTTTTCGTGAAATATCCAATGTTGTCATATCTTGTCCAAGGCACTCCAAAATTTGACACTTTTCGGAAACAGAGAGGTCCCTTGTTTTTCCCATTTTGCTTGAAACCTGTGGCTGCTTAATAATGTGGAAAGTTCTTCTTGAGTAGTTTTCCTTTAATTGTGCTCACCTGGAAAAATAATTATCACAGGTGTTTGAGATTGATTTCAGGGATCCAAAGAGTCCTGAGACTCAAAACCTTCCACAAGTTTATTAAAAAAACAAAAATAAGATTTTTACGACAACTCCAATTTGCATAATAATTTGGAACGCGGTGTAATGTTCAGTGTCGGCCATGCTCCCTTCTACCACGTTCTCTGTTAACTGTGTCTTTCTATAATATTCTGCATCGACCAGGTTCCTTTCTTTATTTCTCTAAATCAGCCTTTCTCCCTTCTATAATGCTCTGCGCCAGCTGTGTTCCCTTCTCTAATGCTCTGCATTGGCCATACTTCCATCTATAATGTTTGCATTAGCTGTGGTCCCTTCTGTAATGCTCTGTGTCGGCCATACTTCCATCTATAATGTTTGCATTAGCTGTGCTCCCTTCTATAATGCTCTGTGTCGGCTGTACTCCCTTCTATAATGCTGTCGGCTGTACTCTCTTCTATAATGCTCTGTCGGCTGTACTCCCTTCTATAATGCTCTGTGTCGGCTGTACTCCCTTCTATAATGCTCTGTGTCGGATGTACTCCCTTCTATAATGCTCTGTGTCGGCTGTACTCCCTTCTATAATGCTCTGTGTCGGCTGTACTCCCTTCTATAATGCTCTGTGTCGGCTGTACTCCCTTCTATAATGCTCTGTGTCGGCTGTACTCCCTTCTATAATGCTCTGCGTCGGCTGTACTCCCTTCTATAATGCTCTGCGTCGGCTGTACTCCCTTCTATAATGCTCTGCGTCGGCTGTGCTCCCTTCTATAATACACTGTGTCGGCGGTACTCCCTTCTATAATGCTCCGTGTTAGCCGTACTCCCTTCTATAATGCTCTTTGCCGGCTGTACTTCCTTCCATAATGCTTTGTCAGTTGTACTCCCTTCTATAATACACTTTGCCGGCTGTACTCCCTTCTATAATGCTCCGTGTTAGCCGTTCTCCCTTCTATAATGCTCCGTGTTAGCCGTTCTCCCTTCTATAATACACTGTCGGCTGTACTCCCTTCTATAATACACTGTGTCGGCTATACTCCCTTCTATAATGCTCAGTGTTAGCCGTACTCCCTTCTATAATGCTCCGTGTTAGCCGTACTCCCTTCTATATTGCTCCACTTCAGCCATACTCCCTCCATAATGATCAGCATCAGTCATGCTCCCTTTATAATGCTCTGTGTTAGCCGTACACCCTTCTATGATGCTCTGGGTCAGCCTTTCTACAATGCTCTGAGTCACCCGTAATTCCACCTATAGTGCTCTGTGTTGGCTGTGCTCCATTCTGTAATGCTCTGCTCTGGCTGCGATTCCTTCTGACATGTTCTGCGCCAGTCACGCTCCCCCCCATAATGCTCTGCGCTGGCCATGTCTATAATGCTTTGCACCAGCTGTGGTCCCTTCTATAATGTTCTATGCCGCCCATGCTCCCTTTTGCCCCTATATAGCATCTGTATTCTTCAGCACCAGTCTATCTCTTTAGAGTGCACTGTATACTGCACCATATATCCCTGTATATGCCTAAATTTGGCCCATATACCCCAAAATACAAAGACAGTTAGCACTACCTGAGGAAGGCATGCAATGTAAAACGTGCAACTGCACATATTTATTGCAAACTATATTTATATTATAAAATTGAGATTTTTGGCAAATAATTGATCAATTTTTGAGCCACCCTGCCACAAAAAGGCAGATCTCATTATGGCAGTCCTACTCTATGTATATTTTATTTCATTTAAGCTGTGCCAAACAGCCTCGTACATAGAAATAAATCAGAACCATTAAAAACAGCTTTTACCTGGAGCATTTCAGAACCTCTCCCATGATGCTAGACAGGCACATGTGAATAAAGGCAAAACAGGCCCCAGTAAATGCAGCTGATGCTACACACGCCTGGACATTTCAGAACCGACCCTCGCAGCAACAGACCAGCAGATTCATGAATAATGCGTGTCCAGGCGTGTGTAGCATCAGCGGCATATACTGGGGCCTGTATTGACTTTATTCACATGCCCCTGCCTGTCTAGCACCAAGGGAGTGGTTCTGAAAGGCTCTGCGGAAGTGCTGATTTTAATGTAGACACCATATGGCACATGTTTTATTAAATAAAAGTATACTTAGAGTAGGTTGATCCTACTGAGATGAGCTTTGATGTGGAAAAGTGGCTCAAACATTGTAACCATTTACCTAAAACCTAATTTTTATCATGTAAATACAGTTTGGAATAAATATGTGTAGTCACATAGTCACATGCTTTACATTGCAAGCTATCCTCGGTGCTGGCTCTCCTTGTTTTCCCCCATAAATCCCTGTATACAGCCCCATATACCCCTGTATAATGCCCCGCAGACCCATGTATAATGCCCCCCAAATACTCCTGTATAATGTCCTGTATACCCCATATACACCTGCCCTGTATACCGCCCCGTAGACCTTTGTATGCTCCCCATACACTCCTGTATACTGTCCTGTAGACCCCATACTCCTGTATTACCCACCATATACTCCTATATAATGCCCCAATACACTCCTGTATAATGCAAGGTGTACCCCATATACCCCTGTATAATGCCCCGCAGACCCATGTATAATGCCCCCCAAATACTCCTGTATAATGTCCTGTATACCCCATATACACCTGCCCTGTATACCGCCCCGTAGACCTTTGTATGCTCCCCATACACTCCTGTATACTGTCCTGTAGACCCCATACTCCTGTATTACCCACCATATACTCCTATATAATGCCCCAATACACTCCTGTATAATGCAAGGTGTACCCCATATACTCCTGTATAATGCCCTGTATACTGCCCTGTAGACCCTTGTATAATCCCCCATATACCCCATACACTCCTTTATAATCCCCTGTATACCCCATATACTCCTGTATAATCCCCTGTATACCCCATATACTCCTGTATAATCCCCTGTATACCCCCCCCCACTGCGCTCTGTAGCAGCTGGTGTCTCCTGTATCCCCATATACCTGTAATTATGAGGCCAATATTAGAAGTCTGCCCCTGTGGCTGTGTATAGTACCACACATACACTGACATACGGAGCCCTATCTATATTCTCACGTCCCCGCGCCCTCCTGAGTTGCCCCATATCTGCCCTCCTCTGCCCCCTCAGCCCCTCCGGTACTTACAGACACAACGCAGCGAGGAGCGCCACCAACAGATGATGACACCGGAAGTCACCCGCACTTCCGCAATCAATGACGTCAGGGAAGCCAGAGCAGTCCGTATTGGCCACCAGCGCTGTGTGAGCGGGCTCCTCTAGCGGCGGACTGTGGGTACTGCAGCGATCTGCCCTGATGTCTGTGCTAGCTGCCGATGTGCTCAGTTCTGTTCCTTGCACAGATCATGTCCGCTGCTCCAGGCACAGGCAGGGCCGGTTTTAGGCAAAGTGGGGCCCTAGGCAAAAGGTTAAAGTGGGCCCTAAATGCTGAGGCCCCTTTCACATCTAACGCTTTGCTGCATTTTGCTCAATTTGCATTTCCATGCGTTTTTACCGCAAAAACGCATCAAAACGCATGCGTTTTTGTTCCCATTGATTTTAATGGAAACACATGCAAAAACGCTGCCCAAAACATCGGGGAAGACGTTTTGTGCTGCGTTCGCAAAAATGCATGCGTTCCCATTGAAATCAATGGGGAAAAAACGCTAGCGTTTTTAATGCGTTTTTAGCGGTAAAAACGGCTAGAAAGGCAAATTTAGCAAAACGCACACCAACCTTAGATGTGGAACAGGCCGTAGTTATATGGTAAGAGTGACTTCATAAGTTGATTATCTAGGTCAGAATAAGAACATACTGAACATCATTTTTATTTCAATCATAAAAAAAAAAACTGAAATGTGTAAAAAAAAAAAAATATTTTTTTTTTATTTTCCGAGACCCATGATGTTTTAATTTTTGAAGATACAGGGCTATGTGAGGGGTTACTTTATGTGCCCTGAGCTGACATTTTTACTGATACCATTTTGAGTCACATACAACATTTTGATCGCCTTTTATTGCATTTTATTGTAACAACGTGGTGGCCTAAAAAACATAATTCTGGCGTTTTTATTTTTTTCCCATTACGCCATTTACCAATTGGATTAATTTACTTCATATATTGATAGCTTAGATTCTTACGAACGCAGCGATACCAAATATGTGTATTTTTACATTTTTTCACTGTTTTATTGCTATTTTCAGTTCAGCTCCTTTGGGGGCCCCTAAGAGAGTGGGGGCCCTAGGCAACTGCCCAGTCTGCCCCCTGTGGCTGTGTATAGTACCTCACATACACTGACATACGGAGCCCTATCTATATTCTCACGTCCCCGCGCCCTCCTGAGTTGCCCTCCTGAGTTGCCCCATATCTGCCCTCCTCTGCCCCCTCAGCCCTCCGGTACTTACAGACACAACGCAGCGAGGAGCGCCACCAACAGATGATGACACCGGAAGTCACCCGCACTTCCGCAATCAATGACGTCAGGGAAGCCAGAGCAGTCCGTATTGGCCACCAGCGCTGTGTGAGCGGGCTCCTCTAGCGGCGGACTGTGGGTACTGCAGCGATCTGCCCTGATGTCTGTGCTAGCTGCCGATGTGCTCAGTTCTGTTCCTTGCACAGATCATGTCCGCTGCTCCAGGCACAGGCAGGGCCGGTTTTAGGCAAAGTGGGGCCCTAGGCAAAAGGTTAAAGTGGGCCCTAAATGCTGAGGCCCTTTCACATCTAACGCTTTGCTGCATTTTGCTCAATTTGCATTTCCATGCGTTTTTACCGCAAAAACGCATCAAAACGCATGCGTTTTTGTTCCCATTGATTTTAATGGAAACACATGCAAAAACGCTGCCCAAAACATCGGGGAAGACGTTTTGTGCTGCGTTCGCAAAAATGCATGCGTTCCCATTGAAATCAATGGGGGAAAAAACGCTAGCGTTTTTAATGCGTTTTTAGCGGTAAAAACGGCTAGAAAGGCAAATTTAGCAAAACGCACACCAACCTTAGATGTGGAACAGGCCGTAGTTATATGGTAAGAGTGACTTCATAAGTTGATTATCTAGGTCAGAATAAGAACATACTGAACATCATTTTTATTTCAATCATAAAAAAAAAAACTGAAATGTGTAAAAAAAAAAAAATATTTTTTTTTTATTTTCCGAGACCCATGATGTTTTAATTTTTGAAGATACAGGGCTATGTGAGGGGTTACTTTATGTGCCCTGAGCTGACATTTTTACTGATACCATTTTGAGTCACATACAACATTTTGATCGCCTTTTATTGCATTTTATTGTAACAACGTGGTGGCCTAAAAAACATAATTCTGGCGTTTTTATTTTTTTCCCATTACGCCATTTACCAATTGGATTAATTTACTTCATATATTGATAGCTTAGATTCTTACGAACGCAGCGATACCAAATATGTGTATTTTTACATTTTTTTCACTGTTTTATTGCTATTTTCAGTTCAGCTCCTTTGGGGGCCCCTAAGAGAGTGGGGGCCCTAGGCAACTGCCCAGTCTGCCCCCCCATAACGCCGGCCCTGGCACAGGGGTCAGTGTCAGGGTACCGTCACCAGGGCCGGCTCCAGGTTTTTGTGGGCCCCGGGCGAAAGCAGTCTCAGTGGGCCCCTTTAACACATACTATGATTCATGAATATAATAGAAGCTGCAGGCTGTGTATATGTCATATAGAGACTCCTGGTGGGCTGTTACTATAATATAGAGGCTGTTCAGGGTTGTATATATATTATGGAGACTACCAGACTGTGTATAAATAATATAGAGGCTGCAGGCTGTATATATTATTTGAGGCTGTGCTGACTGTATATAGAGTGCTGTACTGGCGTATATGGAGGCTGTTGCTGGGTTATAAGGAGGCTGTGCTACTGAGGAATATAGAAACTGCATGTTGTAACTGTTATATATAATACGGAAGCTGTGCTGGGCTGTATATATAATAAGAAGCTGTGCTGGGCTATATAATTATTTGGAAGCTGTGCTGGGCTGTATATATAATATGGAAGCTGTGGCAGCACAGCAGCAGCCTCCAAATAATATAATCCAGTCAGCACAGCCTCCAAACAATATATATAGTCCAGCACAGCTTCTATATTATATATACAGCCCAGCACAGCCTCTATATACAGTCAGCACAGCCTCTATATACAGTCTGCATAGCCTCTATGGTACATATAATCCCCCATCCTGCTGATCATACTCACCCTCCATCCGCTCCCGGGGCTGTGTCCTCCTCAGATTCTTCCCAACACACTCCTTATATCAGTGGCTCCCGGGACTGTGGTGCTTCCTCCTCAATTCCTAGCAGTGTGACGAGCTGCAGGGGATGACTCATCACTCTACTACAGTAGGCAAAGGAGGAAGCTCCACTGCTCCCTGGAGCCTGCACATGGCTGATCTGCATCCCATGCAAATTAGCCATTGTGCACTGGCAGCGGGGTGCAGTGAGCACTCGGCGCCTTGCTGGATCTGCCCGATGTGCCCCTTGTTCACAGGGCTCTCGGCTGTCCCCTAATGGACCCCTGGCTGTCCTCACCTGCAATCTCGGGCCCGGCGTGTGTGCGATATAACGTGCACGTTCATGTTTTTCGTGCCCGCCTCAGATTGCCGATGGCGGCATCACACGCCGCAATCTCGCCCTGAAGCTAAGGCGATGTGTCGCTCCAGAAATCACCTCACCTACAGCGGAGCCAATCTTGCCTCATTCCATCGCCGCTTCACATACCGCAATCTCAAAGGCAATGTGGGTGAACATGTTCTGCGCCAGCGAGGAGATTGGCGTGCCACAGCCTCATACACGCTCATTGGACAACGCAACAGCGTTACGATTGGTCAGCCTGCTCTGGGAGGCTAATACATGACGCCATTGTCTATCGGAGCTGAAGATGTGTGTGGTGCTGAATGGACAGCTCTTCAAATATGGCGTGGTGTCAACTGACAGCCAATGGGAACACAGTAGCCCCCACCAATCATCGCAGGCGGTGCGCGGACTACAGCACGCTGAGGCACGCCTACAGGAAATCATAGGCAATGCTCTATCCATCACTATCGCCCTGTCACACACCACAACACGGAAATCTCACCTTAAGGATTGCGGCTGATTAGTGAACACTGTTTAGAATCAGGTGACGGCCGAGGGGCGATTTATCGCCGCGAAATTCCCCATATACACGCCACAACTGTGAGGCAATTTCACGGGGATTGCTCCAGGGCGACATATCGCCTTTATGATCTCCAGGCGAGATTGCGGCGTGTGACAGTACCTTCAGAGTTGTGGATGCAGAAGGTCAGAGGACACATATCAGTGAAAGAGCAAAATTCACATAGGAAACATCTCGTAGAAGCCGTGAGTGCAGCTCTGGAGCATAATACAGGAGGCAACTCAGGATCAGTACAGGATCAGTAATCTAATGCATGTACACAGTGACTCCACCAGCAGAATAGGGAGTGCAGCTCTGGAGTATAATAGAGGAGCCAAAGTCATTTAGTCCTGTTTAATAGTCAAAGTCATTTAGACATAGCGAATCCGCTCCATCAGTCTCAAATGCATCACAAATAATGGTTGGTGGCCACTTACGATGCTCCTATCTGTTCATAATCTCCTCAAATTGGCTATAATAATAATAATAATAATAATAATAAAGCTTTATTTATATAGCGCCAACATATTCCGCAGCGCTTTACAATTTAGGGGTTAGAGTACAGAAAATATAATACAGTAAGTAATTACAGTGGAAAACAAATACAGTACAATAATTGGATACAAAACAATAGGCATAGAATCAATGTAAAAAAGAAAATACAATAAATAAAGCAAGAAATGAAGGTGACCCTGCTCAAATGAGCTTACACTCTACAACGGGATAGGGGTTGCACAAGGTACAGGGGCTTATTGCACTGGTGGTCCAGGCATCTTGAGGAAATGGGGCATAGGGCTAAGCTTACATGGATGGTCATTATACAATCTGTGTAGACCTTTTTGGTTTGGTGGAGTTTGTAGAAGGGCCACGTCACCCACACAGATATCTTTGCAGATATTGTTCACAGATCTCTGGTTGCGGTGAAGTCATGGACACATGGTTACATTTGTACACAACCACAACATGGAGCAATGTGTCCATTAATTCACTGCAACCAGAGATCTGTGAACAATATCTGCACAGATATCTGTGTGTGTGACGTGGCCCGAAGAGTAATGTCAAGAGAGATAGCCCATTCACTATCTACAGTACAAAGGACTTCTATTAGGGAGTATGATAGGCCGCCTTAAAAAGATGTGTTTTTAGGGATCGTCTGAAGCCATGCAAGTTGTGGATAGTTCTGATTTCTTGGGGTAAAGCATTCCAGAGAATTGGTGCAGCTCTGGAAAAGTCTTGGAGCCGGGAGTGGGAGGATCGGATTAGTGCAGATGTTAGTCGAAGGTCATTTGAAGAACGTAGAGAACGGGTGGGATGATAGACAGAGATGAGGGAGGAGATGTAAGGGGGTGCTGCACTGTGAAGAGCTTTGTGAGTGAGAACAAGGAATTTGAATTTGATCCTGTAGTGTACGGGCAGCCAGTGCAATGACTGGCACAGAGCAGAGGCATCTGAGTAACGATTGGCCAGGTGGGTGATCCTGGCTGCTGCATTAAGGATGGACTGTAGAGGAGAATGTCTGGTAAGGGGGAGGTCGCTTAATATTGCAATAGTCAAGGCGGGAATGGATTAGGGCGATGAGGGTTTTAGTTGTTGCCTTGGTGAGAAAGGGGTGGACTCTAGAGATATTCTTCAGGTGTAAGCGACAGGAGCAGACGAGAGATTGTGTGTAGGAGGAGAAGGAGAGATCGGTGTCAAACATAACCCCAGACAGCGAGCCTGCTGCCTAGGCGTTATCGTGGTGCCGCAAACTGAGAGAGAGATGTCCGATTTAGGGAGGTTAGTGGATGGGGGAGCAGAAGAAGTTCAGTTTTGGAAAGGTGGAGTTTTAAATAGAGAGTGGACATGATATTGGAAACTGCAGCTAGACAGTCATTGGTGTTCTTTACTACCGCAGGGGTAAGGTCAGGGGCTGAAGTGTACAATTGTGTGTCATCAGCATAAAGATGGTACTGAAAGCCAAATCTGCTGATGGTGTGTCCAATCGGAGCTGTGTAGACAGAGAAGAGGAGAGGGCCAACGACTGAACCCTGAGGGACCCCAATAGTGAGAGGAAGAGGGGAAGAAGTGGAGCCAGCAAATGATACACTGAAATGGCTATACCATCATTGTAAATAAGCCCATATACTTTGTGTCACCCCTACCTACCTCATTGTTAGATTGTAAGCTCTTATGAGCAGGGCTGTCATTATTTTGATTTAATTCTTGTAGTTGTATTGTATAAATTCTGTATTGTATTGCATTTTGTATTGTATTTTCTGATAACTGTTTCTTATGACCGTTTGTATATGAACCTCTGAATTGTGAAGCGCTGCGGAATGTTGGCGCTGTATAAGAAGGGATTTTTGTGTGTACTCACCGTAAAATCCTATTTCTGAGCCTCTAATTGGGGGACGCAGGACCATGGATGTTATGCTCCAGTTCACTAGGAGGCGACACTAAGCAGAATCTGAAAAAAAAAACAGAGTAACTCTTCCTCTGCAGTATACACCCCCTGGCTGGCACGAGCCGAACCAGTGACTAAAGTAGTAGGAGAGAGAAAACATAGGCCTATAAGAAGGCAACTATAAGAGAACTCAAAGAACCAGAAACAATACCAAACGCCCCTTAACGGGCAACAGGGAGGGTGCTGTGTCCCCCAATTAGAGGCTCAGAGAAAAGGATTTTATGGTGAGTACACACAAAAATCCCATTTTCTCTATTGCCTCATTGGGGGGACACAGGACCATGGGATGTCCTAAAGCAGCCCCTGGGTGGGTAGAAAGGAAAAAAAACAGAAAACCTCAGATTTGGGTCGCACGCTTCCAGTGGTTCCCTGTAAGGGGGAACCAGATGGGAGACACTCTGAATAAAGGTCCAGACTTGAGATTTTACAGCAAGGCGGCGCTGGAAAAGCACCAAAAGTGCAGAAATTTGACACTGGAGAGAGCCAGGGGAAAGACCAGCATCTAAACCCGACTGAAGAAAGCCAAGAATAACAGGGAGAGAAAACACTAGAGGCGAGTGCTTCTGAGTCTTGCACTAAGAGAAGAAAGTCTTCCATGTGCAGTAGTAAATGCGAGCCGAGGCGGATTTCCTAGCTCTAATCATGGTATTGATCACTTCTGTGGAGAAACCAGCCTGGGTTAAAACCCAGGTCTCAACAGCCACGCCATCAAATTCAGGGCTGTCGAGTGTTGGTGGCATATTGGACCTTGAGTTAGCAGGTCCGGCCGGTCCAGAAGACGCTAAGGTGTGTCAGCAACGAACCGTACTAGGTCAGCATACCAGGCGCGCCTGGACCAATCTAGTTCTATTAGAATGACGGGGACGCCCTCAGTCTTGATTTTCCTCACCACCTTCGGTATTAGAGGCAGAGGGGGAAAGATGTTAGGCAGGCGAAACGGAGTCCAAGGCTGGACCAGTGTGTCTGCTCCTACAGACAGCGGATTGTGAAACTGAGCTATAAATGTGGGCACCTTGACGTTCAAATCGCGAAGCCATGAGATCCACGTCCGGAGTCCCCCAGTGATCATATATCTGCTGGAAGACCTCCGGATGTAAGGCCCATTCCCCCAACGCAACACCCTGACAGCTGAGGAAATTCGCCGCCCAATTGTCGACGCCCGGAATGTGCACTGTTGAGAGCATGGACCGGGTCGACTCGGGCCAGCGGAGAATGGGCTCCATCTTGCGCATCGCCTATCGGCTGCGAGTTCCTCCCTGCTGATTGACATATGCTACAGCTGTGGCATTGTCCGACTGGACACATAGTGGCGACCTGCTACAAGATGATGAAAGGATTTCAGGGCCAAAAATATGGCCCGAATCTCCAGAAGGTTGATGCGCAGAGTGAAGTCCTGTGGGGATAAACGACCTTGCGCCGTATGGGGGCGGCAGACTGCCCCCAGCCCATCGGGCTGGCATCGGTGGTGAGCACTGCCCAGTGAACAGGGAGGAAGGACCTCCTCTGCGAGAGGGAAGCTGGTCGCAGCCACCAGCGAAGGGCTTGGTTGACCCTGCGGGAAGAGCCGAAAGGTCCGGTTCAGGGTGAACGGGTTCCTGTCCCAGCGTTTAAAAGAGCCATCTGCAGAGGCCTGAGGTGTAGCTGGCCAAAGGGAACCACTTCCATTGCCAAAACCATCTCGCCTAGGACTCTCATCCCTAAGCAGATGCAGCGAGGCAAAGGACGCGGACACCGTGACGCAGAGTACGGGACTTGTCTTGCATAATCTGAAAAAGATTAAGTGGCTCCTGCTCTGCAGTGTACGCCCCTGGCCGGCCAAATCCTTAACCAGTTTTTGCTTAGTGTCGCATAGGAGGCATACCTAAATTTTTTTCTTCACAGATTTTTCGTTTTTTGTTTGCAAAACGAGACTACAGAAGAAGCAAAGTGGGTCTCTTACGAGACTCCCGTCATAGCTCCTTCCTCGACCCCCTCAGTACGGGGGTGCCTGGTTGAAGTAGAGACCACCACCCCCCATCCAGCTCCTTCCTCAGCATCTTGGGGTGCTGGGTTGAGGTCGAGACGACCCAATTCCTCTGTTTTTTGGGTTGAGGTTGAGGGATGTAGAAGCCCTCCGATGGTGACATCAGCACCCCTCCCTAATCACCCCTCCTGGGGCCATTAGGTTGAGACACCTCAGATAGGGCCGACAGAGGCAGCACGCAGCAGCACCCCAATGGGTGCTGATAAAGGCGAACAGCACACTTCTGCATTATCCAGGAGCCACAGCTTAGCTGCGGGCAGTGCTCAGGCAGGCATGGCACCGTACAGAGGCAAAGGCTCTCTGTGCCTCTATACCAGCGGCAGCACCTGCAGTACCGATGCCCAGAGAGACCCACCAAGGGCCCCCCTTCAGGCTCATAGCCCCACCGCCACCCTACCCGGTCCTCCGCGCCGGCCTGGAGCCGTTTTGGGCATCAGCCTTCTACTGTAGTCTGCGGCTTCGGCCTACACTAAAGCCGCCGCTTTTTCTCCGCTCCCTGGATGACTAAAATTACATTGCACAGTGTCACAGATCGAGCAGATCGCAGCTGAAAGGGCGCGTCTGCTCAGCCTGGCGCCTTTTTCAGCTCTCCACCCCCTCCCTCATCATCCCCGACGGCCATTACTGCTGCAGCACGCAGACTGCAGCTCCCAGTCAGCAGCCTCAGGATTCAGGCCAGCCAGTCTCCGGGGAGCACAGGACACTGGACTTCAGCGCTGGACACTAGAGGGGCGCACCTGGTGTGGCAAGATCATAGCTGAGGCCCCATACTTAGGCTGTGACTATTTTACTCTATAGGCTCCCCTGCATAGACACCCAGTGCGCTGTCGGGCTCAAAATCCAAGAGAACCAGGGTTCAGAACCCTGACTATGCATTCTGCACAGCCTGCAGGAACCCCCTACCCAGCGGCAGTATGTACCTGCACTGCCTAGACTGTATCCAGGCTAATGTGCTAGAGCCCCAAGAAGCCCCAACTAATCCCAATAACCCGAATGCCATGCCGGAATGAGCCACTCAGATATCCCAATCCATGTCGCATTCCATAGATAAGCTTGCCTCCACACTGCTTCAGGCTCTGCAGAGTCACGCCTTGTCTGTGGCCGCTGCTCAACAAAGAGAGAGCTTGGATCAGGGACGTGATGACCCAGGCACATCCACGTCTAGAACAGGACACAAGCGGACCCATGGGTCACGTTCGTCAGTGTCATCATATAGCTCGCGGTCACCCCCTTACAGGGAGAGACACCATAGCTCCAGGACATCAAGGATGTCCCCGGCCAGAGGACCACCGTCCCAGCTCTCCTAACAGGGGACGTCATAGTGATACACAGGATTCTGAAGGCCTCTGTGATTCAGACTCAGATAAGGACACAGAAATGACCCAAATTCCCCTAGCACTGCAGCGCTAGTTGAGGATATAATCTCTTCCATCATTCGGGTGTTGGACATCTCTGATCCACCCCCGGATGTTCCAGAACACAAGATCTCTTTTCAAGAGGTTCAGAGGCCACCTAAATTCTTCTCCAATCATCCACAACTTAAGGAAATCATTAAAAAGCATCGCTCACAACCGGAGAAGAAATTTGCCAATCGCAAACATCTGGAGACACGTTACCCTTTCCTACAGGACGAGACCTAGGAGTGGATAGATCCACCGGAAGTGTATCCCCCAGTCTCTAGGCTAGCAGCACAGTCATTTCTTTCTCTGCCAGATAGCTCCTCTCTTAGGGACACAGCGGACAGTCAGGTGGAACGCATGGCCCGATCAATTTTAGATGCCGCAGGGTCCTCCCTGACACCCGCGTTCGCTTCAGTCTGGGCTGCCAAGGCCATTCTGGCTTGGGCCAAAAACTTAGCTCAGGGTCAGATGAGCGGAGGCCAGCTGTCGGACCAAGCTGTTCAAATTTCAGTTGTAGCAGACTACATGCTTCATGCTGCTCTAGACTCAGCAAACTGTATAGCAGAAATATCATCAATTGCCATCATAATCCGGCGTGTCCTTTGGCTGCGAGAATGGAAGGCGGACAGTTTCTAAAAACCAACCTGTAAACGTGAGATAAACGCGCATAGGGTCTTATCCTTTTTACAAAGGGTTATAGCAGTGTATATTAGGAACTGCTCACCTGGTTCGGTTGTGTCACCCACAACCAGTATAATTGCCTGCAAGATGGCTTGTAGAATGGCTGCTGCAGGGCCGCACCTTCACGATAACCGTGGAAACAGGAATGCTGTAATGGGACAAAATGCCAGAAGGCCCGCGCTGCCACCAAGAAGCACCAGGAAACAAAGAGTTAAGTGGGCAGATTTTTCTTTTATTCTACGCATTTCAGAGCCTCTATCCGAGCTCCTTCCTTCCCTGAAGGAGCTCGGATAGAGGCTCTGAAATGCGTAGGATAGAATAAAAGAAAAATCTGCCCACTTAACTCTTTGTTTCCTGGGGATTCTTGGTGGCAGTGCGGGCATTCCGGCATTTTGTCCCATTACACCACTGCAGTTATTAAAAAGTCTCTCACACCTGCCGTATCTCAATGGTCGACTTTTCGGTGAGAAGCTAGACACGATGATTTCTAACGCCACAGGGGGCAAGAGTACCTCTCTCCCCCAACAAACCCAAACGCACGTACAAGAGGCATACTCAAACTCTATTCCGATCCTTTCGGAACTCGTCAGGCTCATCCGTCTCTCGACCAGCACAAACTTGCAGCAGTTCCTCACGTAGGGACAGCTCGCGGTCGACACAAAAATCAGACAAGACCTGGCAGTAAAAAGCAAACCAGTCAAAACCTATCATACCTGGACGATCTCCTCAAAGCTCACACCTTCAGGGACTGCGAACTCAGCGTCTTAATCACGGTGGACACACTGAGTTGCCTGGGATGGTTAGTCAACAACAAAAGTCATCACCAATTCCAAGTCAGACCCTAACTTTCCTGAGGTTGCACGTCAACACCTCCAGGGGTCTAGTGCTCCTTCCTAAGGACAAGGCGCTTACTCTCCGTCTGGGAGTTCACACCCTCCTCGATCTCTCCGGTTCACCATGAGAGTCCTCAGCAGAATGGTGGCAGCAATGGAAGCGGTTCCATTTGCCCAGCTTCACCTCAGGCCTCTCCAACTGGCCATCCTCAAGTCCTGAGACAAGAGTCTTTTTTCCCTTGACAGGAAGTTCCAGTTAACATCGACAAGCAGGAGGTCCCTGCATTGGTGGATCAGACCGATCTTACTCGCAAAAGGGAAATCTTTCCTCATGGGTCATTGGAAGGTTCTAACAACCGAAGCGAGTCTGACAGGTTGGGGGGCGGTGCACCTGCACCACAGAGCACAGGGCAAATGGTCCCCAGTGGAATTGACCATGCCCATCAACATCTTAGAAATTCGTGCCATCCTCCTGGCATTGAGAGCCTTCTATCACTTACTTGCAGCCTCTCACAGAGTACAGTCGGACAATGCCATATGTTAAGTGGTGAAGAAAATCAAGAGGGAGTTCCAGCCATCCTAATTTCCCCACAGACTGGCCAAGACATACATGGTACGTTGACATCGTACAGCTCAAAGCAAATGCCCCCTGGTGTCTCCCAAACAGTCCAGATCTTCTGCCACAGGGCCTGTTCTACCACCAGAATTCAGGGGCCCTCAATTTGTTGGGGTGGCCCTTGAGACCTGAGTTTTAACCCAGGCAGAGTTTGCGCCGGACGTCATAGGGACCATGATCAGGGCTGTGTAAATACATTACTGATCCGGAGTTACCTCCTGTATTATACTCCAGAGCTGCACTCACTATTCTGTTGGTGCAGTTTCTGTGTCACACAGACACATTACATTACTGGTCCTGAACTGATCCAGTTACATTCTGTATTATCCTCCAGAGCTGCACTCACTTTTCTGCTGGTGCAGTCACTGTGTACATACATTACGTTACTGATTCTGAGTTACCTCCTGTATGATACTCCAGAGCTGCACTCACTATTCTGCTGGTGCAGTCACAGAAACCGCAGTAATCAATCTGCAGCAAAAGCACAAAGAGCTGCAGCAGAGGAAAACAATGGACACTAATGAGACACATCTGATATACTACAATCAGCATCTCTTGCACTATTGGAAACACAATGCATGAATAAGATCCCCTCGTAGACTTAAGGGGGTGTCACACGCGTCAATATCGCCTGCACGATATCGGCTGCACGTGACGTTGCAGCGATATTGACGCGTGTGACATACTGAATCAACCAGCGATAAATCGCTGGTTGATGATCGCCAGGTTTTAGAACCTGCTCTAAAACCTGGCGATTGTCGCCCGGTGTACACGCAGCATCGCTGTGTGTGACACCGGGAGTAGTGATATTCCAGCTCCCAGCGCCTCTCACAAGCGCTGGGAACTGGTAACTAAGGTAAACTGCAGGTATCTAGGCAGCGCGCGCTGCCTAGATACCCGACGTGTACCTTAGTTACCAGCCTCCTCCGCTCACCGGCTGGTATCTAAGGTACACAGCGGGTAACTAGGGTCCCTAGTTACCCGCTGTGTACCTTAGATACCAGCCGGTGAGCGGAGGAGGCTGGTAACTAAGGTACACATCGGGTATCTAGGCAGCGCGCGCTGCCTAGATACCCGCAGTTTACCTTGGAGACCAGCCTGCTCCCGCTTCCAGCAGCCTGGCAGCGGGAGCAAGACATCGTGGAAACGATATTTAAATCGTTTCCACGATGTTTCTGGTCAATTGATCGCTGGTGAGTCTGCCTGTGCGACAGCTCACCAGCGATCAGCCGTCAATGTCGTCAGCGATCATCTCACTGACGACATTGACGCGTGTGACACCCCCTTTATGTTAACATACAGCGGGTGTTTTTTTTCCTGCAAATTTAAGTCGTTTCTTAAAGCATGAGAAAAACCTTGGAGATTCCAGAAATATATTATATATTTTTTTTATATCAGTATGAGTCGCATTTTCTGAATTGTGCAGTACATGTATGTCATCGTTCGTAAAGGGGTTAAGGATGTAGTAACACGTAATTCACACATTGCATATTTGGTACTGAAAATCTGCAGCATAATTCAGCACAAGCAAAATTTCATATACAGGTTGCTGATATTTTCTGCATGGAAATCAACTGCAGCAAATAAATCCTGTGTAACAATTCATAGTAGAGTTCCATGTTCTCCATATGGAAAGGATGAAACCAGTACCAAATCAGTTATGTAATGTGCACAATTTGATGCAAATGCAAGCAAAAACATAAACACAGCCTTGATTTAGTTTTTTAAGACAAGTTATTGGAAAATATTAACGCGTCAACATAAAACAGAGGCTTGATTTAGAAGGACGACACTTTATTTCTGTACATTTTATTTTCACTCCCGAGCCATAAGCTTCTGCTTCTTCAGCTTCTTTTGAGAGATCTGGAATAAAGAAAAAGTAAATAAAAATAAACAAACTCGTCATTAACTAGTGATCTTCATAGAACCCCTTATGTTTAGGTATGGTCACATCTGCCCCTCCAGGCAGGACCACAACCAGATTGGAGTGAATACTGAAGGCTCAGAACAAGGGTTGGTTTCATGTTTGATTCCAAAGGTGTCCTAAGATGGTCATCATTGCCGCCAGTAATCACACAGGATCCACCAGGGAGCTTGTAGACTAAACCACTCCCCTATTAGTACAAACAATCATAATACAAAAAGGAGTGTAACACTGCACTACACCATAATGTCAGTGATCCTGCAGATACAGGAACTGTGCCCGGATTATATACATGTGTCAGGAAATGGGTGTGAATAAGAATGTCACCATTCACTAACAGCAAGCACTAACCTCAGAAAGGTGACAAATTAAAACTGTCCAATGTCAACGACTAAGTGCTAAGAACCATTAAAAAAATAAAAACACACGGCAACAGAACATGGATATGCCAGCTGTTCTAGGAACTATACCTCCCATCATCCCTCAGTGCATGTGGGGAGCAGTAGGGGTAAAATCAACTTGTATGAGAACTAACAATCCAAGCATGCCAGGAGCTATAGTTCATGGTAGGGAGGGAGGGGTGTGTGCATGTGCACACATACATATTAGTATGGGTTTTTATAAAACCTGATGCCGATTGCGATTAACACTTTCCTTTGCGTCCATTTTGATTAATCTTAAATGGACTCTCCACTAAATCAGAAAACTGCTAATCATGATTCCCCCACCTTTATAAAATAACCCTTATACTCCTCTCCGATACCATGCCACCAAAAAAGTGCAGAAACAAAAAAAATTCCTGGCCCTAATAAGTTAGAGGCTCTCCACCAACAGCCTCCCAATAACCCCCCTTTTATTATGACATTTATACTCTTCACCGGAGCCGTTCCAGCAATGTCGGTGCCTGCTGTCTCAGGGCTCACAGGACATTCATTGCTCCTTGCACACAATCAGTGCCAGCTTGCCTCTCCCATCTCATTTCCTCCATGTCTGCTTTGTCCTAAAAGAGGAGCAAGTGAAGCAGGCGCCGATTGTGTGTAGGGATCAATGTCCCGCTAGCCCCAAGACAGCAGGCACCAACACTGCTGGAACGGCTCCGGTAAAAAATATAGATGCTATTTTATGAAGTAGAACGAGATGGTGATTGACAGGTGGTTGTCTGAGTTACTACAAAACCCCTTTAAATTCTTAAAGGCCAGGATTTTTTTTTTTTTTTTTTTAATTCCTGTGTATTTCTTCCCGCCTTTGTTCATAGACATTACTTATTTATACATCAATGAAGCTACACGATGGCTTGGATAAAATATAACGTTTTGAGTGAGACTGTTAATTGTGTACAGCAGAAATATTTCAGAATGTAATCCATGAATATATTCAGTCATGCCTTGATCGGACAATCCATCTTTTTCATCTGCAGGTACGTGGCGGTATCCCTGTGCATCATATCCACTGACTTCATATGTCATATCTGTCACTCTTTGCATTCATACGTGGCAGTATTCCTGTGTACTATATCCACTGACTTCATATGTCATATCTGACTCTCTGCATTGGTACATGGCGGTAGTCCTGTGTAGTATATCCACTGAATTCATATGTCATATCTGTCTCTCTTTGCATTTACTTATCTTCCCTTCCTGTTTTTTCCCATTCTTCTGCTTTGAAGTTGTAACGTCAATCTGTTAATTTCCCCCTGCCGTGTGGTGTCTTACTGCTCCCTCCTCCCCTCTGCCCACACCTGGACTCATTTTTGGCCATTTGAATTATATAAAATGTAGAGAAACAGGTCTGAAGGACCTTGGTCTGAAGTGATATCATTTTAAGGGATATCTTTAAAGTGTACAGCAGAAATATTTCAGAATTAGTACAGAAATTGGACAGAAGGTGAGAGCTGCCACTTTCTTCTAATTATACCTGCCTTTCCTTTCTCATCCTGCTCTCACTATGCTCACATTTTCCCTCACAGTTGTTGCTCCACATATTCTCACTCTCCTTCGCTATCCCCAAACCCCAACACCCTCTAACCAGATAACTATTTCCTCCTCTCTTGTACCCCCCACCTCACCTCATCCACAGACCTACTCCTTAACCTCAGACCTCTCCTACAGAAACATAAAACAAGCCAGCCACTCGCCTTCTCCCACCTGCTTTCTCTTTCTCTACTACTTCTCACTGCTGGTGACATGTCTCCAAATCCTGATCCCAGCCACCCCATACATTCCACCTATCCTCACCTCCACCAAATTAAGATAAACTACAGCAATCCTTCACATGTAAAACCCGTGCCCCCTGACCCTCTGCTTCCTCTCTCTGGAGCACTTTGGAATGCCCACTGTTTGAAACTTTCTTTTTTGGGCCTCACAGAGACCTGGCTGACAGCCTTTGACACGGCCTCCCCTGCTGCACTGAGCAATGGCGGCCTTCACTTTACCCACACTTCTCGTTCTGTCTACAGACATAGCGGAGGAGTGGGCTTCCTCCTCTTTTGCAAACTGCTTCTTCCACCCAATCCAACTCCCTCCCTCATCCACTCTTCTTTCGAAGTTCAATCCGTCCGTATCTACTCTCCCTCCAATCTTCAAATGGCTGTCATATACCGACCTCTGCCACTACCTTCATTGACCAATTCTCCATCTGGCTTCTTCACTTTTTCTCTGCTGACATTTCCACCATCATCATGGGTGACTTTAATATTGCAGACACCCACCAGCTAGCGGCCTCCAAACTGCTTTCTCTTACCTCATCCTTTGGACTTACTCAGTGGTCCTCCACAGCCAAGACTTCATCTTCACCCGCCTCTGCTCTCTATCTAATCTCACAACCTCCCCTCTTCCCCTATCTGACCACCATCTACTCACCTTCTCATCCTTGTCCTCCTCACCGGTCCCCCATATCCAGCCACTAGCTCATCCTCGCAGAAATCTCGCACACCTAGACATTCACAGACTCTCACTCTTCTACCTCTGTATCTATATCTTCACTGCATGACACAGATAGTGCCACTGCTTTCTACAACGCCACCCTCACATCAACCATAGACTCAGTCGCCCCTCTCGTTCATCGCAAGGTGCAACGAATCAATAGGCAACCCTGGCACAACAATCTCACCAAAAAACTCCGACAAGTGTCCAGGGCTGCGGAGCGGCATTGGAAGAAAACATGCTTGCAGACAACTTCACAACTTTCAAACAAGCTTCACTTGCCTTCAAATCAGCCCTCACCTCTGCTAAACTTATCTACTTCACAAACCTTATAACTTCCTTATCCTACAACCCCAAACAACTGTTCATCACATAACTCTCTCCTCCGCCCACCGCTTCCCCCTCATCTCTGCTGAGAACTTCGCCACATACTTCAAAAATAAGATTGACCAAACAAGGCAAACCTTTATTGTTCCACCACCCCATACACCAGACCTCTGCCCTTCCCTCATAACCTCCCTCTCCAACATCAGTGAAGGAGAATTTACTTGTCTCCTATCCAAATAACACCTCACCACCTGTGCACTTAACCCCATCCCTTCCCACCTTCTCCCCAACCTCACTAACACACTCATCCCAGCCATAACCCACCTTTTCAATCAATCACCATCTTCCGTGACCTTCCCCATGGCTTTCAAACATGCCACCATCATGCCCATCCTCAAAAAGCCAAACCTTGACCCGACTGCTAGGACAAGCTACCGCCCCATATCGCTGCTCCCATTTGCTTCCAAACTCCTTGAGCAATATGTTCATGCTCAACTTTCCTCCCACATCTCATCTAACCCAGTGTTTCCCAACTCCAGTCCTCAAGGCACACCAACAGGTCATGTTTTCAGGATTTCCTTAGGATTGCATAGGTGATAATTTAATCACTTGCACAGGGGATAATTCCATCATCTGTCTTAATAAGGAAATCCTGAAAACATGACCTGTTGGTGTGCCTTGAGGACTGGAGTTTGGAAACACTGATCTAACTCTCTCCTTGACCATCTACAATCCGGTTTCCGGCCCCACAACTCCACGTAGACAAAACCAAACTCATCATCTTTCCTCCATCCCATCTTTCATTTTCACCACCTGATCTATTATGGTAAATGGCATAATGCACTCTCCCACACCTCAAATTTGCTGCCTTGGAGTAATTCTTGACTCTGCTTGGTCCTTCACACCACACATCCAAACTCTCACCACCTGCTGTCGCCTCCAGCTCAAGAATATTTCCAGAATCTGTCCTTTCCTCAGCCCTCAATCCACTAAAATTCTTGTACATGTCATCATCTCCCGCCTTGACTACTGCAACCTCCTCTGTGGCCTCCCTGCTAACACTCTTGCACCTCTCCAATCTGTCCTCAACTCTGCTGCACGACTAATCCACCTCTCTCTCTACGCTACTCCCCTGTATCTCCCCTTTGCAAAACCCTCCACTGGCTTCCAATTCCCCAAAGAATCCAGTTCAAGCTACTAAACACTGACCTATAAAGCCATCCATATGTCTCCTCCCTATATCTCTGAGCTAATCTCCCACTATCTTCCCTCACAATCTTTGAACCTCCAAGACCTCCTCCACACTTATCTGTTCCTCACACAACCACCTCTCAAGATTTCTCCCAAGTACCCCCCATCTTCTGGAATTCTGCGTCCCACTACGTCCGATTAACCACCATGCTTGGATCCTTCAGACGGAACCTGAAAACCCATCTCTGCAGGAAAGCTACAGCCTGCAATGACCGAACCACTGCCACCGAAGCTGCCGCCTCTCCACCACCTGATCTGCTGCACCCCTAACCTACTGTCTCCTCCCCATTATCCTGTAGAATTTAAGCCCGCAAGGGAAGGGTCCTCTCGCCTCTGTACCAGTCTGTCATTGTTAATTTGCTCACTGTAAACTATAACTATAATTTTTTATGTAACCCCTTCTCATGTACAGCACCATGGAATTAATGGTGGTATATAAATAAATAATAATACTATGTAATTTACTGGAAAACACAGAATTACATGGGTTAATAAACATTCCAGCAGTTTTATGGGTTTTTTTTTTTTGGGGGGGGGGGGGGGGGGGGGGGGGGGAACAGAGCCATTTTTATTTTGATAGAGGGAAAGATGTGTATTGAGAAGGGGGATGTCCACATCTATAGCGTTCATTCAAATATTAATCACTTCTCAATGATTGTTATTACCGTATATACTCGAGTATAAGCTGAGGTCCCTAATTTTACCCTCCAAAACTAGGGAAACTTATTGACTCGAGTATAAGCCTAGGGGGGGAAAATGAAGCAGACTCATCACGGTATACAGCCCTCTCATCATGATAAATGGCCCCCATTCCTGGTATATAGGACCTCCATCACTGGTATACAGTTATTCCCCATCAGTGGTATATACAGGCCCCCATCAGGTTACGGCCCCCCCAGTGGTACATACAGGCCCCCCCCAGTGGGGGGCCTGTATATACCACTGGGGGAGCGGGTTGGGGGGCCATATTGATGTGAACACAACGGAGAATCTCCGCATGCGTCCACATTAGTATGCAGCCGGCCAGCCAATCGGCTGTCTCGGGGGCGGCCGGGAGGACATCAGAGGTGAAGATCTCCTCCACCCGTCCGCCGCTGATCTCCCGCCGATCACCAGCGGCCACCAGGAGAGATTTCAATGAGATCCGCAGAGTTCTCCTGCGCTGTCATGCGGACGACACTGCGGATCCATTGACTTCAATGCATGGTTTGTGCGCTTGCAGATAAAACAAGCGCCCGCGGCCGCACAAAAAATGCAACAGGCTGCGTTCTGATAGCGAGAGGAAGGTGCACAAATTATGCGCATCTGAACGCAAACGCAACCGAACATAACCAAACGCAGGCACAAGCGTTCCCACGTTAAAGGAATGCATGTGCTTGGCTGCGTTCGGTACGCTGCGCTTGCAAACGCAAATGTAATGGCAGCCTTACAAAGTACACGGAGGCCATCTAAATTTGCCTAATCCAAGTAATGAACATCATGGTAGCCTTAAGCAGAGAACTCGTCTCACCTTTTTCTTTTGGGCGACCTCCTCTCTGGTTTGGGGACGATCTGCTCCTTTTCGGTCAGAATCATCTCAATGTGGCAGGGGGAGCTCATGTATGGGTTGATGCGGCCGTGGGCACGGTAAGTTCGTCTGCGCATCTTGGGGGCTTTGTTCACCTGAATGTGTTCAATGACCAGAGAATCGACATCCAACCCCTGGGAACCAGAAGAAAGTGAATACACAACAAATAATAAACCTGCAGTATAAGGAAGAGTACAACCAGAACTGAACATAATTGTGAATACTGGGGCTCAGAACAAGGGTTGGTTTCATGTTTGATTCCAAAGGTGTCCTAAGATAGTCATCATTGCAACCAGTAAGCTCACACTTTGCAAAAAAGATCAAAAAGGGCACGAATAGGGGGCAAGAGGTGATCATTTACAAAATAAAGTGACATGCTGCAGATAGGAATCCACAGACGAGCTGACCTCATGCAAGAAACGAATCAGTCACACGTCCTGATGGCCCCAACTGACTGTAATCGGGTGGGTTGGATTTTGGTTACCTTTTCCATCAAAATGGAAACCTGAGTGCTTTCTCTTACTGCGAAAATTAGAGCCTATAACAGCTCCTCAGCAATACAAGTGTGAACAAAAGCTTACGCTGCAGATCTGGATAGATTTATAGTGCGGCTCACCTTCAGTTCTGCATTGCTCTCTGCGTTCTTCAGCATGTGCAGGAGAAATTCTGCGCTTTTCTTGGGCCAACGTCCCTGTGTCCAGCCCCACTGCTTGGCCTGCAGGAGAAATCAGAATCGGTATTCAGAGCTACATGTTAAAAATGTCTGTCCCTGCAAAACCAATTTGAAGGATTAAAGAAGTTGCCCACTTTCCTTGGACAAATCATTTTTCCCTTAAAGAATCCCTTGCACAAGACTTAATGCCTAAACCTGTGTGGATGTATGTGTAATGTAGGTGCAATAACATACCCACACCGATTCATCGGTTTCATGCACCGCTCTGGTTCTCTTCTGGGTCACGACTTCTATTTCAATTTGCCGCATTTTGGAAGTTGGAATAGAAGTCAAGCAGTTGAGGAGAGAACATGGAAACTAGGAAAAACTGATGGGCACATCACCGCACCTTGGCCGAAGGGGGCCGAGAGTGCATCACTGCACCTTGGCCGAGAGCGCATCACCGTGCCTAAACTGCATATACATCCTCACAGGTTTAGGCAATAAGTTTCAGGATTGTGCTTTTTTTTAGTGCATGTAATTGAGGTTTAAAACTTTTTTTGTGTAATTGTGCTTTATTATCAATGTTACACCGTTTGCTTTCTAGAACCTTTGTGTTGCACTATCAATTGATGGTTTCAGAATGAGTTACCCAAGAATGTCAGTAAGCTGCTATCACAGTATGATAGGGGGGGGGGTTTGTAGCCTCCTCTCAGCTTATGACCGCGGCGCTGACCACCGGATTAAAAAGGTGTTTAAAAAGCAAAACGGTGTTATGTTCTTAATGAGACACAATTGTAAAGATGATTGCATTCAAGCAAAAGAAAAAAATTCATAGAAGATGGATAATCTCTTTAAATCTGCAGTAAATTTCCCCAGCTGGATACCTGTCGACTAGTGCAGATGTCAGCCATGGATGTGACATTCTGTGAGGACGTGACACTTAGTAAACTGCTGGAGTTGCTCAGAAAATAATGGTTGTTTTCATGGTTATTCCAAAGGTGTCCTAAGATGGTCATCACTGCAACTCCAAAAATAATCCACTACACTAATATCTGATGGCGAGTGCCATAGTACAACCCAATACGGACCTGGGCACAGCGGCCAACACCTCCATTGTAACGCCGGAAAGGAACGCACTGCTTCTTCACGGTTACATCTTTTAAGTATTTGGTGGCCTTGCGGATGTGCATGCCCTTAATGGCCTGCGCTGTCTCACGAGTGTTCTGCAAAGAAAAAAAAAAAAAAAAAAAAAAAAAAAAAAAAAAAAAAAATCACATTTAATCTATATAGGGCATCAATACAGAGCCATAAAAATGCCGTATGAACCACAATGGCTGACAGAACCGATGCCAGACTGGTGTAAGACAATTATGTGTGACCACTAATATAACCAAAGATATTAATTGAGGGTGCAAGTATATGGCAGCCACCAACTCCAAAACATTCCAGATGACAGAGCTTTAGATCGTAAGTGCTAACTTGGATCTGAAATACCGCATCGAATGGAGAAAACCGTGTTTGCAGAAAGTACGTCTACACTGTACTTTCTACACTACTACTGTACCCTCACTTAGTTTATAAAAACCTAAAATGAGCCTGTACATGTAGGAGAGCCTGTTCACATTTTTCATTACGTCCCAATAGTGTCGCTTTGACGGACGACTCCACTTTTACCATTATATGGGCTCACAGTGGCATAAGGTCACGGCAGATTTGTTTTCTATAGTTAGCAAATAATGAAAACTAAGTGAACAGACCCCACTGTGTGACTGCAAGGACAAAAGCGAGAAGTAGGTTTATTAAAACCAGTGCACCCTAAAAAGATGGACAAGCACATCGGCCATCTGAACATGCCAATTTTGGCATCGGCCACCATCTTTGTAAATGGGCTGCTCCTGACTGGATTATAACAGATTGAATCATTTGCTTCCAGGATAAGCCACCAGCAGAGGTCCAACAGCAACTTACCCACCATAAAAATAGGGCAGACCCCCAACGGCCACCATTCAGATTGGACTTATGTAACAGTTTTTAGTAACATAGTAACATAGTTTTTTTAAGGTTGAAGGAAGACTTTAAGTCCATCTAGTTCAACCCATAGCCTAACATGTTGATCCAGAGGAAGGCAAAAAAAAAAACATGTGGCAACACTAAGCTCCACATTGGGGGAAAAAAATTAATTCCTGACTCCAGGTATGGCAATCAGACTAGTTCCCTGGATCAACGCCCTATCAAAGAATCTAGTATGTATAACCGGTAATATTATAGTTTTCAAGAAAGGCATCCAGGCCCTTCTTAAATGTTGTTAGTGACTCACTCATTACAACATCATGTGGCAGAGAGTTCCATAGTCTCACTGCTCTTACAGTAAAGAATCCACGTCTGTGATTATGATTAAACCTTTTTTCCTCCAGACGTAGAGGATGCTCCCTTGTCCCAGTCTCAGGCATAAGAGTAAAGAGATCATTAGAAAGGTCTCTGTACTGTCCCCTCATATATTTATACATTATAAGATCACCCCTAAGCCTTCGTTTTTCCAAGCTAAATAACACCAAGTTTAATAACCTGTCTTGGTATTGCAGACCCCTTAGTCCTCTAATGACTTTTGTCGCTCTTCTCTGGACCCGCTCTAGTTCAGCTATGTCTTTCTTATACACCGGAGACCAGAATTGTACACAGTATTCTAAGTGTGGTCGCACTAGTGACTTGTATAGAGGTAAAATTATGTTCTCCTCATGAGCATCTATGCCTCTTTTAATGCATCCCATTATTTTATTTGCCTTTGCAGCAGCTGCCTGACATTGGCCACTAAATGTGAGTTTGTCATCTACCCATACACCCAGGTCTTTTTCAATGACAGTTTTGCCCAGTGTTTTACAATTAAGCACATAATTATACCTTTTGTTTCCTCTGCCCAAGTGCATGACTTTACATTTATCCCCATTAAAGCTCATTTGCCATTTAGCAGCCCAAGCTTCTAGTTTACATAAATCCTCCTGTAATATAAAATTGTCCTCCTCTGTATTGATTACCCTGCAGAGTTTAGTGTCATCCGCAAATATTGAGATTCTACTCTGTATGCCCCTACAAGGTCATTAATAAATATATTAAATAGAAGTGGGCCCAACACTGACCCCTGTGGTACCCCACTGTTAACTGTGACCCATTCTGAGTGTGTTCCATTAATAACCACCCTTTGTTTCCTATCACTAAGCCAGTTCTTAACCCACTTACACATATTTTCCCCTATCCCCATTGCCCTCATTTTATGTATCAACCTTTTGTGTGGCACCGTATCAAAGCTTTTGAAAAGTCCATATACACCACATCAACTGCATTTCCTTGGTCCAGTCCAGAACTTACTTCTTCATAGAAGCTTATTAGATTAGTTTGACAGGAACTGTCCCTCGTAAAACCATGTTGATAATGGGTCATGAGGTTATTTTTCTTCAGAAACTCCAGTATAGCATCTCTTAGAAAACCCTCTAGGATTTTACCCACAGTAGAGGTTAAGCTTACTGGCCTATAATTTCCAAGTTCAGTTTTTGTCCCCTTTTTGAATATTGGCACATTTGCTATACGCCAGTCCTGTGGTACAGACCCTGTTATTATGGAATCTTTAAATATTAAAAATAATGGTCTATGACAGTACTTAATTCCTGCAGCACTCTGGGGTGTATCCCATCCGGGCCCGGGGATTTGTCAATTTTAGTGATTTTTAGACGATGCCGTACTTCCTCTTGGGTTAAGCAGGTGACATTTAATTGAGAATTAACCTGCCGACATTGATGGTTTTGGTTGATGTGTATGGGGGAATCGGCTAGCCTGCGAGTACGACCAGGCCACCCGCCAGCCACCTGACGCATGCACACCTGATCAGGCCACCCGGCAGCCGCACGCGCACCCATCCAGGCAGCCCGCCAGCCACCCCTGACCAGCTTTTGTGCCTAGATCGCAGACATGTCCTGTAAACATCTGATCAGTACTAAAAACACACAAATGTTCGCTGCTCAGAATTCTTGTTAGTTTCATGGTTAATCCAAAGGTGTCCTAAGAAAACATCATAGCAGCAAAGAAGCTTGAACCCAAGACGCCCCATGCTTACCTTGAAGTGCACTCGCAGGTTGGAGCCCGGGCCTTGCATGCTGCAAAAAGACAAGAAGGAAGTTAGTGCTTGCAGTAATCTCCCCCAAGGAGCTGAGAAACTACAACTCCCAGCAGGTCAATAGTTACAAAACGCTTACAGAGCAATCACCTATAAATGGATCCGAATAAAGGTCACTTACATTTTGTGGGGTTTTCCGGGTCGAGGGAGTAGCGGACCATTTTGAGATTTTACCTGGAGAAAAAAAACAAAAAAAAACCCACTAAATTAGATTCTGCAAGGCAATGTCACAAGTGGACGTCTCGGCTCATATTACAGCTGCTCAGATTAAAAAGGTATTTTCATTTTATATTTCCAAAGGTGTCCTAAGAAAGTCATCACCGCAGCTGGAAATCCTACACAAAACTTCACCATAGTACGTAGCCGATTCCAAGAACCCCCAATATTTATAATGGTATAGTCCTAGTAGGTCAGGGATATGCAGCACTGCATAGCCAGGGCTCACCCAACGAGCTGAGCGCAGGCGTGCTCACTGCTGGAGGCAAGAATGGATAGATGACTGATTAACACTGCTTAATAAGGGGCTCCACAGAGCAGACACCCCCATATCTACATATACATGATGCTTATCTAGGGCATATAGCCATGCGCCCACATACGGCACTGCGACCAGGATTATATACACCCTCAGCTGCTGCAGCAATGAATGCGGTCAGCCTGCTGTGATTGGAGCATCAACTTTGCTTGGGAGGGGGCTGTGTAACACAGCTGGCGCACCAGGTATATGGCGTGTGCCTGCATCATACAACACACATATACACAGGAGGCTGCCAGTCATTCAGATCCAGCACCCAAACATTACACATGTAGCGCCCCTGTGCCAGGAATGGCTCAGTCCAGAGTACAGGTTCTGAGAATGGCAGGGTCACTACCATAAATAACACACAGGGTGAGCCACCAGCAGAGCCCAGGCACACACCGGCCCTCACATAACCCAGAGCTTCCCTGCACACAGCGGGTGCAATGATGGGAGTAGTAGTCCTGCCCCACCACCAAATAAACCAGGGCAGAGTGATGCCAGCATGCAGGTCCAACATCCCTGTGCCACGAGTGGATCAGTCCAGGACACAGGTCGCAGGCATGGTAGGGACAGTACCAAACAAGACACATAGGGGAATACCACCATGACAAGGTGCCTGCAGAACTCGGCCACACACACCTTGTCCACCATGACTATAGGCCACAGCCCCGGCCTCTCCACAGGCCTCTGCCCGGGGAGCCCCCACTCCTCCGTCCGCGCCTCATACAGCCACATCCCGCACCCGGACACGTTCCTCCCACTCCCCGGCACCGAGCAGCCCCAGCCCGGTGCAGGATGGCGGAGATAGAAGCCGGATCCCGGAGCCGCTCACATCAGCCATGTCTCACTCACCTCAGGCCGCGCAGGAAGAGGCCTGGCAAAGGATTCTGGGAGCGGTATTGCGCCGCTAAGTCTCGCGTGAACAGCAGTACACGTGAAAAGCGGCGGCCATTTTGCCAACCATTCCGCCAACCAAGCATCGTCTGAGGCGATTTGTGATAAATAAACCAACTTCTTCCGACTGTGGCAGCTGAGCTCCTAATAAAGCACAAAATCGGAACTTTATAAAATACATTTGTTTTGTGTCGTCTCCTAAGTTTTTATTTTGGGGGTGAGGCCTTGTTCTTGGTGTTGTGAGTTGTAGTTATTATTATTGACCCCAAAACGACATGTGTGAATGTGTCGCTTGTAAAATGACAGTATACAGTAGCCGTTCCGCGCCCCCATGACTGAGCGAAGGGGCGTAACTACAACAGGTGCAGGGGTTACAATCACACCCAGGCCCCGGCCTAGGGGGCCCCAAAAGTCCATTTGGCCTATAGAAAAAGACCATCGCTATCTAAATTTTGCAATAATTGGGGGCCCCGTTGAAGCTTTTGCATTGGGGCCTGTGAGCTTCAAGTTACACCACTGATTTTGATTATGGTGGCAGGGAAGCAGGGGCATAATGACAGGGTCACAGAGGTCCAGCTGCGACCGGGCCTAGGCTAGAGGGGCCCGCACCTTCAGCTGGATCTGTGACCTCACCAAGGACGTAGATACAGCTGAAATACATGGCAGTGCCGAAACCCGTGGGGTCTCTGTACTGCGATACAGGCTGCGGGCACACACAGAGTGGCTGTGAGCCAGTGAAGGTGCAGTGATAGGGGCCCACGCATGAGAGTGAGGTCACTGTTATGTGCAAGCCCCCTGTCCCTGTGTCGGACCCCAGGGCCATGGGGTACTCGGAAGTGGGCAATACTGTCTCTGGGGAGCCACGGGGGTCAAGACCCGGCTTCTGTGACCCTGGGTGCAGCTGAAAAGGGTTTTGGTTTAGTAGGGAAAAGGAATTATGAATAGGGAGATTGTGACGCCATCCATGGTATGTGGCTATAGTGGGCCACCGCTACTGCAGAACCTCCAGGGTGATGGACTGGCAGCTGGGATAGAATGGCTCTCCACAGGCAGAGCAGATCCCCGGGGCAGTGAAAGTAGTTTAGGTGTAGGGTGCAAGATGACAGGCACAAGCAATAGGCAGACTCACTGTTTTGTTGATCACTCAGTCTTTTACTTGTAGTGATGGTTTGGAGCAGCTGTCCATGGAGTCTTGGCTGAGAGCAATTCAGGGTTCCTTCTCACCCGGCTGGGTCTTAGGCTCCCTTAACCTCTTTACGACCAATGACGAGTATACTCGTCATGAAAAGATGTCAGTTCCTGCATCATGACGAGTATACTCGTCATGGCTTTGAACTGTCACTGCTTCTAAACGAACAGTGACAGCTCAAATCTAAAAGCTGTCAGTGACAGCCAAGGGTTAGGGGAAGAGGTGTGGGCACCCCTGTTAACCCCTTCACCCCCCCCTCCCCAATCACACTTATCTGCCGGTGGGTTGCACCGCACCCGCCAGCCATGAGCTGATGCTCCAGCTCCCCTGTGTCCTGTCCCCGCCCCCTGTGTCCAGCTCCTCCTGTGTCCTGTAGCCCCCCCCTGTGTCCTGAGCCCCCTGTGTCCTGTCCCCGTCCCCTGTGCAGCCCCCCTTGTCTCCCGTCCATCCCCGCCCTCCACCTTGCATAGTTTGTCTGCCGGCGGGCTTATGCGCCCGCCGGCGAAGCTGCAGGGCCCCCTCCTCCTCAATGCTGGTCACCAGCCCCCGGTCCTCGGTCCCCAGCCCCCGGTCCTCGGTCCCCAGCCCCCGATCCTCAGTCCCCAGCCCCCGGTCCTCGGTCCCCGGCCCCCAGTCCTCAGCCCCCGGTCCCCAGCCCCGCTCACCTATCCCGGCGGGCTGCACGCTCGGTGCACCCGCCCACACCGTCGGCCTCCTCTGCAGTCCGGTGTGGCTCCTCCTCTTCTCAGGGGCTCCTCCTCCTCATCGCTGGGTAAGTATGAATGAATGAATTAATGAATGGATGGATGGAAGGGTGGATGGGTGGATGGATGGATGGGTGAATGGATGGATGGATGTGTGCGTGCGTGGATGTGTGCGTACGTGGATGTGCGTGGATGTGGATGTACGTGGATGTCAGCATGCGTGCGTGGATGTGTGCATGTGTGGATGTGGTTGTGTGCATGCGTGGATGTCAGCACGTGGATGTGCGTACGTGGATGTGCGTGGATGTGGATGTGCGTGGATGTCAGCATGCGTGCGTGGATGTGTGCATGCGTGGATGTGGTTGTGTGCATGCGTGGATGTCAGCACGTGGATGTGCGTATGTGGATGTGCGTACGTAGATGTGCGTACGTGGATGTGCGTGCGTGGATATGTGCGTACGCGGATGTGCGTGGATGTCAGCATGCGTGCGTGGATGTGTGCATGCGTGGATGTGCGTGTGTGGATGTGTGTCCGTGGTTGTGTGCATGCGTGGATGTCAGCACGTGGATGTGCATACGTGGATGTGCGTACGTGGATGTGCGTGCGTGGATGATGGGTGCATAGGTGGATGGATGGGTGCAACAAGGGATCAAGTGTCCTCTTGTTATAGTCTCTGGGATCATAGTCAATGGTGCACTGTTATAACTGATCATTGTCATACAGTGCACCATAACTCTGACCCCTGAGACTGTAGGAAGAGGACACTAGTGTGGCGCCCCGCAACGAGTGCGTCACAAGAGGGTATTGCAGCCATAAATGCAGCCGCAATATCCTCTGACTCAGCAATGATCCGGTTAACATAGAAATCCAACCCTACATGTATCACCTAGAACAGAGGGCCAATCATAGGTCCTGGTGGGTGGAGTGTTAGGGAAGTGTAGTAGAACACACAATAATCTAGGGAGAATAGTCTAGAACTCGGAGAAGAAGGGTCTAGGACAGAACTTGGAGAGGAGCAGGGGCTCCGCACCCCGTGCGGGCCCCTGGGCCGTCACCGGTCGGGTGTCAGCACCTGAGGCCTTACCTACCGGGAATGGGCATCATCACACGGGTCCCCAAAAGACTCCCGTGCCCACAACTCACAGCCGGTTCACTGGTACCGAAGCTGGCAGCAGTTCACCTCTGCTACGCGAACCAGAAGCGTGGAGGAGCAGCTTTACAGGAGCACCCCACCACCAGCCCACTTCCAGTCGTCTAACCAGCGGTGTACCCACTGAGGGATCCAAGGCTCCCCAAAACATCCATAACGTATATCATGGATAGGGCATTGAAGCAGCCTCCCCGTACCCGACCTGGTATTCCTGGGCGACACTGGCAACAAATTAGGTAGAATGGAGGAACACTGCGGATTTCTAAGGGACACCATCACTGCTGAGTCCACCCGGTCTACTACTCAACCACTGTATGCCATGTACTGCCTGCTGGTTACAGTAAAGACCCGTTGCAGAGACTTTCTGTGTCCGTGCTTCCTTATGAACTGTCCGTCCGCACTTCAAGGTAACTGCAGCTGCCGCACAACATCTTGAGCAGCTCCAGCCTCCGGGGATCACCGCTCAGCCTGTGGGGAGCGTAATGTGGAGCCCCAAGGGACGTGGGGTACTCGGTACCGGACCGATCTGCTGCTGGGGATGTCACTGGCGGCCTGGTCCGGACCGTGTCCCTGGCTCAGCACAATAAAAGGGGATTATTTACAGGGGATATTGTCACGGGTGACGCCACCCACTTGATGCGGCCAGCTATGGGGCCGCGGCTGCTGCAGAACCTCCGGGGGTGATGGAATGGCAGCGGGGATGGTATAGTTCTAGTGGGGAGAACTGTATCCCCCGGGGCAGTAAGGAGTTAAAGTCTGTTGGTCTGTGTGAGTACACTTACTTTGCAGCTGCAAGGATCTCTCCTCCTGTGCTGGTGCTGACAGGCTGTAGCTCTGCAGGTTGAGGTCTTCTTAGTGCAGCCTGTGTGGGAGAAATGGTCTGCAGATGGAAGCAGGCAGGAGACAATGCAGGGTTTCCAAAGCTTTACTTAAAGCGAACCTGTCACCCCCTCCAGGCATCTAAAGATAACATAGCCACCTTCTGCAGCACTAAGGCTGCATTCTGACAAGGTGTCTATAGCATTTATGCTCCCTTGATTCACTGAAATAAAGACTTATATAAAATCTGTTTCAAACCTGATCCAAGACCGGGAGGCGGGTTTTCAAGTGTCTGTCTCCCTCCTCTGTGGTGTCAGTCATCCCTCTCTGCTCTCTGTGTGCCGCCTCCAGGGCCACCTCCCTGCACTACAGAGCTTTGTCAGCTCTGCTACAACACAGAGCTGCTGTTATAGGAGACCCCACAGTAGTAAATCTAGCAGGAGGACGAGCAGACAAAGCACTGCCTGCTACGTAGCAGCCCTTGAGCTGAGCAGGTTTCACTTTCAGTTTCTTGTACCCAGCAGCATTGCTCCATCCTCAGCCCCTGATCTAAAGCACAAACTCAACTCTGCTGCACTGCTGACAGCTCCGCTCAAGGCTACTATGTAGCAGGCAGTGCTTTGTCTGCTAAGGATCCTCCTGCTAGATTTACTACTGTGGGGTCTCCTATAACAGCAGCTCTGTGTTGTAGCAGAGCTGACAAAGCTCTGTAATGCAGGGAGATGGCCCTGGAGGCGGCACACAGAGAGCAGAGAGGGATGACTGACACCACAGAAGAGGGAGACAGACACTTGAAAACCCGCCTCCCGGTCTTGGATCTGGTTTGAAACAGATTTTATATAAGTCTTTATTTCAGTGAATCAAGGGAGCATAAATGCTATAGACACCTTGTCAGAATGCAGCCTTAGTGCTGCAGAAGGCGGCTATGTTATCTTTAGATGCCTGGAGGGGGTGACAGGTTCGCTTTAAGTTCTTTCAAGCAGTTTACAGGTCATCTGCAATTCCTTACACAGCTCTTAACATTCAGTTGCATTCTCCCTTTCCGGGTTCCCTTCTCTCCTGCAGCCAGGCTCCTCTCTCTTTGTGACCCCTCACACAGTCTCTTAGTGTGCCTTTCCGGGCTATTACTCTCTCTCTCCGTCTTACACGGGTGTATGCGGACGCTGAACAGTATGGCGGTGACTCGGGCTTCTGTGAGTCCTAGTGTGTCACTGAGCTGCCTGTTCTTTGGGTTAGGAACTCCAGCTTGAAACTAAAGCTCCCCGTCAGTGAATCTGGGGATACCGGGTGAATCGTCGGTCCCCTTCAGAGCTGACACTCTGCTGTAGCCCAGCCTGCAGTAGTCCACAGCATTAAACTACCAGGCTCCTTCCTCTGTTTCCTTCAGATATCTAGGAGGGCTTCTCCACCTGCTGTTAGTAGCTTCTGCTGCTGTCCAGGGCACGGGTTGCACCGTCCCTTCTCTGTCTATCACACTCCTGGTGGTTTCAGCATCTTGGATGGGCTTTTCCCCCCCATCTGGCTCGCATTGGCTCAGTACGGGTCAGCGCTCCTCAGCTTAGGCACTTCCAGGCAGCATGTGTCTTTCTGTCTCAGCTCAGCTCAGCTTCTCCTTGTCTTTGCTTCTCAGCTACTTCAGCCTACTAACTTCCTTTACTCCTCCCCCTCTCTATATACTGTCAGTCACCTGACCTTCTGGTGTGCCCAACCCACTCATCATCCACCACTCCTCTGGTCTCATATAGTCTCCGACCTCAGAGCTGGATGTGAACCCTCTCTATGCGTGGGGATGTGGGCTGTGAGGGTGTAGTGTTTACTAAGTCCTAACTGCCTGGCTGCAGTACCCTTCTGTGGCCTCCTGTACGCAGGGGCGCCACAGTAACATCTAGCTGCTGTCCATCCCCCGGAGGTTCCGCAGCGTCGGTAGTCCTTACCGAATCTACTCATAGGTGGCGTCACGAATAAATTAAAAACCCCTTTAATCTGTTCCACCAAGACGTCTTCAACCCTTTTGATCTGCACTACACCGGGCCCCAGTACCGGCAGGCGCGGTCCACCGTGACAAGGAGAAAGGAAGCATCGCCTGTGTAAACCGGAGTCCCGGCCACGGTGAGTCAGAAAATGGCATCACGAACAGGATACGAGCAGGCCCGTTACCCAACGGGTATAATGTGCTTAAAATGGACTTTATTGTCTACAATTTGGACTTTGTTCGTCCCTAAAAGAACCTTCCCGCCTTTTCACCGTTGGGCCAAAATGGCGCCCAAGATGGCGTTCCCGCCACAAGAAGCCGCCACGTGCAAGCCCAAGAGTGAGTCAACCCCCCCTCATCGTGGGAGGGCTAAAGACAAAAGGCGCCAAACTCTTTGTCCGCCCTGATTGCTCGAATCAACCATGGGGGCGGACCCCAAAGACTTTTCCCACGATTGGACTACAAAAGCCCAGAGAAAATGGGAGAGAGACCTTCTTCTTCACCAGCTCTACCAGAACGCTTACCGGTTGAACGGGTGTGGTTTCCCTCCAAAGAAGAAATGGTCAGCATGAAACTCCAAGACCTAATGCGGGAGGTCGAGGCGGAGGCCAGAGCAGCCATAGGCCAACCGGGTCCGGGTCCTGCCCTTACCGTAGACGGCAGCCCCGACTTCTGGCTAGAGGCTCTACAAGACCTCCGGGTGCGGTTACTAGAGACTGTGGAGTGGACGATTCGCAGCTGGAGCGCGACCCTAGGCAGACGACTACACCACGCGATGCAGCAGAGCCGACCGGGTACAGCTTCTCCAAGCCCAGACGACGTCACCAGCTTCTCGACCGCCTCACCGTCGCCCACCACCTGTCCTGCTTCGTCACCGGAGCCCATAGACTGTGTCATTCCCGTGAGGACTACAGCTCGACCCGTACCAGCGGTCGAACCCGCAGCCGACCCCGTTCCTGAGCCGGAGCTTATAACACGCTCCACAGAAGAACTTGACCTTTACCAGGTTCCCACTGAGGAACCCGCGACGTGTTTCACCACTACAGAGACAGTCGCTTGTTTCGTCCCCGTACCGGAGGCTTCCTTTGCAATTGCCGAGGCCTACCTGGTAACCGGGATTGAAACCCCTCTACCAACAGCTACAGATGAAGAGGCAGGCAGCCTGGAAGCCCTGCAGGACGTCTCTGTGGAAGGATCCGCAGCACCACCGCCCTGTTGTACAACGGAACCAGCTTCAATCTTTCCAGCCAACGAGCAGCCCGATGTGGTCATCGAGGAAGAAGTCGGAGGGGATGACGACGAGACCCGCAGCACCGCTGAGGATTTCGACACCGGGTTCGCTTGGGGAGACACCGAGGAACTTCCTACCGGGCACACAGCTCGGGTACACTGGTCGGGTGCAACGCTGACACCTTCCCCCGTGCCGTTCCACCGGGTGCCGATCCAGACAGCCCGCCAAGTTCAAGCTTCCCGCCAAACCACCAGCTCCGTTACTCATCTCTACACCCCGAGCCGTAACGACGGGGATGTACGCCAGAGACGACGAGAGGAGTGGCAAGCCGTGAACGCGCCAACATGCAGGCCCGTGCCGAGGCTCGCCGCCAGCCGCCGTTGCCTGCTGAACTCCGCCGTGCAGGTAGAATTTCCACCTTTAATTTACATATCGGGTGGGGGTTCGCTTGGGAGGTGGGTTTGAATGAGGAGGTGTTTGTGGGGCGCCGGGACGTTGAGTCAAACTTGCCAAGAGGACATCCCGATCGCGATCTATACCGGGGCGATGTAATCACCTACGAACGCTATGCTTGTCCAGATGGGTGGTTCGCTATCCGGGTGCGCCATCGTTCTCAGTGCCAGTGACTTTAAGACTTGAACTCATTCAATAACTCTGTTCCTGTTAAACACTGACTGTGTGATCTCGCGGCTACAGCCTAAACTTTTACAAAAGGACAGTCGATCGCCCGCCGGATCCGCACCAAGTGTTTTACCTGTTTATTTATCTGTCTCACTTTTATGCCAAACAATGACTTGTCATTAATAAAAGTGTATTACCTGTTATAAAATATAAAAACCTCTGTAATGTGAGTTGTGTGACGCTTGGGGACAAGCGTATTCAACCAAGGGGGAGTGTGGCGCCCCGCAACGAGTGCGTCACAAGAGGGTATTGCAGCCATAAATGCAGCCGCAATATTCTCTGACTCAGCAATGATCCGGTTAACATAGAAATCCAACCCTACATGTATCACCTAGAACAGAGGGCCAATCATAGGTCCTGGTGGGTGGAGTGTTAGGGAAGTGTGGTAGAACACACAATAATCTAGGGAGAATAGTCTAGAACTCGGAGAAGAAGGGTCTAGGACAGAACTTGGAGAGGAGCGGGGGCTCTGCACCCCGTGCGGGCCCCTGGGCCGTCACCAGTCGGGTGTCAGCACCTGAGGCCTTACCTACTGGGAATGGGCATCATCACACGGGTCCCCAAAAGACTCCCGTGCCCACAACTCACAGCCGGTTCACTGGTACCGAAGCTGGCAGCAGTTCACCTCTGCTACGCGAACCAGAAGGGTGGAGGAGCAGCTTTACAGGAGCACCCCACCACCAGCCAACTTCCAGTCGTCTAACCAGCGGTGTACCCACTGAGGGATCCAAGGCTCCCCAAAACATCCATAACGTATATCATGGATAGGGCATTGAAGCAGCCTCCCCGTACCCGATCTGGTATTCCTGGGCGACACTGGCAACAAATTAGGTAGAATGGAGGAACACTGCGGATTTCTAAGGGACACCATCACTGCTGAGTCCACCCGGTCTACTACTCAACCACTGTATGCCATGTACTGCCTGCTGGTTACAGTAAAGACCCGTTGCAGAGACTTTCTGTGTCCGTGCTTCCTTATGAACTGTCCATCCGCACTTCAAGGTAACCGCAGCTGCCGCACAACATCTTGAGCAGCTCCAGCCTCCGGGGATCACCGCTCAGCCTGTGGGGAGCGTAACATCTAGCTGCTGTCCATCCCCGGAGGTTCCGCAGCGTCGGTAGTCCTTACCGAATCTACTCATAGGCGGCGTCACGAATAAATTAAAAACCCCTTTAATCTGTTCCACCAAGACGTGTTCAACCCTTTTGATCTGCACTACACCGGGCCCCACTACCGGCAGGCGCGGTCCACCCGTGATAAGGAGGAAGGAAGCATCGCCTGTCTAAACCGGAGTCCCGGCCACGGTGAGTCACTTGATCCCTTGCTGCAGTCTCTGGATTGAGCAGAGGCGATCGAGCGTCGTGGGACCTTTGTTGTGGACTACGTCGGAGGCGATCGAGCGTCGTGGGACCTTCGTTGTGGACTACGTCGGATCTTTATAATAAAGATGGAGTCCGAATTTTGTTTGTGTTTTTTTTCAAATAAAAAGATTTTTCTCTGTGTGTATTTTCTGACTATTTACCAGAGATTCCTAATGGCGGATCTAACATTGGCCCTATATTATGAATCTCGGGCTTAGTGCCAGCTGCCAATAAAAAGCTGGCATTAACCCCTTTATTACCCAGTTTGCCACCGGCACCAGGGCAACTGGAAGAGCATGGGTACAGCGCCAGAAAATGGCGCTTCAATGAATGCGCCATTTTCTGGGGCGGCTGCGGGTTGCAATTCGCAGCATGGGGGGCCCAGAACGCTTGGGCCTTTCCATGCTGAGGATTCCAGCCCCCAGCTGCCTAGTTGTACCTGGCTGGGCCAAAAATATGGCGGAGCCCTACGTCATTTTTTTTTCTAGAATTAGTTCTAGAAATAAAAAAAAAATGGGCTTCGCTGTATTTTTGGTTGCAGCCAGGTACAACGAGGCAGCTGGGGGTTGCTGGCAGTCTGTAGCTGCCAAGTTGTACCTGGCTGGACCAAAAATATGGCGGAGCCCTACGTCATTTTTTTTTCTTCTAGAATTAGTTCTAGAAATAAAAAAAAATGAGCTTCACTGTATTTTTGGTTGCAGCCAGGTACAACGAGGCAGCTGGGGGTTGCTGGCAGTCTGTAGCTGCCAAGTTGTACCTGGCTGGACCAAAAATATGGCGGAGCCCCACATCACTTTTTTTTTCTAGAATTAGTTCTAGAAATAAAAAAAGGCCTTCGCTGTATTTGTAGCCAGCCATGTACAACTTGGTAGCTGGCTGACTGGAATCCTCAGCGTGGAGAGACCCAAATGTTGTGGGTCCCCCACGCTGCAAATTTCAACCCACAGCCACCCAAGAAAATAGCGCATTCATTAGAGGCGGCATTTTCTGGTGCTGTACCCCAACTCTTCCAGTTGCCCTTGTGCTGGTGGCACACGGCTTCTCCATATGCGACATGGTGTCCGCTAACAATTTCAATAGAAAATTAGCTCCAATTGTTAGCGGAAACCATGTCGGGTATGGAGAATGGAGAGCCCCTCCCTGTATGCCTGAACATTGGAGCTCCCCCACAAGTGACCCCATTTTGGAAACTAGACCCCCGAAGGAACGTATCTAGATGCATAGTGATCACTTTGAACCCCCAGATGCTTCACAAATTCATCCATAAAAATGAAAAAGCACGTTTTTTTCCACAAAAAGTTTCTGTTTTCATTTTTACGGATCAATTTGTGAAGCACCTAGGGGTTCAAAGTGCTCACTATGCATCTAGATACGTTCCTTGGGTGGTCTAGTTTCCAAAATGGGGTCACTTGTGGGGGAGCTCCAATGTTTACTCAAATAGGGGCTCTTCATATCCTACAATGTGTCCGCTAACAATTCCAATTGTTAGTGGACACCATTTTGCGTATGGAGAGCCCCTGTGTGTCTCCACATTGGAGCTCCCCCACAAGTGATCCCATTTTGGAAACTAGACCCCCAAAGGATTATATCTAGATGCATAGTGAGCACTTTGAACCCCCAGATGCTTCACAAATTGATCCGTAATAATGAAAAAAGAAATTATTTGTGGAAAAAAAAGTGCTTTTTCATTTTTACAGATGAATTTCTGAAGCATCTGGGGGTTCAAAGTGCTCACTATGCATCAATATACGTTCCTTTGGGGGTCTAGTTTCCAAAATGGGGTCACTTGTGGGGGAGCTCCAATGTGGAGACACACGGGGACCCTCCAAACGCGACATGGTGTCCGCTAACAAATTGAGCTAATTTTCCATTCAAATTGTTAGCGGACACCATGTCGCGTTTGGAGGGCCCCGGTGTGTCTCCACATTGGAGCTCCCCCACAAGTGACCCCATTTTGGAAACTAGACCCCCTAAGGAACATATCTAGATGCATAGTGAGCACTTTGAACCCCCATATGCTTCAGAAATTCATCCGTAAAAATGAAAAAGCACTTTTTTTTCCACAAAAAATTTCTTTTTTCATTATTATGGATCAATTTGTGAAGCATCTGGGGGTTCAAAGTGCTCACTATGCATCTAGATATGTTCCTTTGGGGGTCTAGTTTCCAAAATGAGGTCACTTGTGGGGGAGCTCCATTGTGGACACCCGCAGGGACCCTCCAAACGCGACATGCTCATTTTCCATTCAAATTGTTAGCGGACACAATGTCGCGTTTGGAGGGCCCCGGTGTGTCTCCACATTGGAGCTCCCCCACAAGTGACCCCATTTTGGAAACTAGACCCCCTAAGGAACATATCTAGATGCATAGTGAGCACTTTGAACCCCCAGATGCTTCACAAATTCATCAATAAAAATGAAAAAGCACTTTTTTTTTCCACACAAATTTTCTTTTTTCATTTTTACAGATCAATTTGTGAAGCACCTGGGGGTAGAAAGTGCTCACTATGCATCTAGATATGTTCCTTTGGGGGTGTAGTTTCCAAAATGGGGTCACTTGTGGGGGAGCTCCAATGTGGAGACACACGGGGACCCTCCAAACACGACATGGTGTCCGCTAACAATTTGAATGGAAAATGAGCTCAAATTGTTAGCGGACACCATGTCGCGTTTGGAGGGTCCCTGTGTGTCTCCACATTGGAGCTCCCCCACAAGTGACCCCATTTTGGAAACTAGACCCCCAAAGGAACATATCTAGGTACATAGTGAGCACTTTGAACCCCCAGATGCTTCACAAATTGATCCGTAATAATGAAAAAAAAATTTTGTAGTGGAAAAAAAAGTGCTTTTTCATTTTTACGGATGAATTTGTGAAGCATATGGGGTTCAAAGTGCTCACTATGCATCTAGATACGTTCCTTCGGGGGTCTAGTTTCCAAAATGGGGTCACTTGTGGGGGAGCTCCAATGTGGAGATACACAGGGACCCTCCAAACGCGACATGGTGTCCGCTAACAATTTGAGCTCATTTTCCATTCAAATTGTTAGCGGACACCATGTCGCGTATGGAGGGTCCCCGTGTGTCTCCACATTGGAGCTCCCCCACAAATGACCCCATTTTGGAAACTAGACCCCCGAAGGAACGTATCTAGATGCATAGTGAGCACTTTGAAGCCCCAGATGCTTCACAAATTCATCTATAAAAATTAAAAAAACACTTTTTTTTCACAAAAAAATTCTTTTTGCCTACGTTTTTTCAGTTTCACATGGGCAAAGGAATAAAATACATCCCAAAATTTGTTGAGAAATTTCTCCTGAGTACACCGATACCTTATATGTGGTCATAAACCACTGTTTGGGCGCACGGCAGGGCTCAGAGGTGAAGGAGCGCCATTTCACTTTTTGAACGGAAAATTGGCTCTAAAATTCAAATTGCGCTCCCTCCCTTCTCAGTCCTGCCGTGCGCCCAAACAGTGGTTTATGACCACATATGAGGTATCGGTGTACTCAGGAGAAATTGCCCAACAAATTTTAGGATGCATTTTATCCTGTTGCCCATGTGAAAATGAAAAAATTGAGGCTAAAAGAACATTTTTGTTACAAAAATTAAAATGTCCATTTTTTCCTTCAACTTTATTTTAGTTCCTGTGAAGCACCTGAAGGGTTAATAATCTTCTTCAATATAGTTTTGAGTAGCTTGAGGGGTGCAGTTTTTGGAATGGTGTCACTTTTGGGTGTTTTCTGTCATGTACCCCCCTCAAAGGGACTTCAAATGTGATGTGGTCACTAAAAAATTGGTTTTGTAAATTTTGCTGGAAAAATGAGAAATTGCTGATGAACTTTGAACCCTTATAACGTCCTACCAAATTTTTTTTTTTTCTTCAAAAATTGTGCTGATGTGAAGTAGACATGTGGGAAATGTTATTTATTAACTATTTTGTGGCACATAACTCTCTGGTTTAGCAGAATAAAAATTAAAAATTTGAAAATTGCTAAATTTTCAAAATTTTTGCCAAATTTTTTATTTTTTCACAAATAAACGCAAAAATTATCGACCTAAATTTAATACTAACATGAAGCCTAATATGTCACGAAAAAAACAATCTCATAATCGCTAGGATCCGTTGAAGCGTTCCAGAGATATTACCTCATAAAGGGAGAGTGGTCAGAATTACAAAAAATGGTCTGGTCATTGAGCTGCAAAGTGACTCGGTCCTTAAGGGGTTAAGGTACCCTTACACGCCGCCACTGTGCCTAGCAATAGGTATCAACCGCACGTGCACGCACACGTTTTTGACGGTGGATACCGATCGCTGATGACGCGTATACACCCCCCCATTGCGTTGTCAACTGAAGGTATTGTATTGTCCCGGACGTTCCAACAGATCCTGCGGAAAACTTCCTGTTGAATACCTTCCCCGCTTCACACGCCACTATCCACAAAGGAATATGGGCGTACCTGTGCAGCAGGTACAACACATAGGCGTGCCACACTCCGTCACGCCGCACCCAAACTACAACCATTGGCCAACACAATAGCGTTCTGATTGGTCAGGGCGCGAAGGGCAGATGGCGAATACGTTACGCAATAGTGTTTGGATTGTCACACGGAATAGGCGCTTGTGGCGTAGCGAAGTGTGCCGATATCCACTTAGGAGACGCTCACGCGTCACACAGGAGCTGTTTACAGTCACACAGTCAGTGTGTTACAATAACTAAGTGTTTTGCTATGTGTGCGTCTGGATCTAAATGTGTGAATAGAGCCACAATGCAGATAGCATATGTGCCAACATATATCAATGACATTGAGCAGCTGACATGCCAACTGTACACTGTGTGTCTGCACATGTGCTGCACTACTTACTTAAACCTACATGCCACACAATATCATGTGCTGCATCAATGTGTTGTGTCCAAGTGACACTCTGCCCACACCACACCACTATGGTTTTGTACACACATTTGTCACATACACTGTTGACCCAATACCTTAATATGGCTCATGCCTACCAACACATAATGTGTCTCGTACCCATCCATAGGTGCCAATGGGTGTCAAAGCACTGGGCACAACCCAAACCTTGATCACGCTGCCCTCAATCCCCAAGTAATCAGGCTCACACATAGTAATTTGTATCCACAAAAATAGATGTATTATTTACATGCGCATAAATGTACAAATAAAAAGACAGAAAGGGAAGACAATGGACATTAAAACATCATGTTACATTGTAAACATAAATCAAACACAGAAACACAAATACATAATAAACTTTGAAACAATGATAAAGTGTGCACCACCCACATAACACAAATAAAACCTAAACTAACTAACTAACTAAAACATGTGCACACCAGAAAATACTCAAAGAAACAACTATGGTGCAGCCACCCTGCGGTCTACACCATGGACACCATTTGGTCTCCTCCCGGCACCAGCCCCACGTGCCCCAGGGCCATTAAAGTAGGAGCAGTATACGTCTCTACTGTTCCTGGCCTCCTGCTGAGTGCGACCACGGCTCAGCAGCTGGAGTGGCGCCACACCATGGTCGTCATCACGCCAAGCCCTTGGACGGACCTTCCCTGTTGTGGGGTCCAGAGAATCTACAAAACTTGCCAGCGTGTATGATGCTCGATCCCTACGACGCAGGAAGTTGTGCAGCACACAGCAGGCCAGCACTACCGCGTCAATAGACTCCAGTTTCATATGCACAGACGTATGAAAAACCCAGAATGTATTCACCATGATCCTGAACGCATTTTCAACCGCACGGCGGGCCCGGGATAGCCGGTAATTGAAAATGCGTCGCTCAGAAGTAAGGGTCCTCTGGGGATATGGCCGCAGTAGGTGTGCCTGAAGTGGGAACACTTCATCCCCACAAACGCAAAGTTGAGATGATGGCTTGTCTCTTCATTTGAGGGCAAGTTCAGCCCACCTCTCCATAGTTCTTGTGCCAAGTCGCAGTGTGCGAACACACCCCCATCTGAGATTCGCCAGTTCATGCCAACGTCCACGTAGAGGAACTCATAGTTCGCATCCACCAGGGCCATGAGGACTATACTAAAATACCGTTTGTAATTATAATACAAAGAACCCAAGTTGGGGGGTTTAGTAATCCTCACATGCTTACCATCCAAAGCACCACCGCAGTTTGGGAAGTTCCACCGGCTTTCAAAGCCTCGGGGTAGTTGCATCCATTCTGCGGGTGTTTCTGGCAATTTCACGTAGGATGGCAGCAGAGCACTCCAGATGGCCTCACACGTCTCAGGGATCAGGCGGCTCAGCAGGGACAGTGATACACGTGACGTGTATGTGAGGTCGGTTCCTTGACCTCCCTGTAGCCAGGAACCGCAAAGTAATCACCGAACGCTCCTCAGCTGATACTGTTCGACGCATGACAGTGTCCTGACGGGCTATCAATGGCCCTACGCGCTCCAAAAGGAAGGTGAAAGAGTCCTCGGACATACGGAGGTAGCTTTGGAAATCACGCAGATTATTATCCTCCAGCTCACGCAACAGCTGCATGTGGCTCCGGGTGTCCCAGTGGCGAAGCCAATCCCGACTCCACAGCCGCCGTCGTCTGCGACGCATCAACCTCTCATATCTCTCCTCCATCCACAGTTGCTCTTCCACCAACGCAAGAGCCACGATAACACGTCGATCACAATTATTCTGCATCTTGTGTATCAGCACCTCTATATGATAAACATAAATCATCAGTACATAGAACAATATGGTCACATTTTTGCATATAAAGTAAGCCGCACAATACTTCGACTGGCCACTAGGGAAAAGCATATATAATCAGTCGTGTGTGCACAACACACTTCTTTTTTACCATTGCACACTTTGTAGTGGTGAACAAAGTTACACATCAGGCCACATCTGTGTTAAAAATGTACATGTGTCACCACAAAGAACGCCTATACATGTCAGACAAACAATGTAGGTTACCATATATTGACACTCCTACAGTCTGTAAGTATCAACGTACCACAGCCTTTCTGGGTGAGTAATCGCAGATGCCACGAAGAAGAGTATACATGACTCATCCTGTAGTGATGCAGGCCCACGTGTTTGTAAGTGGGGAGCTCCACATCTACACATTCTGTGCTGCCTCAAGCCTCAAATCCATGTCTGATTCTAGCCATGTAGGTCCCAGTGTGTGTTGACCCCAAACAGTATGATTATTCCACTAAATTGTCCATCTTTGCAAAAAAACACTCAAGCATCCTGCAGCCATGATCCTGTATGGCAAATGGAAACAAACACATTACTTTAAAAACTACAATGTGGCAATGTAGGTGCACAACATGTTTTGAAAAATACACCATCGTGCCACTCTATTGTGGTCCAAAAACTGGCATCACATGTGCGTCACATACATTACCCTATTGCGTTACAAAAGGCAATTAGGCGCACTGCTTCTCCACGCTGCTACATCCATGTCTGCCCACAAATACTTACTTAATGACTCTGGGCAGCAAGTGTGACACCCATCCGGCGTGAGCTTGTTTTCACTGAGCAGAAACCAATCACGGCGCTTTGTCGACACCTACTCAGCAGCTGCATATGGGTGTTCACAGGTGTTGCCTAGTAAGGTGCCGAATTGGTGTGTGCTGATTGGTGTGGGTCAGTATAAATTTCTTGTCTTGTCGACCAGCCCCTGTCCCGACGGGAATGTGCATTGAGCTAGTGGTGAGAGATGAGAGATTTCAACGCAAGATTGTGCGGATGGTGGATAAAGAACCTCGACTAACATCCAAACAAGTTCAAGCTGCCCTGCAGTCCGAGGGTACAACAGTGTCAACCCGTACTATCCGTCAGTGTCTGAATGAAAAGGGCAGTGGCGTACCTACCGCGGTCGCAGCCGGCCGCTGCGACCGCGATATCCCCGGCCGGAGAGGAGGGAGGACGGGAAGTGAGAAAGCTCACTTCCTGCTGCTGTGCCCGCCCCTCCTCTCCTCCTCACTGCGGACCGCGGGACAGTGGTGAGTGTGTCTAGCAGCAGACAAAACCGCTAGCACCCCCCACCCCCGGTCCCCTGACAGCACGAGGGGAGCACTGGAGACACCGGAGGGTGAGGACTGAGGAGATCGATATATGTACACCACACAGAGCCAGAGCTGCACTCCCTGTACTGCACAGCAGCACATATACTCCAGAGCTGCACTCCCTGTACTGCACAGCAGCACATATACTCCAGAGCTGCACTCCCTGTACTGCACAGCCAGCACATATACTCCAGAGCTGCACTCCCTGTACTGCACATATACTCCAGAGCTGCACTCCCTGTACTGCACATATACTACAGAGCTGCACTCCCTGTACTGCACGTATACTCCAGAGCTGCACTCCCTACACTGCACATATACTCCAGAGCTGCACTCCCTGTACTGCACATATACTCCTGTACTGCACATATACTCCAGAGCTGCACTCCCTGTACTGCACATATGCTCCAGAGCTGCACTCCCTGTACTGCACATATGCTCCAGAGCTGCACTCCCTGTACTGCACATATGCTCCAGAGCTGCACTCCCTGTACTGCACATATGCTCCAGAGCTGCACTCCCTGTACTGCACATATGCTCCAGAGCTGCACTCCCTGTACTGCACATATGCTCCAGAGCTGCACTCCCTGTACTGCACATATGCTCCAGAGCTGCACTCCCTGTACTGCACATATACTCCAGAGCAGCACTCCCTGTACTGCACATATACTCCAGAGCTGCACTCCCTGTACTGCACATATACTCCAGAGCTGCACTCACTATTCTGCTGGTGCAGTCACTGTGTACATACATTACATTACTGATCCTGAGTTACCTCCTGTATTATACTCCAGAGCTGCACTCACTATTCTGCTGGTGCAGTCACTGTGTACATACCAGTGGCGTACCTACCGCGTTCACAGCAGTCGCGACTGCGATCGTGCCCGCCCCCCCGGGGGGCCCCACACACCCCCGGGTGGCCCCGTGACCCGTGCTGACAGCCGGCCGCCGCGTCCGCGATAGCGCCGGCCGGAGAGGGAGGGAGGACGGGAAGTGAGAAAGCTCACTTCCTGCTGCTGTGCCCGCCCCTCCTCTCCTCCTCACTGCGGACCGCGGGACAGTGGTGAGTGTGACTAGCAGCAGACAAAACCGCTAGCACCCCCCACCCCCGGTCCTCTGACAGCACAACCCCTGCCAACCCCAGTCCTCTGACAGCACCCCCCACCGGTCACCACATGGGGGGCCCGGGGACTGATCTGAGGGGCCCTCAGCCTGCCTCCACTGTTAACCCCCTCCGCCTGCCTCCACACACTGTTAACCCCCTCCGCCTGCCTCCACACACTGTTAACCCCCTCCGCCTGCCTCCACTGTTAACCCCCCTCCGCCTGCCTCCACTGTTAACCCCCCTCCGCCTGCCTCCACTGTTAACCCCCTCCGCCTGCCCCCCCTGCACTGTTAACCCCCTCCGCCTGCCCTCCACTGTTAACCCCCTCCGCCTGCCTCCACTGTTAACCCCCTGCGCCTGCCCCCCCTGCACTGTTAACCCCCTCCGCCTGCCTTCCAGTGTTAAGCCCCTCCGCCTGCCCTCCAGTGTTAACCCCCTCCGCCTGCCTCCACTGTTAACCCCCTCCGCCTGCCTCCACTGTTAACCCCCTCCGCCTGCCCCCCCTGCACTTTTAACCCCCTCCGCCTGCCCTCCAGTGTCAACCCCCTCCGCCTGCCCTCCAGTGTTAACCCCCTCCGCCTGCCCTCCACTGTGCACACTCTCTCTCCTACCATGCGCTATTTGTCTGTGCGCTCTTTTCTCCTTTGTGCACTCTGTCTCACTCCATGAGCTCTCTCTGCCCCCCTTGCGATCTCTTTCCTTCCATGCGTGCTCTGCCCCCCTTTGTGTTCTCTCTCTCCATGCACTCTCTCTCCCTCCGTGCACTCTCTTCATCCATGTGCTCTCTACATCTGTGCACTCTGTTCTTACTGTGCTCTTTCTGCCCCACTGTGTGTTCTCTTCCCCCACCCCTCTCTCTGCCCCCCCCCTGCGCTCTCTCCCTCAGTGCGCTCTCTCTCCCACTCTCTGTGCCCACCAGTGCCCTCTTTCTGCATCACCATGCGCTCTCTGCCCCCATTATCTTTGCCCACCGTGTGCTCCTTGGCCTCCAGTGCTTTTTCTGCTCCCTGGGACTTATTGTGAACACAACAAGCAAGCAGTAGCTAGCAGGTGAGGGGGGGGGGCCCTGGCAGTGCCAACAGTGTGTGTGTGCCAGGCTGCAGTGCCACCACCACCACCAGCTGCAGTATGTGTGTGACTGGCAGCAGGTGAGGGGGGGGCCCCTGGCAGTGCCAACAGTGTGTGTGTGCCAGGCTGCCAGTGCCACCACCACCAGCTAGTGTGTGTGTGACTGGCAGCAGGTGAGGGGGGGGAAGCCCTGGCAGTGCCAACAGTGTGTGTGCCAGGCTGCTACCACCACCAGCTACAGTGTGTGTATGACTGGCAGCAGGTGAGGGGGGGGGGCATGGGCAGTGTCAACAGTGTGTGTGTGTGCCAGGCTGCCACCACCACCAGCTACAGTGTGTGTGTCACTGGCAGCAGGTGAGGGGAGCCCCGGGGCAGTGCCAATCTGTGCCAGTGCCACGCTGCTGCCAGCAAGGATGTGTGAGCAGCAGGTGATGGGAGCTCCGGAGCAGCATGCTGGCAGGCAGTGCCAGTGTGTGCCAGCCAGTGCCAGGGTGTGTGACCAGTAGGTGACTGACTAGGGCTAGCCTGGGCTAGGGACCCATTTGCGGCAGGGCACTGCAGATCCTGATCCGGTTTTCAGCAGTAAAAGTGCTCAAAACCAGATCAGGAACCGCAGCACATAAGAGCCCATTATGGTAACCGGATTGTACTACATGTAGTCCGGTTACCGGTTCCGGTGGTTGCCTGCGTGAAAAATCATGCAAGCAACGTTTTTCTGAGCGGTAACTCTGTCGCAGCAGAATTCCTATAATGGGCTACTACGGGAGCCCATGTGGCTGCCGCAAGGCATATATGAATGCCTGTGGCATCCGTATGCTTTGCTCATCCCTGCTGCGGCAGCAGGGATGAACAAAGTGTCCGGGAACCTGATTGCACATTCAGTGCAATCCGGTTGCCGGATTCCGGCTTAGGGACACAAAATGTGTCCAAATTGTGTGTGAATGCAATTGCGATCACTGCATCTGGATGTGGATGCGGTAACCGCAATTGCACTTCCAAGTGTGACCCTAACCTCGCACAGTGGCACTGGCCTAGCTGGTGGTGCAGGGCACAAAAGATTTGTGACTGAGAAGAAGACTGTATTGTGCCTTCCTGCTCATCCCAGCAGCACAAGACACTTGCTGGTAACGCTTGCTGGTAATGCTATCCGCTGCAGCTGAATTTGCTCAGCATTTAGCGCTGCCGTCAAATGTCACAGACCCTCCCAAGTGTGACCCATGGCTTATCTATATATATAAATATATATATTCCTTGTATGCTATCTCCAATAGTGCATTAAATGAAGGTTAGTGAGGGTAGTGAATGTAAAATGTTTGGTTTTAGGTCTGAATTTAATTATGGGTCTCAAGTATATTATATTGTTTTATCTTGTATTTTATACTGTGTCTGGTTCTTATGTTTGCCTTTTTTTCAGTCTGTTCAACCTTAGATTGCACAAGTTCCTGGAATATTTTTGTAGAGAAGTAAGTAGTCCGTGAAGCCTACAGACAAGAACATACCAAGCCAAGACCAAGTGAAAGACATTGTTTGAAAGACGTAAGTACAGATGACTCTTCGCCATATGCATTTTGGGGGTGAATCATCCAACCTTTTGCCAAACGCTTGCGCACATGCATTCCTATGTTTAACATGGGAATGCATGTGCCTGCGTATGGCTGCATTTGGCCGCATTTGCGTACAGATGCGCATAATTTATGCGCCCTCCTCCGCACTCAGAAAGCAGCATGCAGCATTATTTGTGCGGTCGCGGGCGCTTATTTTATCCGCAAGCGCACAAAAAATGCATGGAACTCAATGGATCCGCAGTGTCCTCTGCATGACAGCGCAGGAGAACGCTGCAGATCACATTGAAATCTCCGGCAGCCACCGGCTGATCATGCAGAGCCACAGCTGATCTCCTGCGGGTGTCAGCGGGGAGAAACAGCTGATCTGACAGCTGTTGAAATCTCCCGCGCTGACACCGATTAGGTGATGTCGGCGCAGGAGATTTGAAGCAGCGATCAGCTGTTGCATATCTTCTGCACTGATATCACCCTATTCAGTGTCAGTGTGGGAGATTTAAAAAGCTGTCAGATCAGCTGTTTTTCCCCGCTGACACCCGCAGGAGATCAGCTGTGCCAGGAGGAGGAGATCTCTGCCGCTGATATCCTACTCCCGGCCGCCCCCGAGACAGCTGATTGGCTGGCCAAAGTGCATACTAAGGTGAATGCATGCATAGATTCTCCGCTGCGTTCACATTAGTAAGGGCTGCGTTTGCGTCTGCATGCCCTCCGCATGCAGACACAAACGCAAGTGTGAAGGCAGCCTTATTCATTTAGAAACAACAATACTCATGTTATAACTCAGCAACAGTTCAGAAATCAATATTTGGTGGAATAACCCCAGTGTTTATCATGGTTGCCAGCCTGTGAAGTCGCTGGATCGCTGGTCTCTCGTGGTCACACGCGCGGATGTGTGCTGACCAGCGGGAGACCAACGACCAAAAAATGGTCATGAACGACGTGCAATAATCAGCGACCTCACAGCAGGGGCCTGATCGCTGCTACATGTCACACACTGCAACATCGCGGGAGAGGTCGCTGTTACATTACAAAACCTGTGACGTTTCAGCGACATCGCTAGCGATGTTGCAGTGTGTGAAGTACCCCTTACCTGATCAGCTGTTATCTGATCCCCGACAGTTTTACAATATAAGCGATTTATAGAGTGGAACACAGCAGCCCCTTACATTGCTTAGTGGCCACTGAAGAGCACTGCTGCTTATCTTTGATTCATTTGAATGGAAGATATAATGCAGTACTCAGCAGGAGCAACCAAATAATGTAAGGGACTGCTGTGTTCCAACTTCCACCATCTACATCGCTTATATTATAAAACTGTTGGACCAGATAATAGCTGATCAATGGAGGTGTCAAATGTCAGAGCCTCACCCATCTCATATTGATGACATTTAATGCATCATCAATGTTTTATTATGTCATTAGTATGGTATTCATGAACAACTCCTTTAACACTTTCCAAGTATATACTTGCATGTAGTTCTGTGAAAGGGTCCTTATACATTACTTACTATATAAAAAGACTAATACTTAAGGTGTTAAAGGGGTGTTCTTATGTTTGCTTTTCAGGAGTATACTGCTTCTTGGCCCCATGCCTTTTGCTCTTCTGGGGGCAGTGCACTCCTGAAGATAGAGAGTTGAGACAAGCAACATGATTGGATTATTTTATTTTATTTGCAGATTACTAATCCTAACTAACATTATCCTACAAAATGTCATCTTATCATCATATGAGTGGCTCACATAAGCGTAAAAAAAAAAAGGAAGATGAGCAAAAGAAGAAAAAACTACCTAAAATAAGTAGCTACTTTTCACAGACTACTAATATTGGTGCTTCTACACCTACTTTAACTACTGAAAGTGAGGAGAGGATTAAGACACCTACTTTCATACCTTCAGTTTCAAGTTCTCCACCATTGTTAGAGGTGGATATTGGTAGTACTAGTGCCGACATTCAAGTGGTAGAGCCACATACAAGTGCCAATATTACTGATTTACAGGAAACGTTAGAAAGTCTAGACAGTACAGGTGTCAGTATAGAACATACCTTAATTGGAGAAAGGTATGTTACAGATAGAGGACTTTTTCCTATTACAATTGCAGACCCCAAAGTAAAAAAATGTATTCTTGCTAATGGTCCTTGCAGGCCTAAAGGTCCATTCCCAAGAGATAAAGATGTCCATCGTAGATGTTTCTCCGCAATGTACTATGAAAGAATAACAAAAGCAGGACACACAATTCCAGTGATGTGGCTGTGCTATTCGCCAAAGTTAAATGCAGCTTATTGTGAGCCATGTTGGTTATTTGGGGATCGTCAAAAATTAGGCTTTGAACCAGCATGGGCAAAAGGAATACAAAAATGGCAAAGACTTTCTGCTAAAATACAAATTCATGAAGCTTCACAAGCTCACATGGATGCATGTATAGTTTATGAACATTGGAGAAGAAAGAAAACAATGGATGATGGAACTGAAGAACAAATTTTAAAGGAGAAAAACTTTTGGAGACAAGTATTGCATAGATTAACAAATGTGACACTGACTATGGCAATGTCAAATCTAGCCTTCCGAGGTCATAGAGAGAAAATAGGAGAGAGTAATAATGGCAACTTTCTCTCCATTGTAGAGCTCCTATCTGAATATGACCACGTTTTGAAGGAGCTCCTTCACTTGCCTCAGGGAACAACAAAGTATCTTAGCCCTAAAATACAAAATGAAATAATAGATATCCTTGCAAAAAGAGTCGAAAATGACATAGTAAGTGAAATTAAAGCAGCTACTTTTTTTTCAATAATTATGGACACAACACAGGATATTTCTAAAGTTGACCAGTTAAGTCAGATTTTCCGATATGTGATTATAAGCCGAGATAAAAGTCAACGGCCAATTGCTGTAAATATTCGAGAGGTCTTCTTAGGTTTTCATGTAGTTGAAGACCCAACCGCTGCTGGACTTGAGAATGATATTATCAAATGTATAGAAGATAAAGGACTGCAGCTGTCAAAATGTCGTGGGCAGGGTTATGATGGTGCTGCTACAATGAGTGGAGTGTATACAGGTGTTCAAAGTCGCATTCAAAAGAAGGAGAAAAATGCTTTGTATGTTCACTGTGCAGCCCATAACCTTAACTTGGTCATACAGGATGCTGTAAGCCATGTTCCAGAGGTGTCACGTTTTTTTGAGGTCATACAGAGTTTGTATGTCTTTTTTGGAGAAAGTATCACCCGTTGGTCTCTTCTACAGTCGCTCACCACTGAATCCTCTGTGACCTTAAAAGGTTTGTGTCCTACACGATGGTCATCCCGTTATGATTCACTCCTTGCTCTACGCTTTCGATTTGTTGATGTTCTTAAAGCACTATCAAAGATAGTCTTGACTTCCACCAAAAGTAAAGAAAGAGAAGAGGCTCAGGCACTTAAAAAAAAAATGGAGTGTTTTGAGTTTTTCTTTCTCCTTGTTCTACAGAGCAAAATTTTGGATAAAACTAATGCCATCTCTAAAGTTATGCAGTCAGAGGATATGGATTTGTCCAGTGCTGCCCAATTAATACATAATACAATTGAAGTTCTCAGCAGTTACAGAAACCAGTTTGAAGATGCCAAAAAAACAGCCAGCACACTGGCAGCTAAGTGGGGGATTCCTGTAATGTTTGTGAATAAAAGAATAGGTAAAGTAAAGCGCCTTACTGATGAGCTTTGTTTAGATGAAAGACTGCAGGATCCCGAGAGAAGATTTCAAACAGCAATTTTTTACTCTACCTTAGATGTAGTTACATCACAGTTATCGAGCAGATTTGGTAGCATGAATACTATAGTGGAAAGATTTAATATCATTAAGCCATGTGTGCTGGCTGTGAAATCAGATGATGACTTGTTTGAAGAAGCAGTGAAATTTCACCAGTATTATCAGGATGATATATCTACAGATTTTCCTGGACAGTTGCTGAGTTTTCGAAGCACACTTCAAGATGAGATCTCCAAATCACCCACAATTAAGGATTTGGCTCACCTACTTCTAGTTGACAATGCTGCTTTGTCATCTACACTTCCAGATGTGTGTACAGCTTTCTTACTTTTCCTTACTTTACCAGTTACAGTGGCATCAGCTGAAAGAGCATTCTCTAAGTTATCACTTATTAAAAATTACTTGAGAAGCAGCATGTCACAACAAAGGCTTTCTGGCCTTGCTCTTCTAAGCATAGAAAATGAGAGAGCCAGAAAACTGGAAATTTCGGATATTGTTGACAAATTTGCAGAGGCTAAAGCAAGACGGCACAACTTCTAGCAATATGCAGTGTGTGTGTAAGTGTACTGTTGGTTTGGTATAGGGAGTTGCATTATCAAAAAGTTGATACTAACTCGTTCATTTCATTACTTCGGTTTGATACTAACTCGTTCATTTCATTACTTCGGTTTGATACTAACTCGTTCAGTTCACTAATTTGGGTTCATATTGCCTTAGGCTAGGGTCACACAAGCCCTTGGTCCGTTTTTGGCTTCATTTTTGTCTTTTTTTTTTTCTAAGTCCAAAAACTGACAGAAAAACGGATTGGATGTAATAAACACCCTGTCCGTTTTTTTCTGCACTTAAAAACATTGCTATGTCCGTTTTTGAGCCAAAAACGTTGCTTGCAACACATGCAATTTTTTAACATGGGGCCCTATGGGAAACGCATGCGTTAACGCATATACGTTTTTATGGAAACAATGACTAAGTCCAAAAACGTTTAGGGGTGCAGGAGGCTCAAAAAGCAGCCTATAAAAAATGGATTGGTCATAGACATCACTTCCAAAAACGGACTTCTATGTGTGACCCCAGCCTTATTCAGTTATATTATTTGGTTTTACTTGTTTTTTTTTGACTGCCTCTTTTTGATATAATGTATTGCCCTGCATACAGTAAAATGGCTTTCAAATATTAAAACATTCTGATGTCATTACATTCTACAATTAAAGAAATATCCATTCAACATTTGAAAGCAACACAATTTTCTGTACTACTAATACTTTATATCAAAAAAAGTGCAGTTATTCTACAGATGAAAAATTATTTGTATTAACACTAACTGTCCCCTTTCCCTTTTAATAGTGACAACAAAATGATTCCTGTTGGCTTGGTGATTTAATTTCCATTAACTTTTCATTGAAACACGTTTGTTGAACTTGAGCAGTTCCAAGTTAATTTGTATCCCAGTTGGATTTGTTTACTTTCTAGTTAAGAAACAGGAGTAGCTCTCATCTTAAAACAGATTTCTGTGTAAGTAAACAAAAAAACTATTCAAACCTTGTATAATGTTCAGAATTTAATAATGTAGTTAACAGGCGGAATATACTGACATAATGATAATTCTATTTGTAGGTGACTTACCAATACATATATCCAGGTGGATTTCTACTCTTGTGAGTAACCTTTGTTTCTGTATAATCTGAATATTTATTTCTTTAAATGCTGGATTAGTTAACTATACCTATATTGATTAAATATTACACTATGAAACATTACAACAATACTATAGCGTGCTAAATGAATAGAGAAATTGTGAATTTGAGTTGATAATATTTTGGTATGGGGGGGGGGGGCCCCATTTGAAACTTCGCACCGGGGCCCATAAGTTTGTAGTTACGCCACTGGAAAAGGGACTGTATGGTAGGAGACCCAGGAAGACCCCACTTCTTACCCCGAGACATACAAGAGCCAGGCTGGAGTTTGCCAAAACTTACCTGAGAAAGCCTAAAACGTTTTGGAAGAATGTTCTCTGGTCAGATGAGACAAAAGTAGAGCTTTTTGGGCAAAGGCATCAACATAGAGTTTACAGGAGAAAAAAAGAGGCATTCAAAGAAAAGAACACGGTCCCTACAATCAAACATGGCGGAGGTTCCCTGATGTTTTGGGGTTGCTTTGCTGCCTCTGGCACTGGACTGCTTGACCGTGTGCATGGCATTATGAAGTCTGAAGACTACCAACAAATTTTGCAGCATAATGTAGGGCCCAGTGTGAGAAAGCTGGGTCTCCCTCAGAGGTCATGGGTCTTCCAGCAGGACAGTGACCCAAAACACACTTCAAAAAGCACTAGAAAATGGGTTGAGAGAAAGCACTGGAGACTTCTAAGGTGGCCAGCAATGAGTCCAGACCTGAATCCCATAGAACACCTGTGGAGAGATCTAAAAATGGCAGTTTGGAGAAGGCAGCCTTCAAATATCAGGGACCTGGAGCAGTTTGTCAAAGAAGAATGGTCTAAAATTCCAGCAGAGCATTGTAAGAAACTCATTGATGGTTACCAGAAGCGGTTGATCGCAGTTATTTTGGCTAAAGGTTGTGCAAACAAGTATTAGGCTGAGGGTGCCAATACTTTTGTCTGGCCCATTTTTGGAGTTTTGTGTCAAATGATCAATGTTTTGCTTTTTGCTTCATTCTCTTTTGTGTTTTTTCATTGAAGACAAATTAAATAAAGATAATAATACCAAAGAATTTGTGATTGCAATCATTTTCAGGAAGAAACTGAGTATTATGTGACAGAATTGCAGGGGTGTCAATACTTTTGGCCACAACTGTACAGGGATTAAAGTTATTGTCAGTCGTGACACCACCTGTAGATCCAGTGATGGCAGCGGCGCTGCTGGAGCCTCCGGGGGATGGGCGGCAGCAAGATGTTACAGCTCTCTACAAGAAGGGTGGGGTCCCCAGGGCTGTAGGGTGATAATGGTGGAATAGGGCAGCATGGTAGGAATGGGGCAGCGTAGTCGTTGTGGTGTGGGACAGGTTGAAGAAGGGACACGCACACAATAAGTCCTTTTCTGTACCTTTTACTGATGATTCTCCAGGTACACATCCAGGGTTGAAGGGTGCACTTTGGGATTTCCACACTGAGTGAAAACACAGTTTCTTCCTGAAAATGATTGCAATCACAAATTCTTTGGTATTACTATCTTCATTTAATTTGACTTAACCTCACCCTCACCCGGTCCGAGTGTACCTGATATCCACCAGTAAAGGTACCTAAAAGACTTTGGTGTGTCTGCGTCTTACTCCTGGATCTAGCAGCAGCCTGACAAAGCTGCCTCACAACATCTTGTGCAGCTCCTGGCCCCGGGGACTCCCGCTCATCCTGTGGGGAGCGTACCATCTGGCTGCATTCCATCCCCTGGAGGCCCAAGCAGCGCCGGTGGACATCACCGGACCTCTCACAGGTGGCGTCACGAGACAAGATTTAACCCCTAACTGTTCAGCCAGCCCCCCATTGATCTGGACCACTGGACCCCAAAGCCGCAGGCGCGGTTCCGTGACAAGGCGAGTCAACGCCTGCGACGTGCAGAACCCGGCTACGGTGAGTCATTATGCACACATACTAATATATGTATATTAATTAAACAGGAAATTGGAAATATAAAAATATATGTTCTCTTAAAAAAAATGCTAGCATTCCTTTCTTAATATCCTTTCATTCCTTGATCCTGTCCTGTATCATATTCGGGGTTAAAGACTAAATAGATTACCAAGTCACCTTTTGACTTCGAGGTGAAAACACACATACAAATAAAAGGGTTCTCCCCTATCCGACAATTTCTTCCTAATGGGAACCCGCCACTTCCTGCCCGAACCATGAGCCGGTGCGGGAGCAGTAAGAGGATATGGTGGAGGAATTAGAATTGGAGGCTCACTTGAGATAAGAATTTAGTGGATAGGACTTGTGATCCGTGGGGAGCCGTGTAGGGGCTCACAAGCTTACGTGTTTTGGACCAAAAGACAAACCAATACCCCACAATTTGTTATAGTTTAAAACTAACTAAATTTCCACATTTTCAGTTTTCTGTCATTTGTGGCTTTTTATTGCACTCTTTTGTTGCTGTGTGTAGCTGGGCCGTATGGGTGCGTTTGTTCCGGCGCAGGTAGCGGTGTTGAATGCCACAACAGCCCGCCTACTGAGTTGGGGGCTTATGTAAGAGGCTGGGCATACACTGTGCAGGCTTGTGTGAACTGCGCCCCATATGGATTCCATTGTGTTTGCAGGACAACCAGTGGTCGCTCCCTCTGTGTGAAAGGAGGTTGTTAGTGATTGGGGCTGGTGTCTTGCATTCATAATGCCTTCAGTTATAACCTGGGCAAAGCTGCATACAGCACTAAGTGTAATGGTCGTCTGACCAGAATCTGCTATGGTAAGAGAATTTATTTTCTATTTTGTCCTTTGCTCACTTGAGATAAGAATTTAGTGGATAGGACTTGTGATCCGTGGGGAGCCGTGTAGGGGCTCACAAGCTTACGTGTTTTGGGCCAAAAGACAAACCAATACCCCACAATTTGTTATAGTTTCAGTCTAGCTACTAGATGCTCTACAGTGTCCTTATCTGTGTCCAGCCAGGACACAACCTCACTCCGTGCATTGCCCGTTAATTGTCCCATTATCATTCCTACACGCTGGGCATCAGTGAGGGGATACATCACAGAGGCTGGGGTCTCATTTGAAACTTGAATTGCATTCACCGCATCCGGATTCGGATGCGGTGAACGCAATACCGGTCACACACATTTTTCTACAAAAATGTGTGCTGAATACCGCATAGCAGTAACCGGATGGCTCAGGATGTGTAATCCTGAGCCATCCGGCAACTGCATAGTTTGCTGATCCCGGCTATTGCCGGGATGAGCAGACTGTACTATCTCTAGTAAAGTGTTAAATTTAATAACTAAAGGAATGGTTGAGGTCTCTAGGGGGGGCATAGACCCCCCTAGAGACCGGCCGCCCACTCTGGTGGGCTTCTTCTACAATTGCCACCATGCCACGGGCTCCTCCGAGCTCCGTGCATGTCAACCAAAGTCGTCCCCCCCATATCTCTATAGAGGGGTGCATACACCCCTCTTGTATCCTTATTCTTGTATATGGCCAAAACGAAGTATTAAAGTATACATTTAAGCTCATAGTTACGTGGTTTCGTAGGCAGTGTTCTGTGAAATCCATGGGCGGGGCTGTGTGCTGCAGCCTCTGCCCGCTCATTCATTATGGCCGCCCCCTGTGGGCTTCATCCAGTGTTGTGAGGGCGGCCGCGTCATGAAAGGGGCGGGACTAACCGCGGCACACCGTTAGCCCTGCCCCTTTCATGACGCAGCCGCCCTCACAACACTGGATGAAGCCCACAGGGGGCGGCCATAATGAATGAGCGGGCGGAGGCTGCAGCACACAGCCCCGCCCATGGATTTCACAGAACACTGCCTACGAAACCACGTAACTATGAGCTTAAATGTATACTTTAATACTTCGTTTTGGCCATATACAAGAATAAGGATACAAGAGGGGTGTATGCACCCCTCTATAGAGATACGGGGGGGACTTTGGTTGACATGCACGGAGCTCGGAGGAGCCTGTGGCATGGGGGCAATTGTAGAAGAAGCCCACCAGAGTCTAAGCCCCCCCTAGAGACCTCAACCATTCCTTTAGTTTTTAAATTTAACTCTTTACTATACATAGTACAGTTTGCTTATCCCGGCAATAGCCTGATCAGCAAACTATGCAGTTGCCGGATGGCTCAGGATTACACATCCTGAGCCATCCGGTTACTGCAGTGCGGTACAGAGAACCGCTCCGAAAACTGCTGCCTGCATGATTTTTCACGCAGGCTGCAGTGCCGGAGACGGACACCGGATGGCTTGTGAAGCCATCCGGTGTTTTGCATTGGCTCCTATGAGGAGCGTTTCCTGGTCCGGTTTTGAGCTTTTTGAAAGCTCAAAACCAGATCAGGATTCTAGAAAAAAAACGGAAATGTGACCCTGGCCATAATACTCTTTTATCTTTAGCATAAAGTCAGTTAGTGTATTAGGCTCACCGGAGTACTGGGGCAGCCACATTGCCCCTGGAGTATACGGCATCAGGAACGGCATTATGGGTGCTGTTCCTTGCGCCGCTGCACCGCCGGGTACTATCGCTGGGTCCGGCACTGCAGCTCCACCGGCTGCTCCGTCGCCGTCTTGTGCATCGGGCTGTGACATCTTGGGCCCCCTTAGTTAATATCCGCCCTCCGTCTTCCGCCCGGATGTCTATGGGAGGTTCCGGGGTGCACCAGGGATCTTCTTCCCCGCCGGATGTCGTCAGCACCAAGGGAGGAGGCTGAATTCGCGCCACTGCAGGGTACCGCCCCCTCTCTTTCCCGCGCGCTGCGCGCTCCAAAATGGCGGATTCTCAAAAATACAGTTCAGATGGCGCAGTTCAAAAACAGTTTTCACATCAATCACGGCACACGCTACCCGTTTTAACGGGCACGGTAGATCCTGTTCGTGACGCCAGGTTTGTCGAGCCCACCGGGACGAGGGTACTCGGTACCGGACCGTGTCTGCTATTGGGGAAGTCACGGGTGGTCCTGGTCCGGACCGTGTCCCGGGCCCTGGCAAATAAAAGGGTGTATTTACAGGGGACAATAGTCTATCGTGACGCCACCCACCATGTGCGGCCAGTGATGGGGCCGCCGCTGCTGCAGAACCTCCGGGGATGGTGTAATGGCAACGCAGATGGAATAGTTCCAGTGGGTAGAACTGTATTCCCCGGGGCAGTGATGGTATAGTCTATAATGTATATGGATAATGGAGACGGGGTTAAAGGACACAGACTCACGTTTTGTAGTAAAAGGTGCAATTCTCCTTCTCTCCTGATGCTGCAGCTTTCTTCCAGCCCGTGTGCAGAGCTGACAGGCTTGTAGCTCTTCAGGTGGGAACTCTCTGCTGTTGGATGTAGGGCAAAGGTTGTAATCAATACACAGACTCACAGTTTTGCTGTTTTCCAAAGCTTTACTGCAGATGTTGTTGCAGATTATAGTCCACGGAATCTGTACTGGGGCTAGGCTCTCCTCCCACCCTGTCCGGGTCATCAGCTTCCTCGTGCTGCGCTGTGTGTGTGTCCTGGCCGCTGCCTCTAGCTGAGCTGCTAGGACTGCCTCACTCTTTCTCTCTTTCTGCTGCTGGTACCACTTGGCTAGGCAACTTGAGTCCTCTGTGCTGTGCTGACCCCTCCGTGTTGCTTTGCACTGGAACTGTGGGCGTCTAAAGGCTCCACTATTCCTGGATTCACTGTGCTGTGTGTCAGTCACAGTACTGGATCCGGTGTCTGTTCTGTGCGCTTCTCTGGGGCAAGTAATGGTTGCTCTCAAACTCCCAGACGTGTTCCTCAGTCTGTAGTTCTCCTGTTCCTCAGACCCTCACTAGGCCTGCACTGAGCTAACTCTGCTCTAAACTGTGCTCTTCACAGCACTGATCCGTGCTGAACTCCTCTGTTCTCAGTTCTCCTGAGCTGTTCTGAGCTACTTCCTCATGAGCTGGAGTATTTAAGGAGCAGGTTGTGCTCCCCCTCCTGGCCCAGAGGTGCTAGTGTAAGTCAGTGTGTTGTGGGGAGGGAACCCGTATGATGTTACTGTGGCACATTAACCCATGGGGTGCCACACTCGCAAGACATGAGGACCCTTGACGTGGGTTGCAAGCTTATATCTTTTGGCCAAAATATCGACCAATGCCTCATATATTTATGATGTATATTTTTTGCATATTGTATTTACTTTTACGCAGGATGCAGCCAATCCCATCTATGTTGGCCTTGGAAACATGGGTGCCTGTCACTAGAGGAGGGAAATGATAGTGCTAGGCGACCTAATCTAATAGTATGGGCGTCATTTTAATAGAGAGAATCGAAAAACAATGAGGACCCCTGACATGAGTTGTGAGTTTGTGTATTTTGGCCAAAATATCGACCAATACCTCATACATTTATCATATGTATTGTTTTACATGTTATATACAGTATATTTATGTGGGATGCAGCCAATCTTATCTATGTTGGCCTTGTAAACTAGGGTGTCTGTCCCAGTGGGGTGCACTGAAAGTGCTAGGAAGACCCCCTGATCTTATAGTATATGATCTGGACAGGTAAAGACTGTGTGTCCTTTTTGTTGCTATGTTGAACATAGAGTTGAATCAACAACTAGCTGCCAGCTTGCTACTCCAGCCAGCAGCTACTCTGTAAATACAACCCTGAGCCTTCCATACGCACTTCTGCAGACCCCACGGCTACCCTGAATGGGTACTGACAGACCAAGGCCCAGCCTTTAAGACTGAAGTGTTCCAGGAGTTCTGCAACCTGTATGGGTGCAAAAAGACCTGAACCATGCCGTACCCTCCCCAGACAAATGGCTTGTGCAAGAAAATGAACCAAATCATGATGGATCTACTGAAAACACTTCCACTAGAGGAAAGGAACATGTGGCCAGAGAAGCTGCCAGATCTAGTGGGCTTGTATAACAACAGTACCGCCTATTTGATGAGAGCCAGGCCTGTCAAACTGCCTATTGACTTAGAAATGAGGGTACTGACTCCTGAAAACAACCTCCTAGAGACACACTACGATGCAACAACAGATGTACCGTCAGATGCAAGAATGCGTTGAGAGAAACCTGACTCATGCTAGAGAGAGACAGGAGAAGACATACAACCAGAAAGCACCCACAGACCCCCTGCTACCAAGAGAACAGGTCCTAAAGAGGAAGCGACGGGTTCACAAATCGGATGACCAGTGGAAGGCAGAGCCCTACACCGTGATGCCTTCTCATTTTGACCCTCAGAAAGTCTGCCTGATCAATAAAGATGGGGGGAGAAACCTCAGCCACCATCTACAGAGATAACCCGAAATGATGCCCCGAGCAGCTGAAAAGCCAAAAAAAGTCCCTGACAATACCTAAACCCAAACCAGTAAAGGAACAGATGGTCCGTACTGTGCTGGGAGACTTCTCCAAGACTTGGACTCAGATCAACGGAGCTATTGTGGTCCCCGTATTGACCTTTCCCCTACTGGTAGCAGAACCGCCTGCAAGGACTCTAAGAGCTGAAGAGCCACCACCAAGACCAGAGCCAGAGAGTCTGCCCCTCACTATTGGTGAGCCTGTCAGTCCCATGGTGAGTCAGAGTCAACCTGCTGCCATATTAGAACCACTAATATCAGCAAATAGTGCACACTCTCCACCAGTAGCAGACACTACAGATCAAAATAGCTCAACTGAAACACCAGTGCTGCATAGGTCCACATGTAGTAGTATACCTGTACTGTGTAGGTCTACACGTAGCAACCTAGGCCAGGTTCCAGCCCGTTACAGGGAAAAATTAGCCCAGGAAATGGGATAAGACTTACAGTGTAAATATGTTTGTTTTCTTTCATACAATGTAAATATGTGTTTTCAAGCAACAATGCAACCACCAAGCGTACTGTGCCTACAGAGACTTTATGAACTTTTGAGCTTCCTTGAACTTTTTATTAACTTTAAACAAGGCCCATTAGTCACAGGACAGGTTGTGGCAAAGACTTTGTGTAAATATCCTTGATTAACAACCAATTGAAGGACTAATTAATCACCAAAGTGACTGCTTTTCTTCAAATTTTCTTGTTTTTTGTAAATTTTTCCTTTTTGAGACTCTGTTCATTATTTACTGTATTGTCAATGTTCTGTATTTATATGTACAAAAAGTGTTTCCTCAGTCCAGGAGTACTGAATTTATCCAAGGAGGAGTGTGGCGTGCCCATGGTCCGGTTGCCACAATATTAAGCTTGGAAGCAAGGAAAGGTACCCACCTCAGGCGAAACACACATACAACATCTTCCCAACTCCATGCCAGAAAGGGGGGGTTCTAAAACCTGGGTTCAGAGTAGGTCCCCTATAAATTCTGGTCTGGGGGTGGGGTTAGGCAGTTCAGTTCCTAGGAGGACTGTAGAAGTCATCCTACGGTCAGGAGCCGTGCCAGGCCTGTCCGAGGAAACTGACTAGCCAGTGTGAGGGACCCGTAGGTCAGGGTCTGAGGGAAGTGGAGAAAAGGTGGAGCAGAGCAAACTCACCTCAGCCCCGAGCGCAGAACAGACACCGGAATCCGAGGTCGCAAGGGACTTTATGCCCAGCAGCCAACACCGGTGGGCCGGTGATTCCAAGCTGCTCGCCCACTACAAGGCCAGGAGACACAGCCGCATCAAAGGGAGCTCAGGAAGACGCAGTGAAAGGAGAGTAACACCAAAAGGGCTCAAACCGCCTGTCACACGGCCAGAACAGACAATAGAGGAGAGGGTCTCAGCACATCTTCAAGAAGCCAGGGCTCACCGAGAACAGCGCAGCAGAAAGGCCTCAGAACTTGCCAGGTATTGAAAACTTGAACTTGCTTTCAGGCTCCGAACCCCTAACACCACATGTGAACTGTGCCCTGGATGAACCTGCTTCTGACTTCAGTAATGGTAAAGGAGACTGTTTTCCCCTGTGTCTGTCAGTTATTCCGTACACTAAGTCCTTGCACCCCCAACTAAGGTATCATCTCCATAGACTTTACGGTTGCCCTGGGGACCTGCTCTTCCTGTGGAGAGCTGAACCATCCTCGCTGCTACTACCATCATCCCCAGAGGTCCTGACTGCAGCAGCAGCTATACCGACTGCATTCCACAGGTGGCGTGAAGACAATAACTTTTATTTTTGCTTTTATTTTATTTTTATCCATTTTTCAAATTCCCCTTTTTCAACTGATCGCAAAACGAGGGGATCACGGACCCGGTGACATCCTGCAGCCCCCGACGACATCGGGAGGGCCCGGTTCCAAGTACCCCATAGTCCCCACCAGGGGCGAGTCATATATATCACACTCAGTGAGTGGTGCCTTAATAAACCAGCACTGACAGGGCAGCTGTGCTCCTTCTTTTATCTTCAGGCAGTTCCCTGACTGGCCTAAGCATAGAGGAGGCGCTATAGAGTTGCCAGGTTCGGAGACAAATTTGTCACAAGTGTCCTGTCAGGGTCCTAGAGGTGTGTAATAAGTGCTCTGTCAGGATCCTAGAGGTGTGTAATAAGTGCTGTCCGGATCCTAGAGGTATGTAATAAGTGCTCTGTCAGGATCCAGGAGGTGTGTAATAAGCACTCTGTCAGGATCTCAGAGGTGTGTAATAAGCGCTCTGTCAGGATCCTAGGGGTGTGTAATAAGAGCTCTGTTAGGATCCTGAAGGTGTGTCATAAGCACTCTATCAGGATCCTAGAGGTGTGTTATAAGCACTCTGTCAGGATCCTATAGGTGTGTTTTAAGCACTCTGTCAGGATCCTAGAGGTGTATGAAAAGTGCTCTGTCAGGATCCTAGAAGTGTGTAATGAGCACTCTGTCAGGATCCTAGAACTGTGGAATAAGCACTCTGTCAGGATCCTAGAGGTGTGAAATAAGCGCTCTATCAGAATCCTAGAGGTGTGTAATAAGCGCTATGTCAGGATCCTAGATGTGTACAATAAGCACTCTGTCAGGATCCTACAGATGTGTAATAAGTGCTCTGTCAGGATCCATCTCTACTCATGATGATGTGTATGGACTCCAGTGGTGATGACAGCGGCTCTGGTGATGGAGCTGTCATATAGTGATTGGCTGCAGCTGAATACAGTCACCGAAGCAGGGGTATAGGACTCAGGAGGGTGAGTAGTGGGGCAGGAGGTGAGGACATAGGAGGGCGACTACAGGATCAGCGGGTGGGGACACAGGAGGGTGAGCATCAGACCAGGTGTGAGGACACAGGAGGGTGGGCACAGGAGCGGGGGGGGGGGGGGGGGTGAAGACACAGGAGGGCGAGCGCTGGAGCAGGGGGTGTAGGGGTGAGGACACAGGAGGAGGCACCGGAGTGGGGGTGAGAATACGGGAGGGCAAACACCAGAGTGGGGGGGAGGGTAAGGACAAAGGAGGGCGACCGCCAGAGCGGGGGTGAGGACACAGGAGGGTGGGCACCATAGCTGGGGGTGAGGGTGAGAATACGGGAAGGCAAACACCAGAGCGGGGGTGGGTGGGGGGGTGAAGACACAGGAGAGCGAGCACTGGAGCAAGGGGTGCAGGGATGAGGACACAGGAGGGCGGGCACCGGTGGGGATTGGTGAGGACAGGGGGTGAGAGTACGGGAGGGCAAACACAGGCGTGTGAGCACTGGTGGAGGGGGGGGAAAGGAGACACAGGAGGGTGAGCACCAGTGGAGGGGGAGGGAAGGGACACAGGAGGGGAGCACCAGTGGGGGGGGGGGGGGGGGGGGGTGAGGACACAGGAGGGGAGCACCAGTGGGGGGGGGGGGGGGGGGGGTGAGGACACAGGAGGGGAGCAGCACGTGGTTGTGCTTCTCTCATAACTGTATTTGTAGCAGAAAAGCGACCATCATACAAAAAAAGTGACAACAGTTAGTGACACATCACCACAACTGCACAATTGTTATTGTTAACATTAAACTTGTTAGAATAATTATCTTTGTTGCTTATAGCCACCAATCACAAAGGCTTTCATTTTTCAAAAGGATTGGTTGCTATAGGCAACAAGTTTTTTTTGTTTTTAAAGTTAGGTTCATTAATCTGCCCCGGATCTACAGTCACGTCCCAGACTGAGCACAACCACGCATGCGCAGTGAGAGCAGAGACGACACTGCCCGTATCTACTGTGCCTCCACCAACATGGCGAGCCGTACAGAGCGTTACGCTATGTCACGTGATCACCATTCAACGCTGATTGGCTGACTGCCGGTCATGAGTCTTTTTCTGTCTAAGCGGCGGCGGCGGCGGCGGCGGCGGGAGATTGAAGATCTGGAGAAATGGACGAGAAGAGCAGAAAGGTGAAGACCGGGGAGAGAGGGAGGAGAACACCGGGGAGAGAGAGGACACCAGGGAGAGAGAGGACACCAGGGAGAGAGGGACACCGGGGAGAGAGGGAGGAGGAGGACACCGGGGAGAGAGGGGTCACCGGAGAGAGGGAGGATCTGTGCTCTGGGCCCTCCTCGCCTCTCTGGGGTAGCGGGATGGAAGTCTCAGGAGCCGGGGCCCCTTTACACCTCGTCACCCATCAGGAAGGGGTTAATGTGACCTCCTGTAACTCTGTCCTGGATTCTGTTTCCGGATCGCTGTGTATATAAAGACCGAGGGGCCCCCGGGGTCCACTGTACTCCAGGACACAGGAGCTGTGCTGTCAGCGAGACACCACACATGGCCCCCAGGACATTACTGCATACAAAGCCCCGGGGCTGGACATCAACACATATTCTCTGAAAATACATCTGCTGTGGAACAGATTTACCAGAAAAAAAAGGATAATCTAGATATGAAATTGGGTTTCAGAAACAATTGGGCTTTTATGCCTGTTTTGATTCCTTGTACATTGCTGGCTGCTGAATAAGTGAACTGAGAATCGGTCAGTGAGCTCCTTCTGACTTCACTGTGCTGATTTATGACCAAAGACAAGGTTGTGCTGAACTTTGATGTGATCATAAATCTTCCCAGCTGGAAACCCCATCACAGGAGCTCCCTGATTAGATCTCAGTTAACTCATTCTGCAGCCAGAAATGTGCTGGGAAATAAACAGTCCTTAAAGGGAACCTGTCACCTGAATCTAAGCCCCTACACTATCACTACCTGTCCCTGCACCTTCCTAGCTGCTCCCTATCTATCTCTGAGCTAAATCCGACCATAAAAACTGCAGAAAAATAACTTATAATTTACAGCAATCCCTGAGGCTGGGGACTGAGAAGGCGGCGCCAGGCTCCATTCTGCCCCTCCTCGATGCAGCAGCACACGCCCTGCTGGGCGGCATTATTCTTTCTTCATCGCCTCCTCCTCCATTTGGAATCTCCCACCCACTTTACACTGTAAAGTAGCGGTTAGGATCGGCACGACAGAAGGCAGTGACTCAGGTATTTACTCACACAGCGCACAGGTTAATGGCACAGTTCAGGTATTCACAGACCTCCAGGTTCCAGGGCGGAGCTGAGTACAACCTCATACAATCCCAACAGCTGATATAGAAGCTCTGTACCTTCCCCCGGGTAGGCTGTGTTAGGTCAGCACACAACCTTTCTCTCCTCACCGTCCACTCATTAGCCTCATGAACATCCACTCTGACAGAGCTCACAGGCTGTGTTAAATCTTGACACATCTCTCTACACAGCAGCTCCTGCTGCTGTCCTGACACACTCCACCCCCTCCCCACAGCCCAGGGCAGCTCATATCATCTCCTATTCACCTGCACACCTGGGCGTCAGTGCTTTCAATCAGCACTCAGCTCCAGCAGCAGCTAACCCTGTGTGTGCTGCTACCGAGCAGAAGATACAATCTCCCATATGCTGTGTCCTGGTCAGGGGACACATCAAGATGGGTGTAAAGCATGCGGGAGATTCCAAATGGAGGAGGCGGCGATGAATAAAGAATAACGCCACCCAGTGGGGTGTGTGCTGCTGCATCGAGGAGGGGCAGAATGGAGCCTGGGGCCGCCTTTTCAGTCCCCAGCCTCAGGGACTTCTGTAAGTTATAAGTTATTTTTCTGCTGTTTTATAGGGCGGATTTAGCTCAGAGAGGGATAGATAGGGAGCAGCTAGGAAGGTGCAGGGACAGGTAGTGATAGTGCAGTGGCTTAGATCCAGGTGACAGGTTCCCTATAAAAGCCGAACAGAGCAACAATAGTAAATAAGATTTTTAGATAAATATACATGTATTTGGAGTTTCCAGCACTTTTATCTCTCCAATGATTTATGACTCCATCAAGGTTCAACCAAACTTTTATGTGGTCTGTGGTCATAAATTGGCACAGAGAAGTTTAGAATGAGCTCACTGATGGATACTCAGTTAACTCGTTCTGCAGCTAGCAATATTTAGTCAAAAATGCTTCATTTATGTAAAGAAAAAATGTCCCTGAAGGTGTCCCATATCTTTAATATTATCACATCCGAGGATTTGGTACAATTATGTGCAGCCTAGAGGATTGTCTATCGGCTGAACTTGCACTGATACATTGTAGCAAACTGTCAGCACAGGAAGGATTGGTGCTGCCCGGTCTGGATAGAGTTGTAAGTAGTGCTCAACTTCTCTGTATATCGGATTATTTTTAACAGAGATCTTAAAAATGGCGCAAAAAGAAAAGTAGTTTAATCCTCCTCTGCTGAGTGATCTTTCCTTGTGTCTCCGGACAGATCGTCCAGTGGCTGAATAAGATGTTTGAGGATCGGCCGGTGCCGCCCTACGAGGTGAACACCCGCACGGTGGAGCTGCTGTATCACCTGGAGGAGTGGAGCGAGGAGCGAAACAAAGACCTGACCCTCGTCCTGGAGGATCAGAAGCTGAAGATGGCTGAGATCAAAGCTGAAGGTGACTGCGCCCAATGTCTGCGGGGGTGAGGGAAAGGGTGTCACATCAGAACACCCCAATATATATGGAGATGGCCGAGATCAAAGCTGAAGGTGACCGCCCAATGTCTGCGGGGGGCATCACATCAGAACACCCCAATATATATAGAGATGGCCGAGATCAAAGCTGAAGATAACTGCGCCCAATGTCTGTGGGGGTGGGGGGGTGTCACATCAAATCAGCCCAATGTATGTGGAGATGGCTGAGATCAAAGCTGAAGGTGACTGCGCCCAATGTCTGCGGGGGTGGGGGGGTGTCACATGAGAACACCTCAATATATATGGAGATGGCCGAGATCAAAGCTGAAGGTGACTGTGCCCGATGTCTGCGGGGGTGGGGGGCATCACATCAGAACATCCCAATATATATGGAGATGGCCGAGATCAAAGCTGAAGGTGACTGCGCCCAATGTCTGCGGGGGTGGGGTGTGTCACATCAGAACACCTCAATATATATGGAGATGGCCGAGATCAAAGCTGAAGGTGACTGTGCCCGATGTCTGCGGGAAGGGGTGTGTGTGTCACATCAGAACACCCCAATATATATGGAGATGGCCGAGATCAAAGCTGAAGGTGACTGCCCAATGTCTGCGGGGTTTGGGGGCGTCCCCTCAGAATGCCCCAATATATATGGAGATGCCGAGATCTAAGCTAAAGATGACCGATATCTGTAGACGTCGGGGAGGGGTGACGTCACATCAGAACACCCCAATATATATGGAGATGGCCGAGATCAAAGCTGAAGGTGACTGTGCCCGATGTCTGCGGGAAGGGGGGTGTTGTCACATCAGAACACCCCAATGTATATGGAGATGGCCAAGATCAAAGCTGAAGGTGACTGCCCAATGTCTGCGGGGGTGGGTGTCACATCAAATCAGCCCAATGTATGTGGAGATGGCTGAGATCAAAGCTGAAGGTGACTGCGCCCAATGTCTGGGGGTAGGGGTGTATTACATCAGAACACCCCAATATATATGGAGATGGCCGAGATCAAAGCTGAAGGTGACTGCGCCCAATGTCTGCGGGGGTGGGGTGTGTCACATCAGAACACCTCAATATATATGGAGATGGCCGAGATCAAAGCTGAAGGTGACTGCCCAATGTCTGCGGGGGTGGGTGTGTCACATCAAATCAGCCCAATGTATGTGGAGATGGCTGAGATCAAAGCTGAAGGTGACTGCGCCCATGTCTGTGGGGGTAGGGGGTATTACATCAGAACACCCCAATATATATGGAGATGGCCGAGATCAAAGCTGAAGGTGACTGCGCCCAATGTCTGCGGGGGTGGGGTGTGTCACATCAGAACACCTCAATATATATGGAGATGGCCGAGATCAAAGCTGAAGGTGACTGTGCCCGATGTCTGCGGGAAGGGGGGTGTGTGTCACATCAGAACAACCCAATATATATGGAGATGGCCGAGATCAAAGCTGAAGGTGACTGTGCCCGATGTCTGTGGGGGTAGGGGGTATTACATCAGAACACCCCAATATATATGGAGATGGCCGAGATCAAAGCTGAAGGTGACTGCGCCCAATGTCTGCGGGGGTGGGGGGTGTCACATCAGAACACCCCAATATATATGGAGATGGCCGAGATCAAAGCTGAAGGTGACTGTGCCCGATGTCTGCGGGAAGGGGGGTGTGTGTCACATCAGAACACCCCAATATATATGGAGATGGCCAAGATCAAAGCTGAAGGTGACTGCCCAATGTCTGCGGGGGTGGGTGTCACATCAAATCAGCCCAATGTATGTGGAGATGGCTGAGATCAAAGCTGAAGGTGACTGCGCCCAATGTCTGTGGGGGTAGGGGGTATTACATCAGAACACCCCAATATATTATGGAGATGGCCGAGATCAAAGCTGAAGGTGACTGCCCGATGTCTGTGGGGGTAGGGGGTATTACATCAGAACACCCCAATATATATGGAGATGGCCGAGATCAAAGCTGAAGGTGACTGCGCCCAATGTCTGCGGGGGTGGGGGGTGTCACATCAGAACACCTCAATATATATGGAGATGGCCGAGATCAAAGCTGAAGGTGACTGTGCCCGATGTCTGCGGGAAGGGGTGTGTGTGTCACATCAGAACACCCCAATATATATGGAGATGGCCGAGATCAAAGCTGAAGGTGACTGTGCCCGATGTCTGCGGGAAGGGGGGTGTGTGTCACATCAGAACACCCCAATATATATGGAGATGGCCAAGATCAAAGCTGAAGGTGACTGCCCAATGTCTGCGGGGGTGGGTGTCACATCAAATCAGCCCAATGTATGTGGAGATGGCTGAGATCAAAGCTGAAGGTGACTGCGCCCAATGTCTGTGGGGGTAGGGGGTATTACATCAGAACATCCCAATATATATGGAGATGGCCGAGATCAAAGCTGAAGGTGACTGCCCGATGTCTGTGGGGGTAGGGGGTATTACATCAGAACACCCCAATATATATGGAGATGGCCGAGATCAAAGCTGAAGGTGACTGCGCCCAATGTCTGCGGGGGTGGGGGGTGTCACATCAGAACACCCCAATATATATAGAGATGGCCGAGATCAAAGCTGAAGGTGACTGTGCCCGATGTCTGTGGGGGTAGGGGGTATTACATCAGAACACCCCATATATATATGGAGATGGCCGAGATCAAAGCTGAAGGTGACTGCGCCCAATGTCTGCGGGGGTGGGGGGTGTCACATCAGAACACCCCAATATATATGGAGATGGCCGAGATCAAAGCTGAAGGTGACTGTGCCCGATGTCTGCGGGAAGGGGGGTGTGTGTCACATCAGAACACCCCAATATATATGGAGATGGCCAAGATCAAAGCTGAAGGTGACTGCCCAATGTCTGCGGGGGTGGGTGTCACATCAAATCAGCCCAATGTATGTGGAGATGGCTGAGATCAAAGCTGAAGGTGACTGCGCCCAATGTCTGTGGGGGTAGGGGGTATTACATCAGAACACCCCAATATATATGGAGATGGCCGAGATCAAAGCTGAAGGTGACTGCCCGATGTCTGTGGGGGTAGGGGGTATTACATCAGAACACCCCAATATATATATGGAGATGGCCGAGATCAAAGCTGAAGGTGACTGCGCCCAATGTCTGCGGGGGTGGGGGGTGTCACATCAGAACACCCCAATATATATGGAGATGGCCGAGATCAAAGCTGAAGGTGACTGTGCCCGATGTCTGTGGGGGTAGGTATTACATCAGAACACCCCAATATATATGGAGATGGCCGAGATCAAAGCTGAAGGTGACCGTCCAATGTCTGCGGGGAGGGGAAGGGAGGTTGTGGTGTCGCATCAGAACATCCCAATATATATGGAGATGGCCGAGATCAAAGCTGAAGGTCATATCTGTAGTCAGAGAGGAGGCGTCACATAAGAAACCCCAAATGTATAAGGAGATGGTGATCTGTGGGGACATGGGTGTGGGGTAACCAGAGAGGAGGAGGATCAGTGCAGGAGCTGTGGACACAGCACAGGAGCATTGTGGAGAGCTGCTTTTGTTCTTTTTTTTTTTTTTTTACCTCTTCCCGACATCTACTTCAGTGGTGTGATCCCAATGGGTTGTGGATTGTCAGTGCCCATGGCCCCCCACCCCCATAGATTCAGTCTCTGGAGCCTATTCTAGGCCGCCATCTTTGGTCACTACTGTAGAATATTGCACAAGAGATCAAACCTGAGAAGGCAAAAATCAAGTGATGAAGTATCTTTCTCTAGTCGCCTTCCATGACGGCAGCATCGGAGGAAGGTTCCTAGAAACCAAATTACTGGTGAGACTAATCCTATTATCTGAGCACACGGGGCCTAAACGTTTGCATCGGATCATTTCTTTTTAGTAATTTTTTGAATGTCATAGATAAGAAATTTTTATTGCCTAGAATAGAAAGGAAACGTGTCTGTAACTTTCTGCCTTTTTAGAGATGATTTCATCTTCAACTTGCTTAACTCTTCACAATAACAGTAATAGTGACCGAGGGTGCCCAAACTATTATATGCCACTGTATATAGTTTTAAATGATGGTCTCCTATGAAGCCCGGTGTAGTAAAAATGTATCTCAGAGACTGGACACTGGAACAGTTAAAGGGTTAAATCCCATGTCTACCAGGATGGGAAAGCAGAGAGTGACAATATTCACACACATAGAAAGCTTCAAAGAGAAGATCATAGATAAGGGAGAGGAACCATCTCCAATAGTGATCAAAGAGACCCACAGATGGGAAGCAATATCAGGACATCTAGTTAGAAGACAAAGACATTTTTAAAACATAATCTATGCATGGCTAAATGAGTGAGCGTCCAATCATAGACCCAGAATTAGAATGTTAAACTAGAAGGCCGGTCTAGAATCTGACCCCCCCCAGTCTGGGTCTATATCTGGGCTCACACAGCTACAGGGCTGTGTCAGTGATGGGTCAGTGAAAGCTGCTGTGAACCTCTTTCCAAATCTCCGCTCTCCCCATCGGGCAACAGAAGCAAAGTTTAGGTTTTTGTAAGTTTCTCCTTTTTATTTCATGGTTCGCATATGTGTATGTCATTGTATTATTTCTATTTTTATATCTTTTTCTGTAAGCACTGTACCTTTTATATTAAAGCTTAAAACTTTAATAAGCTGAAACCTTGTATGTTCTAAAAGGATTCATAGCCCTAAGAAGTGTGTGATCCTGTTGATTGGCTGACAGTATTATTTCAGGGACTTACCACCCTGTATGTTGGTAAGTGGTGGCAGCGTGTGTGAGTCGGGGTCTGATTTATGCTCCTTTTCAGCATAGGACAGAGGTCGAGTGCTGGATTGAGTGAGAGGAGATAGATTAACCCTTGCAGGTGCAACCCCAAGTCATGTGCTGAGAAGTGGGTACGTGACACCCGGTCTGTGGATGAACTTCACAGGAGTACCAAGATGGCAGCTGCCGGCCTTCATCGTTCCCCGTCCCCATTTCCACCCTGTTATCAGGTCAGTGGCGATCGCTCCATTTACTACTGCTGTTGGCTCCGGTCGCTGCTGTTCCCAAGCAGATGTCTGCTGTTTGTTACAGTTGGTATCTGCTCAGTACAGGATGAGCTGAGCTCCTGAGAACACGTCATATACCTGGGGGTTAAGACAAAGTAGAAAACCACAAGTTATTTTGCACCAACCCCTTAGTACGGTAAAAGCTGAACCCAAAACAGATCTGTGATGTGTTCAGGATGCCTCATCACTGTGTGACCAATGAGACTCGGGGCACAGACAGCTCTGAGGTCCGGGGGTCATTTCCAGCCTCTCGCTGAGTTTGGAGAAACCTCGTTAATCCTTGGATATCTAATCTATTTATATGATTTGTGTGTCTTATTCCTCCAGCTGAATACCTCCAGGAGCTGCTGAAAGAGGGTCTGGGCCCCTCCTATAGTAACCTGTCTCGTAAGGGCAACACTTACCTGAATCAGCTCGTGGACAGCTGCCTGGCTCTAGAAGTAAAGGATTCATCACTGTCCAGGTACGAGGGGCTGCGGGGGGATTCACACCACGTTCCAGCTCATTACAGAACGCAGGCTCGCTCTGCACCTACATATCTGACCATGTGCTGATCCTGTGTACAGCTGGAAGCACATGGGCAGCTCCAGAAGGAAAGACTGATAATCAAGAAACCGCCACCTTATGCTTCAGAGCTGCATTCATAATTCTGCTGACCTAAGGCTAAAGGCCACATCACACGATTCAATATCAATGACGATGTCGCCTGAATAGTCCCGTGATCGAGATCGCTAGAACAATTTATTGATATCGTTTGTGCGGTGTCACAAGCATAGATCTCGTTGACTATGTTAAATTTGGCAACGCTCCAGCGATCGTGCGCACTACTCAGCGATCGACTCCATCTAGCGGCAGGAATAGGCGAAGTCGAGAATGAGATGGTTTGAGAGGTGTCACACAGCACGATGCAGCAGGTTAATTGAACAATGAATGATGGATTTGTGCTCCTGCTCACAAATCTTCAACCAAACAATCAAGCGATTTTTCGCTGACAGATCGCTCGGTTACATGCAACGACGCCCAAACGATATCGCTTAATTGATCTAAAATCCGGATCGCTTAAGTGATATCGTTCACAATATTGAAGCATATGACGTGGCCTTTAGAGTGTACTTGTCTTTTAGCTGATTAGTGAGAATCTGCTGTGTGTATATATGGGGAATGACACCGTCCATGGTCATTATACGATTTATGTCCTGCAGTTTTCCATCTGTTTCCCCTCCTGCAGAGGCTCTACCTCTAATTTTCAGTTGTCCTCTGAGCTGTTGGGTGGAGGATAGCAGCTATGATGTCTCCCATACTCGGCACACATAGACATGAGGGATTCCTGCTCTCCTGTTTGTAGCACATGTTCAGAAGCAGTAGCAGCACGGAGGGCTTTACACAGCAGTAGTGAGCAGTATAGCTGTAAATCCAGATTGCAGCAGCTCAGAGGGCATTACACAGCTGTAGTGAGCAGTGTAGCTGTGAATCCCGATAGCAGCATGGAAGACATTATGCAGCAGTAGTGAGCAGTGTAGCTGTAAATCCAGATAGCAGCTGTATGGCGGGCATTACACAGCAATGGTGATCAGTGTAGCTGTGAATCCAGATAATAGCAGCATAGGAGGCATTACACAGCAGTAGTGAGCACTGTAGCTGTTAATCCAGATTGCAGCAGCACAGAGGGCACTACACAGCAGTAGTGACCAGTGTAGCTGTGAATCCAGATAGCAGCAGCTCAGAGGGCATTACACAGCAATAGTGAGAAATGTAGCTGTGAATCTAGATAGCTGCAGAATGGAGGGCGGTAGTGAGCAGTATAGTTGTGAATCCAGCTCTGGTGGAGACGATACATTAGAAAGCAGCAGTGACTAGACTAGAAAGTCCCAAGACTTGTGTGTTGCGTCCACTCACTGTGGTAGAGCATAGTGAAATCTTCAGCTTCGTGTCTCTCCCTGGCCTGAATATTACTGACGGCCCCAATGTCCTGTCCCCCCCCCTCTCCAGCTATATTCTTGCTGTCAATGATCTGAGTGCCGACCTGGTGACGACTGAGGCTGGAAATCAAGAGCTGGAATTGGAGATGAGAAATCTGAGGAAGAAAATAACAAATGCTGTGGTGCTGGAGAAATCCCTGGAACAGTAAGTGCCGAGCGATCCCGGCCACGCGGCCCCCAGAGACGGTGGAGCTGCCGGGGACATCGTCTGCAATGTGGCAATGTGGATTCTGTGCTAAAACCTGCAATGAGAACTTTGATCTGTCTGTTTTATTAAGGGATCTGAAGAAGGCGGAGGAGCAGTGTGGGGTGGAGAAGGCCAAGATGGAAGTCAAAGCTCAAAACATGAAAAAACTAAAGGCAAAATCAGAAGAATATAAGTACAAGATCCAAACTGCCAAGGTCAGCGTGTGCATAGAGCACATAATACCTTACCTCACAGTATGGTGGGATATAATAATAAATACCCCTTACCACCATATCACCACTGCAGCGGTCACGGCCCCTCTGGAGGTGCAGGATCCAGTAGACGACCTGCCGGCTCACCAGCTGCTGAGACTCCTCTGTCGGGTCTCTTTGCTCCTCACTGGGTTATTACCTTCATAAATAGATCTTGTTGGATTGTGCCAGCAAATATAATCAATTTTGCAATTTACTACTTGTGATCGTATTCAGCCGTTCTTGAGATATTAAAGGGAACCAACCACCTCAGATCACCCTAATACACAGTTAGTACATGTCCCTGCACCCTAAGGATACCTTTCCAGCACTGTTTTTGTGTAAAATCTTGCATTAGTATAACTGATATAAAGAGTTTATAAACTTACCAGCCTGGTGACTTCTGGGCGTATCCCTCCTTCTGTTATACTTCAGGGCTGTGCATTGCATGTCTGTGCTCCCCATCTCTCTGTGCAGAGGAGATAACGATCACACCCATCAGGGCAGGGCAGCAGGCACGGAGGGAGGGGGAGCACAGCCATGCAATGCACAGCCCTGAAGTATAACAGAAGGAGGGATACGCCCAGATGTCTCCAGGCTAGTAAGTTTATAAACTCTTTATATCAGTTATACTAATGCAAGATTTTACACAAAAACAGTGCTGGAAAGGTATCCTAAGGGCCCCTTTACACACGGCTACATTTGTAGCTTGTCACCAGGTAACTTACTGGTTGCAGTGAAATCATGGATACATGATTCCATTTGTACACAGTAACAAGATAGAACCATGTCTCCATGATTTCACTGCAACCAGTAAGTTACCTGGTGACAAGCTACAAATGTAGCCGTGTGTAAAGGGGCCCTTAGGGTGCAGGGACATGTACTAACTGTGTATTAGGGTGATCTGAGGTGGTTGGTTCCCTTTAACACTTGTTTCTTTAGTTTACAGCTCATTGCCTTGGAGACCGACCACCGCTGCTGACCAGGAGAACATGCACAGCGCTTACAAGCTCTATTGAGTATGTAAGCACTGCTCTGAAGCCAGCCAGGATCCATGCAGCGCGATGTTGCCTCCTGATCCTAAGCCGCTTGACTATCGATCACTAACTAGCAGCTCTGGTCCGTCTCCTATGCAACAAGCTAAACAAAAGAAAAGTGTTAATGTCTCAAGAACAGCTGAAAATGTAATCAGTAAATTGCAGGAGTGCTTGTTTTTATGAGAACTATCCATCAATATCCACTTCTGGCTAGATCCCGACTAGACGTGTGCATGTCTAGTTGGTACGTGACTGCATGTATGCAGATCCCATGCTTGCCATCATGTGACCACCCACTCCCTGTGTCGGCTATGAGGATTCCAAGAGTCTGCAGTCACACAATAGTGACACATAGTGAGTGAAGACTTTAGCCTCAGGTTTGCACAATCCCTTTAAGGTTCTCTTGCATTGTATTTCCCATATACCTTTACCAAGGACATCTTAGTATCTCCCAGTACATACAATGAATGTATCCATAGGGCCCAGTCATTCTGTAGAAAGTGTACATTGACCTCTTACACGTCGGTTACCTTTTACACCTCAGTTTGCTATGTTTCACCGTACAGCTGTATACTATATACCGGTCAGCATAGTATATTGAACCAATGGGTGGTGGACACTTTTGTATCGGTATATAGCTACATGACAGGACTTCTTAGTATTAGTATACGGCTGCCTGGCGGGACGCCTCGGTGTCGGGCTGCGGCTGCCTGGCGGGACGCCTCGGTGTCGGGCTGCGGCTGCCTGGCGGGACGCCTCGGTGTCGGGCTGCGGCTGCCTGGCGGGACGCCTCGGTGTCGGGCTGCGGCTGCCTGGCGGGGCGCCTCGGTGTCGGGCTGCGGCTGCCTGGCGGGGCGCCTCGGTGTCGGGCTGCGGCTGCCTGACCTCTGTTAGAGATGGCGGGATCATTTCCGTCAGCCTATTTCTATACACATACTTAGTAAATTTCCCTTATGTGACCCTATGTAATACTCCGTTCTTCTGTAGGACGCGTTGTCATCAGCGGGGATGGAGGACGCGTTAACTCATCGGGCGCTGGTGTCTTTGTCTCAGGTCGGTATCTGCACTGTGTTTACAGGGGACAGTGAAGATCTTGTCATTTACTATAAATCTGGTTTCTGATCTTCGCAGTCACTGATGGAGCTGAAGGAGGAATCCACGGCCACAAAGGAGAAGCTGAAGTCTTATCTGGACCTGGCTCCTGTGAGTAATGTTTAATATTTTCTGACTTCTGTATCCATTTACATGTTAAGGATCAAATATATTTATACATTTACAGCTCTCGGTCCTGGGCTTCAATCCTGCACTATTGATTAACTCTCCCCTAGTCTAACGGGAGCAGGTCAGGTCCCAGATAAAGAGAAGACAGAAGCGGTTAATTACCTGTTCTGTCTAAAAGGTGTGTGCTCACAGGGCGTTTTTACTGCGGTCAAAAACGCAGCAAAACCCGTAGAGGTTTCTAGGATCTCTAGATTCCTTACCAGGAGATTTGCTGTGTTCTTGCCAGCGTTTTTTGCATGTTTTTTCTGCGTTTCTGCCATAGACTGCAGCAAAAATGCAGAAAGAATTGTCATGCTCATTCTTTTCCAATCGCAGAAAAACCTTGGGGTGTTTGACACTCTGTATAGAAAACAAAAACTGATGTGTATAGATAGCAGTTCCCTAAATCACATAGGTTTTGCTGGAAAGTCCAAACGCCGGTATAGATTAGCATTCATTTGCATAAAACCATGGTAAAAATGCACTGTGTGCACATACCCTTATGCTGTATACATAGCAATCACTCTTCACTGTGCAGTGGAGAGAAGCCTCCACTGCCTATGTTTCTTCAAGCTCCCGGTGATCTAATTATCGCTGTGTCTGCTGTCATGGTGGAGCTGTGGTATACAGGCAGATATACTGGGTGTGTACCCGACTAATAACCTGGAGATCTGAGTCCACAAGTTATTTGGTATTAACTGTGAACACTAAAAAAAAAATAAACCAAAAATGTTGTTGAGGCGCACAGTGAAAAAGACACTGAAAAAATAAACCGAACCCGTCATCGGGTCAAAGTGGGGCAATTTATACTCTTGTTTTATTCCTGCTGCTCTGAGTATTCCATAGTTCTCTTTTTACAAATCCGCCATTTGTTTCTAGAAGTAGGGGTGTGTTTTTATTTAGTGCTAATGTTTTTAATCTTTATCAATGGGGTGTGTCTTGCTGGGTTCCTCGGGGGCGGGTCTTTAGGCTGCTTAGCCTTATTTTATGAGCCACGCCCCATTGATAAAGATCATAAGGATTCCTTTTAAATGGGAAAGTCCAGATTTGTGGTAGAATTCTTTAAAAAAAAAATATATATATATTCGGGCTAGAACAAGAATTGGACACTTTGGACCTGTGACAGGGCCGCTTTAATTTTTTTTCCACTATATTTAATCATTAAAAAAAAAATTGTTTTCTTACTGTTCACATTTACATCAAATAACCTGGAAAATTGATCCAACAAGTGATTGTTTGTGTAGATCCCAATATGACGGCCAGGACCCGGCAGCTTTTCTGTGCTGCCAGACGCCCGGCCATCATTTGGGTCAGATTTATCCTTCATTAATCGGCCTCATACGGTCACAGCAGTGACATTATGGCAGGTCGGCAAAAATACACATTTGTCTGACCAATAACACGGAGGAGCTGTCAATCTATATCCCATCCCCCACACAGTCCGGTCCAGGGGCCCCACATTAGAGCCTGTTGTGTTGATTTCCCGTTATCGCCGTTGTCTCACCGGTCTTCTGCTGTTACAGAATCCATCTCTGGTGAAGGTGAAGATCGAGGAAGCAAAGAGAGAGCTTGTAAGTAATGAGATAATGTCATCCATGTATGGAAGGTTCCCCAGCAAGCAGAGGACAAGGGAAGTCACAGTATTAATAATCTATATTGGTTCTCCTAAGAGTACCTGTATCCCCATCTATAGGAGTGATCCACCAATCCTGATAGAGGTTCTGCAGCTGCGCTCTATTTAATGTCTATAGAGCGGTATTGGATTGCGGCGATTGGCTGTTTCTTGTCTGCATTGACAACGAATCTGGATCAATTAGGAAAGTCCATTCAAAGTGGACATACAACTAAAATAAACCCTACATATCAACAAGGTTAATGATTGGCAAACAGGTCAAGAGCTAATCGAACATTTATCATTGTTTTTCTCCAGTATGGCTGCAGTTTGGAGCGGTGGCTGGTTATGTGCACACGCATTTCACTCTGAAGATATTGAAACCACAGAATCCACTAATTATGCCTGCCATCCAGCTGAAAAGGACTTGAGAGGATCTGTCACTCAGATGCTCTCAACCAATTGTTATTGCTGATACTGTTCCTGGTGATGCTGATTGGCTGAGAGCAGCTGAGTGACAGAATGGATTTTCTTACCCTGCTCCTCCTTCAAGTCCTTTCCAGCTGGATGCCATTCACAGCTCAATATAGTGTTATTCTGCTGTAGCTACATAGTTAAAAGATATTATTGTCTGACATTGTATTATCATGTGATCCCATGCTTGTGGGGCCTGAAACGTCTCATTTCATTAATCCACATTTTTCTGATCATCATAATGGGAGACCCAGACAATGGGGTTTAGGGCACTGCCCTCCGGAGGCCACACTAGGTACTACAAGCTTGTAGTAACCGCCCCCTCCGCTTATAAACCCCTACCGCAGGAGATATCCTCAGTTTTAAACTTAGTGTGCTCGGAGGATCACACGCTTTGCTTGCACTTCACAGCATTCTCTCAGCTCACGTGATGGCGTATGAAGACAAGGTAGGTCCCGGTCGGGGACCCCCGGCAGTCTCCCTGTTCACCCTTGGGGAACACGCAGGTTGAGGTACCGGAGGGCCTAGAGCCTGGACATGTTGTGTCCTCCCGGTACGCTGCCGCGCTCCTTCCCATCCTTCCTTGGGGGCTCTGGGAAGTGGGAGTCAGGAGCCTTGCACAGCTCCGCTCCGTCCGAGGCCTCCCTAAATGGTGCTTACAGACCGGACTGGTGCTGAACCCCCGTCCGAGGCCTCCCTTAATGGTGCTTACAGACCGGACCGGCACTGAGGTACCCTGTGTATCTCCGGTGTGCCTGGGGGTAGTGTCTGAACCTTATGTGTCTGACACTCAGACCGCGCGCAACCCTCGGGTCCGCGGTTCTGGCGGTGTACCCTGTGCTGGGGTCACCTTGGCTGACCGCCCTGTGGGTCACAGGGGCTGCGGCTGTGGGCTACAGATTTTTTGTCTGCAGCCCGGGGTATAGTGTTGTTACGATACCTCCCGCGCTGCGGGCTCCGGCACCAGATCACTAAGATGGCTGCCTGGAGAGATGAGGAGCAGCCCAGGGGATGACGTCATCGCTGGGCGTGTGTGTGTGCTTCCCGCGTGTTTTAGGCGCCGCCCATAGCTTGTCCGGCGGCGGCCATTTTCCCCTCACTTCCAGACTGGAATTGATTGAGTGCACTACTGCATTTCTGGGGAGACCGGTTATACCCTCGCGGAGGCCACACACACACTGCTCTTCTCCACCGCATCGAAGCGGTCGGTAAGCCACCGGCTTATTTTCCCCGGCTGCGGGTATGTCCTCAACAAGGAAAAATGCTGCTAAGGCAGCCAGTACCACCACTACCTGTGCTACATGCAACGGGACGCTGGTTGGGGGGTCCTGCAATAACTGCAGACGTCCAGATGCCCGGACTGATACTGCAGAGACTGCAGCTCCGGTGCTGTACCCTGAGGTTCAGGTGATCCCAGGGCCATGGGAAACACAGAATAAGATTAATGAATCTGTGTTGTCCAAACTGTCCTCCATGTCGCAATCCCTGGAGGCACTAACGAGGAGGCTGGAAAACCCAGCTGCTCCTTCAAGTTACCCCCGGGTGTCACCCTTGTCAACTGCGAGACCCCTTAAGCGGGCTCGCCGAGATGATTCACCCGAGATCCAGGCTCTCTCTGAGGAGGAGCGTCACTCTGATGGTGACGAGGATGATGGGGGTTCGATACTTGAGTCGGTGTCCGAATCACCAGACGGGGTGGAGGATCTGGTATCCTCCATCAACGAGACTCTGCATCTCGTGGCACCCCCCGAGGAGGTGGAACTCCACCCGAAGGAGGTTTATCAATGGTTGCAGCCGGAGGCTCGACCATGTGGCTCCTTTATGGACCACACTAATTTTGGAAGGGTGGTCAGAGCTCCCAGGACTCATCCTGGGCGGCGTTATGTCCGCAAAGCTAAGGACACTCGTTTTCCCTTCCCCCAGGAGGTGCTTCAGGAGTGGTCGCAGTCCCCAAAGGTGGACGCTTCCATGACCAGGATTGCTGCACGCTCCCTTTTCTCTGCCTCTGATAGCTCCTCATTGAAGGACGCAACAGATAGACAGGTCGAACAACTCGCCAAGTCTTCTTATGAGGCTGTGGGGTCTTCATTTGCCCCTAATTTTGCCACGGTCTGGACCCTGCAGGCGATCACCGCCTGTTTGGATGGTATCACTGACCTAGCGGGGTCCAATTCAGAGGTCCTGGCGCTTATCGATAGGGCACGAGCCTATGCGGATTACGCCAGGACAGCGACCTTGGAGACTGCCAGTCGCTCTGCTGTGGCTTCGGCCAATGCTATAGCGATCCGCAGGTTGTTGTGGCTGCGTCTATGGGACTCAGATGCCACGTCAAAGAAGATTTTGCAAAGTCTTCCTTTCTCTGGTGACAGGCTGTTTGGAACTGAGCTGGATAAACTGATAAAGGATTCTGCGGAGTCTAAGATCCCACAGAATAAGCCTAAGCCACGGTATACGGTTAAAAGGAACCCTAAACAGTGGTCCTTTTGTTCCAGCTCGCAATCATCAGCTTCGTCCGCTCGCGCGGACAGAGGGGGCAAGCCCTCTAATCAGTGGCGCCCCAAGGGTCGCCAGAAGAAGCCGACGGGGGCAGCAGCTGCCACCCCCAAACCCGCTTCCGCATGACTCGCTCTCTTGTCCTGCCGCCCCACAAGTGGGGGGACGCCTGTCACGATTTCAGGACAGATGGTTACTCCACGTTCAAGATCAGTGGGTCCGAGACGTAGTCTCGCGCGGTTACAGGATAGAGCTGACGTCGCGGCCGGCGCACCGATTCCATCGGTCTGTCCCATCCCCAGAAAAGGCGCAGGCCTTTTATCGGGTGTTGGAGGGACTCCGCAGAGACGGAGTAGTGGTCCCAGTGCCTTCCGTTGAGAGGTTCCGGGGTTTTTACTCCAACCTCTTCATTGTACCGAAGAAGGACGGCTCTTTTCGCCCGGTTTTGGACCTCAAGTTGTTCAACCGTCACGTGTTGGTTCGGAAGTTCCGTATGGAATCCCTGCGCTCCGTGATCGCGGCTGTGTCACAGGGAGACTTCCTAGCGTCCATAGATATCCGAGACGCTTACCTTCACGTGCCCATTGCACAGGCTCACCAGCGCTGGTTGCGATTCGCAGTGGGGGACGAACACTTCCAATTCGTGGCGCTGCCTTTCGGGTTAGCCTCGGCACCGCGGGTGTTCACAAAAGTGATGGCGTCAATGATGGCTCTCCTACATGTGCAGGGACATGCCGTCATTCCCTATCTGGACGACCTGCTGGTCAGGGCTCCGTCGGAACACCTTTGTCGGAAGAGCCTGGAGGTGACCATGCAGTCTTTGGAGCAGTTTGGGTGGCTTCTCAATATTCAGAAGTCAACCCTGGTTCCGACCCAGTCACTGACATATCTGGGCATGGACTTCCACACAGACTCAGCTCTGGTGTCTCTGCCACGAGCCAAACAGCTGGCCATCCAGTCAGGAGTGCAAGATCTCCTCCTGTCACCACACTCATCTCTACGGGTTTTGATGAAGCTGGTGGGGCGCATGGTGGCAGCGATAGAGGCGGTGCCTTTCGCGCAGTTTCGCCTCCGTCCGCTCAAGCTGGAAATTCTCCGCAGGTGGGACAAGAGGACGGCCTCTCTGAATCAGCTGGTGGTTCTTTCACAACCGACCAGGGATTCCCTACAGTGGTGGCTTCAGCCGTGTCACTTGTCATGGGGCCGGTCTTTCCTCAAACCGTCATGGCTAGTGGTGACCACCGACGCCAGTCTCAAGGGCTGGGGTGCGGTGTTCTTACACCACAGGGCTCAAGGCCTCTGGACGCAGTCAGAGTCGGCGTTGCAGATCAACGTGCTGGAGATCAGGGCGGTCTATCTGGCACTCCTGGCTTTTCAGACCTTCCTGTCAGGACAGCCTATTCGGGTTCAGTCCGACAATGCGACGGCCGTCGCCTATATAAACCATCAGGGAGGGACCAGGAGTGCTCAGGCCCTAGCCGAAGTCCACCGCATTCTATCCTGGGTGGAGGACAACGACTGCTTGATCTCCGCAGTTCACATCCCAGGGGTCGAGAACTGGGAGGCCGATTACCTGAGCCGGCAGGGGATGGACGCAGGAGAGTGGTCTCTGCATCCGGACGTCTTCCGGGACATCTGCAGCAGATGGGGTATCCCGGACGTGGACCTGATGGCCTCACGGCTGAATCATCAGGTGCCTCACTACATGGCAAGATCGTGGGACCCTCAGTCTCTGGGGCGGATGCCCTGATCCTGTGTTGGTCCACTTTCCAACTTCCATATGTGTTCCCTCCTCTGGCACTGATTCCCAAGGTTCTGTGGAAGATCAGGACGGAGTGCCGCGAAGCCATTCTGGTGGCGCCGGACTGGCCCAGGAGGTCCTGGTATCCGGATCTGTGGCAACTGTCCGGCGGGAACCGGTGGGCTCTTCCAGACCGCGCAGATCTTCTCGCGCAAGGCCCTTTCTTCCACCTCAATTCCAGGGCCCTCAGATTGACTGCATGGCTCTTGAGGCCTGGCTTCTGACATCCAGGGGGTTCTCTCCTACCGTGGTTGACACTATGAATCGGGCTAGAAAGCCCGTATCGCGGAGGATATACCACAGAACGTGGAAAATATTTTTCACCTGGTGTGCTTCTGGCGGACGTTCACCGTGGCCCTTGTCAATTCCAACTCTGTTGGGTTTCCTGCAGTCGGGTTTGGAGTTGGGGTTATCCCTCAGCTCCCTGAAGGGGCAGGTATCAGCGCTTTCCGTGCTGTTTGACAGGCGCTTGGCGCTCCTTCCGAAGGTCCGTCAATTTCTGCAGGGGGTGTCCCGAGTGGTCCTGCCATACAGGCGTCCACTGGACCCCTGGGACCTTAACATGGTTCTGACGGCCCTGCAGAAACCGCCTTTTGAGCCACTGAGGGATGTCTCCCTCTCTCGTCTGTCCCAGAAGGTGGTCTTTCTGGTAGCAATTACATCTCTGAGACGTGTTTCAGAATTGGCTGCACTGTCGTGCAAGTCACCCTTCCTGGTTGTCCACCAGGACAAGGTGGTGTTGCGCCCGAGAGCAGAATTCTTGCCGAAGGTGGTTTCCACTTTTCACTTGAACCAAGAGATTGTTCTCCCATCATTTTGTCCCGCTCCTGTTCATCAGGTTGAGCGCGACCTTCACACTCTGGATCTCGTGAGGGCTGTACGCATTTATGTGTCCAGGACGGCCTCCTTCCGGAGTTCGGACTCTTTGTTCATCCTTACGGCGGGTCGCTGTAAGGGGTCCGCGGCGTCCAAATCGACCTTGGCCAGATGGATCAAGGCGCCCATTCAAGAGGCCTACCGTTCTTCGGGTCTGCCTCTCCCGGTGGGCTTGAAGGCACACTTGACCAGAGCCGTTGGTGCTTCCTGGGCTTTGCGACATCGTGCCTCTGCTCTGCAGGTGTGTCAGGCGGCCACGTGGTCCAGCCTGCACATTTTCTCTAAGCACTATATGGTGCATGCCCATGCCTCTGCGGATGTCAAGTTTGGGCAGGCGGGTCCTGCAGGCGGCGGTGGCCCACCTTTAAGGGGGACCGCATCTTTAAACATTTTGTGAGGAACTTTTCCCGCCCTGGGGTTTGCTTTAGGACATCCCCATTGTCTGGGTCTCCCATTATGATGATCAGAAAAAAGAGAATTTTGTTTACGTACCGTAAATTCTTTTTTCTTGAATCATCAATGGGAGACCCAGCACCCACCCAGTTGTTCCGTTGGATGTTTTTTTCCATGGACTGTACCCTGTTGGGACAGTGTTGTTTTTACGGGTTGTTAGACTGTCAGTACACGGTTTTTCCCGATGGTTCGGGTGTGGTTGTCTCCTCGCAGCTTATGGACCAAACTGAGGATATCTCCTGCGGTAGGGGTTTATAAGCGGAGGGGGCGGTTACTACAAGCTTGTAGTACCTAGTGTGGCCTCCGGAGGGCAGTGCCCTAAACCCCATTGTCTGGGTCTCCCATTGATGATTCAAGAAAAAAGAATTTACGGTACGTAAACAAAATTCTCTTTTTTATTGGGAAATCTTGTTTTCCGCACATTCCTGACTCCAACAATCTCTTTATGTTCTTGAATCCATATAAATTTCTGTATTGTAGAAAGCTACAGAGGCCGAGCTGAACACAAAGGTGGACATGATGGAGTTTGTGTTACCGGATCAGATGAGACGACAGACTTAAGTCTCCTGAGGTGAGGAGAGATCTGCAGGGTCAGAGGTAGATGAGCCTCCAGCGACCGCCCATTACAGCTGTCAGAGGCCAATACAAGCTGCCATTGGAGAGAAGAGGCAGCAGCGGGAACTTTACGCCCTTCATCTTCAGTGGGTAAAGCTCTGTGTCGGCCTTTGCTATCCCCGAATATGGAGGCTCCGGTCTCTATGGGGGAAATCAGATGCCCGGGGGTTTGCTTCTATGGTAGAAGATTGTATATTCTGTAATATTGTCTGTGCTGTGTAATAAAGTCTATTGAAATCAGTTTATGTAAAGTTTTTACGCTTTTGTCGGACAGAGATGGACACTGAAGTGATGACTCTAGAATTTACATTTTTAACACCTGGTGACAGTTTAGGTCCAGGTTAGACCAGAGTGGAGATCCAATTCCTGCACCTTCTGGATCTCAGGAGAGGAAGACAGAAAAGGAGTCCGTCCTGGAAGAGGTGAAAGGCAAAAGACACCTGGAGGAGGAATGTGCTCAGAGCCTCTGGGACCTCCTATGTGATTGGCCATGTTGGTGCGGTATAGCTGGATTTCTGACTCACCCTGGGACGTGATCACCAGCACTGGTAGGAGAGGTCAGTAGATGCTCAGACATAGACCTGGGTCTGAGATACCTTTGCATAAGTCAGCGACAGAGTTACGGTTGATCCAAGGGAGGAATGCGCTTTTAGTGCAGGCAGTTTGCACTTGCAGGAGACAAATACAAAGTGCAAAACTAGGGGAGGCTGGGCAGAAATGGGTTCCAGGAAAAGCTACCGGATAATATCCTTTATACCAAGGGGAACAGTGCTGATTCCTGGTGTCAACAGCAGAGTCTGCCTGATCCTGAAGATATCAGACTCCCGCCTGGAGGCGCTGATGCGTTGTAAAGTGGGCAGGACGGAGGGCGTGTTTAGGTGTTGAGAACCTTTCTGCAAGGCCAGGCAGGAGCTATTCCTCTGCGGTGCAAAGAGAAAATAGCGCCATCTAGAGGTGGGCCGAGCTAATGGCTTGCAGGTCTTTCTCGCTGATAGGCTGATGACTTTGGGTAAGTCATGTAGACTGGATGGATAGGCAAGATCAACAAAATGCACTGGAGGAAACGCCTACACTAGTCTGAGTGGGGGTGAAGGCGGTGAGGAGGCATGGACCTTCTTGCATAGAAGCTCACCACAGGTACCAAGGAGCCACAGTTAGCCCTGGAAGCTGGGGGAGCCGAAACACAAAGAGGGACAAGCCTAGGGAGCGGCCACAGCTTGATTTAGAGTCTATATGGAGTGAGGGAGCTTGCCCTATGCAGAGCTGTGATGATTGCTGAGCGCTGGAATACAGTTCTGTTCTGAAGTCTGTGGTTCTGGATGTCCGTCTTAACAGAAAATTGGAGATGAACTTCCGATGTCCCTGGCATCATCTTCGCAGACACCTTGAGATTCTTCTTCACTCCATGCACATGTCTCACTGTTTATAGTTCTTATAAAAATCAGAAGATAGAACCCCTTGTGACCCGTCTAGTATTCCTAATGATAAGATTACGGTATATTATCTTTTAGAATGCACGTGCATCGAGAAGAAAATACCAGACTCCACACTTGGTTAAGTCTTGTTCATATCCGAGTTTGTTAATCAATTCACATTAATAGAAGGCATTTATTGGGTGTGAACTAACTATAACCATTATCTTTTTATTCTACAGAAAGTCACCACTACCATCCACTGGTCATTATTAGATAGAACATTAGTTTAATTAATAATCTTTTCAGAAAGACAGACATGTTCTTTATAATAATGCATAAAAACAATTCTTGTTCTTATGACGTATTGAATGTTAGCTGCTGTTCTCCAAGTAACATTTGTTATTTGTTCTCACATGGTCCTGTATCATTTCAACATGAAGATAAGAAAGCCTGGGAAGACTACTGTATTGTTCTATGTCCCCGTTTTGGCATCTTTCCCAGAAGCTGATAACATTCTGAACATCTAAGCATATTCAGAAAATGAATGAACATTCTAATCCAAGAAAAGCCATTTAAGGGACTTAAAGACACCACCCACCCTAAAAGGAAAGGTTGATTACATACAAATACGTATGTATTAAAATATGCATTATGACAGAGAAGATAAAGAGATATCCTTGGTTATCTACACAATCTCTATTTCCACAACACTTGAGATTCTTCCTTCCATGCACATGCAGGTCCTTCCATTGAGGGATATCTGGCTAGTCCCATGTTTGAGACTCCTAAACAAGGCTCCACGGATTCTATTTGCATATTCCATGCACATGTCTCACTGTGGTGGGCTGGAGGCAAGGCATGGTCACGTCAGCGCAACGGAGTTAGAGGATGGGGTCCGGCCACCCTGACAGAGGATACAGTGTGATCTTTTCAGCATTGAGTATCCACTGAGTTCTTGTTTCTTAATATATGCAATGCCTGTTTGAGTGTCTCTTTATGTGTAACATACAGCCTATACTTGGTGAGGTTTTAACCTTTAATGAACCTAATGAGGGGACTGTATAGGAGAAACTAACCACCTGAGTACTCAGAGGGACTTATATTGTTAAATTAACTCTTTATAAAAGGTATATTAACAACCCTTGGGGAAAAAGCAAGATATATTAATATCAAACTATTGATAAACTATGTATTAACACAACTGGTACTGGCGATTGGCAATGAGATTATCCATGATGTATTGTAATCATTGGAATTGTTATAGCGAAACCAGGCTATTTTAACAGTTTTTATGCTTTTGTGTGACCAATTTCTCTGTTTGTATTTGAATAAACTTGTTAATATTTACCATGATAATTTGAGGTTGTATCACTTTTTGGACCTTTTCTCTTTTTGCTTCAAACCTTTTCAGCATTGTGCGCTCTGTCTCTGTGTGGGGCAAGAGCGACAAAATTGTGCTCTATTTCCCAACCACAAAGAACAATTTCCAGTAAAGACTGTATGGGTCATAATCCAGAAGTGGAAAGAACACTCAAGAATTCAGATAGAGGATTGAAAAGAATGATCAGAAGAGTTGTCCAAGAGCTAAGTATCACCTGTGGAGAGAGATCTACAGAAAGAAAACAATAGGTAATGCACTCCCCCACCATGGTCTATGGCTGGGTTCACACTTACGGACCCCTCCGCAGCGTTCTGCAGAGTGGATCCGCAGGCTGAGTGCAGCCTCCGCAAGCCCCTATGTTTATAATGTGAGTGCACGGCACTGCGCATGACCGTGCGCTCCCATTCATTTGCCTGTGTGATTTGTACGCAGGCCGATGCCTGCGCACAAATCACACACTTGTCCGCACCAGGAACGTGACATGTTGCATTCCTGGTGCGGACGAGAGTGTGTGATTTGTGCGCAGGCATCCGCATGCGTACAGATCACACAGGCAAATGAATGGGAGCGCATGGTCAAGCGCAGCGCCGTGCGCTCACATTATAAACATAGGGGCTTGCGGAGGCTGCACTCAGCCTGCGGATCCCCTCTGCAAAACGCTGCTGAGGGGTCCGCAAGTGTGAACCCAGCCTAAACGCACGCTCACCAAGCAAGACTCCAGTGCTGAACAAAAAGCATGTTTCAAATGAGTTTAAAGTTTACTTAATATTTAGAGAAGCCCTTCAAATATTGTGAGAATATAGTCCAGTCAGATGAGACCAAAAATGAATTCATAAGATGTCATAATATATACCATGTATGGAGACCAAAAGGCAAATTAACCAAAAAGCACCCATACATCAGTGAAATTTGGTGGGAACATCATGGTGTTACACCAGAGGTCCCCAAATCCAGGCCTCGAGGGCCGCCAACAGTGCAGGTTTTCAGGATCTCGTTAGTATTGCATAGGGCTTGGAATCATTACCTGTGCAGATGATCACATTAACATCTGTGCAATACTAAGGAAATCCTGAAAACCTGCACTGTTGGGGACCCTCTGTGTTACACTATCAGCAAACGGCACTGGCAAACTACATATAATGGAAGGAAGGATGAATGGATAAATGTACCAAGACATTTTTTTTTTTTTTTTTTAAAAGCAAGTCTTTTTTATTTGCATGTATCCAAACAGACATAGTATATAATGCTGAGATTAACAACCCCAACAGAGATGGAGCTAACCAGCCCCAACCCAACGCCTCAACACTAAGGTAGGAGTGTACAGGTTAATCAAATCACTTCCGATTCCGTACATTAAAATTTATAAGTACACTCCTCCCCTTACTCCTTTTGGATTACAGTCCATACCAAGACATTTACAATAAAAATCTGTTGCCATCTACCAGGATGATGAAGATGAAGGGTGGACATTTCAGCAAGACAGTGATCCCAAACACACAGCCAAGGAAACTCTCAACTGGTTTCAGAGAAAGGAAATAAATCTGGTAGTATGGCCGGGCCGATCACCAGAGCTGAATCCAATAGAAAATGTTTGGAAGGAACTAAAGCTCCGAGATCATAGAAGGATCCACAGGACCTGCAGGATGTGAGGAGTGGTTGTGTGGAAGAATGGGCCAAAATTCACCTAAGCAATGCAGGGTCTAGTGTCTCCATACAGGAGGAGTCTGGAGCTTCATCACAAACAAAGGCTTTTATACAATGTATTAAAGGGAACCTGTCACCCGATTTTAAGCTCCTAAACTATCTCTAGCTGTCCCTACACCTTCCTAGCAGCTCCCTATCTCTCCCTTTCTTATCTAAAGTGTCCCTATTAAAGAAGTGTAAAATAAGATTAAACTTACTGCAGTCCCCGTAGTTAGGGGACTGGGTAGGCGTGGCCTCTGTTCCTTCCTCACTCCTCCGTGTGGAAATGCACGCCCCGCTGGGCGGCATTATTGTGGGTCCTCTCTGCCCCCATTAACATTAATCCTCCGCCCTCTACACCTCTTTGCACCGGCCGGGCGTCACATCCGGCGCGGTGCATTATGGGCCGTCACGTGATCTGCCCCAGTGCATTCTGGGTCCGATCACGTGATCGGCCCCAGTGCATTATGGGCTTGATCACGTGATCGGCCCCGGCTCCGCGCATGCGCAATGCGCTTATTGAAGCCGGGGCCGATCACGTGATCAAGCCCATAATGCACTGGGGCCGATCACGTGATCGGACCCAGAATGCACTAGGGCAGATCACGTGACGGCCCATAATGCACCGCGCCGGATGTGACGCCCGGCCGGTGCAAAGAGGTGTAGAGGGCGGAGGATTAATGTTAATGGGGGCAGAGAGGACCCACAATAATGCCGCCCAGCGGGGCGTGCATTTCCACACGGAGGAGTGAGGAAGGAACAGAGGCCACGCCTACCCAGTCCCCTAACTACGGGGACTGCAGTAAGTTTAATCTTATTTTACACTTCTTTAATAGGGACACTTTAGATAAGAAAGGGAGAGATAGGGAGCTGCTAGGAAGGTGTAGGGACAGCTAGAGATAGTGTAGGAGCTTAAAATCGGGTGACAGGTTCCCTTTAAATACATTTCAGTAACTTGTTCAACACTTTTTCCCTGTGCCATTTCTCATTATTACACAATTTATGGACATATATGGTTTGATTTTAATCCCTGAGTAGATTGGATGGGTTGTTATCAATATGTGTGAAAAATGAATTAATTGCAGCTTTACAAATACATTAACTTAGAAAATTTGTGACATGTTCAATACTTATTTTACCACTGTATATAGATGTGGTTGTTTTTTTGTTATTGGTACCATTTAAGGGTATGTATGACCAGGGCCGGGCCCCTAAACAAACTGGGGGCATACTCACTGTCAGGTACACCATCCTCGCTGCTTGCTGGATAGTGTATCTAGCACTTCACGCCTTCCTTGTGCTGTCTCTCCTCCCCCACGGCAGTCTTCTGCCCATGTGAGCTATGTTACGATGAGCGCATCGTCCGACTGCTCCTGGCGGCTTATGAATTTTAATAAGCCAGTATCAATATCACAATACTCACTGGAAGTGCAGTAAATCAGTTCCGCTCTGTAGCTAACATCACTGGTGCCAGCTGGGGATAGGGACAATGCTCTGCTGCTGGCTTATTACTATTATAAGCACCGCTTGCACATGGAGCAGACGGCGAACAGCAGAAGAAGACTGCACGAGGGTGAAAACAGAGCACGGGTGGAGACAGCGTGCAAGATGGAGTATATTTCCCGTGTCTACCAGGACGTGGGTTTGCCATGTGCATCACATAAGTGCATAGAAATTAATTTGACTGGAATTTGCTGGAAGTGGAAGCTACTATATTTCTGTTTGCTATATCTTTCTACTGAACTAACATCCTATTTCAACCCCTTTCATGTCTGCAATTGATGTAAACTCTGAGTCATCTGTTGCACCATAATCAACACTCACCAGTTTGTGTGAATGGCATTTATTCAGGCCAGGAGTCAGGTAACCCACACTCTTTCACTCTCCCTTTAAATTGTGTCTTTTATTTCCATATCTATTTTCCTATGTGCTTTTGCTATTCACTTTCACCACCCCATCACCCCTCATCCACATCAGCCCCTCTCACCTCCCCTCTACTATTTTCAGCTCCCATACTCTTCACTGTCAGGGTGGATAAAAATCTTGATTTTTTTAAAAAAATCAAAAAAATCAGATTTTTTTGATTTAAATCAGATTTTTTTGATTTAAATCATTTGATTTAAATCAGATTTTTTAATCAAGTTGTACATAAGCAAAACTTTGTCTTTTTGCAAATCTAATTGTTTTACACAAATAAAAATATTAAAACAGTTGATTATGAAACCTAATAATTTTTATTTGCACTATTAAACATTCAGAATTGAACTACAGAGAGTAAGTACTTTTTAACAATAGCCTATCTCTAACGTTTGAAGTAAGCAAACATCTTCAGTGAATACATCAGTCCTTTAAGCCTACTGTTTATTTAGGACTTTTAATAGGAAAACCAGTTGTCCTGCTTTAGCAGTTCCTAAGCGGTTTCGGACTGTTGTGTGCACAAAACCTTTCTTTCCAAGATCTGCTGCTGGCATCTCAACAAAATGAACCCAAATAGGGTCTCTCTTACGACCTGCTGCCATGGCTCACACAGATCACTTATGAAGTTTGATTGTTACTACAGCCTGAGCCAAGCACTGCTGATGTTACTACAGCCTGAGCCAAGTACTGCTGACTATCCAACAAGTTTGGGCATGTCAACTGAATGCAGGGAAAAAGAAACTAAACCAAAACTGAAACCAAGCTAGAAGTGTGGAATTAAAGGGGCAGTATGAACAAAATGTGGAGGCTATTAATAGTTTATACAATTAAGACATGCTGCTTTTAAACACCTACCTATTGCCATATAGTAAAACAAAAAAGATTTTTACTTACTTTGGGGTCCCCCCCTCACCCTGGCGTTAGATCGTTGCCCCTAGTTTCGTCCGTGTAACTATGGGCGCACATGCACACTGCTCTCACTTCTCATTTTAATCGTGATTTATATTAAAAAAAAACCTTTTGATTTAAATCAGTGATTTAAATCATGATTAAAATCATGATTTAAATCGATCCGATTTAAATAGAAAAAAAACTTTTGATTTAAATCGTGATTTAAATCATGATTTAAATCGGCGTGATTTAAATCAATCCACCCTGTTCACTGTATTGAATAATCTCAGACCATCATATTCCAGAGTATTTGATCAGAAAGAATGTCCTAAATCCAAAAACGATTTGCCTTTTCTCTTTTTACTGTTGCTCCTGTCAGGTGATATCTCTCCAAATCCTGGTCCACCCTCTACCTACTACAACTCCTCCCCCACATCACATAGACACCCTACTAACCTTATCAACATTACTTTCACACCTTCATCTCACTCTTTTAATTGCGCTCTCTTGAATCCACAGTCTGTATGCAACAAGCTTCCGCTCATTCAAAATTACTTTCTCACTAACTCTCTTAATCTGCTGGCCCTCACTGAAACCTGGATCCAGGATTCAGACACTGCATCACCTGCTGCTATTTCTCATGGTGGCTTACATTTCTCCCATTCCCCAAGACCTGGGAAGAGACATGGTGGTGGAGTTGGCTTACTCCTGTCCCCACAATGTACTTTCCAGGTCATCCCGCCAGCTCCATCACTCTCCTTCCCTTCTTTTGAGGTCCACACAATTAGGCTCTTCCGTCCCCTACCCCTCAGAGTAGCAGTGGTATACCGCGCACCCAGGCTCACCCACCAAGTTCCTCGACCATTTTTCTGCGTGGCTGACACTTCATGTCCTCAGAATTACCAACCCTTATTCTGGGAGACACTAACATCCCCATAAACAGCTCCTATCTCTAAACACGCCTCTTGGCCTCACAGCTCTCAACCTCTGAGACACACAAGGATGGTAACACCCTTGAGCTGATCTTTGTCCAGCTCTGTTCAACCTCCTCCTTAGACAACTCTCCTCTTCCTTTCTCTGATCACAACATTCTCTCCTTCACACTCACAAACCCTCGCCCACTCCAGCGCACCCCTACCTATCACACATTCAGAAATCTACAGGCCATTAACCTTCATACACTCACTACATTCTCCTGTCCGGATCTGGCTGTGACTCACTACAATGACTCCCTCAGAAGCATCCTGGACCAAGTAGCGCCCCTCACCCTCAGAACCTCCAAATACAGTGTTAAACAGCCCTGGCTCACATCACAAACTCAATTCCCCCAGTGATGCTCCAGGAGTGCTGAACGTCTATGGAGGAAAACTCACTCACCAGAAGACTACATACACTATACATTTATGATGAAAACTTACAACTCTCCCCTTCACCTCCACAAACAAACCTCCTTCATGACCCTGATATCACTATCCAACAACCCGAAGAAACTCTGACACTGTTCACTCTCTCCTCAATCCTAAAGTGCAGGCCCCTATCCCTGACCTCTGAGCTGATGATCTGGCCTCTTACTTTACTAAGCAAATAGAAGACATCAGTCAGGAAATCAACTCTCAACCTCAAAGTGCTGTTAGGCTAGGGTCACATTTGTGTTGTGACCCTAGCATGACGCAAGCGCTAAATACTTAGAAAATTCAGCCGCAGCGCATAGCGTTAACGCTATACTCTGCCAGACAACGGAGCCCATAGAAACCCGGTTTACCTTGCCAACCAGCCACACACAAAGCTCCAGGAAGTGCGCTTCAGGACATGTTTCCTGTGCGCTGTTGTAAAGTGAACTTCCTGGAGCTTTGTGTGTGGTTGGTTGGCAAGGTAAACAGCAGGTTTCTATGGGCTCCATTGTCTGGCAGCGCATAGCGTTAACGCTATGCGAAGCGTGGGAAAGTTCTAAGTTTAACGGTTCCATCATGCTAGGGTCATAACGCAAATGTGACCCTAGCCTTAAAGCCGGGTTACACGTAGCGATGTTCCAGAGACCCGACCAACGATCGGGATCACTGGAACATCACAATGTGATCATTGGTGAGATGCCGGACAGGCAGATCTCACCAGCGACCCGTGTAACAACCTCGACATCATGGAAAAGAATATAAACTATTCTTTTCCATGATGTCGAGGTCCCGCATGCTGTGCTTAGTAACCCAATGTGTACCCTGGTTACCAGCGCGCTGTGCTTAGAAACCCGATGTGTACCCTGGTTACCAGGGAACACATCGGGTTGGAAAGGCGTTGCACACGCCGATGTCTGCTGCCCAGCGACAGACCAACGACCAAAAAATGGTCCTGGCCAAGACAAGAAAAAAGAAAGGTGTGTAGAGGGTTGAGGAACTCAAACCCCCTTCCTGCGCCGTAAAATAATCCCATGGAGCCCATACCTGGTTAAGACGATCGACCGATTCATTTAGCAAGGCCATTGAGTATTCCATTCTCCTTACATCCACTGTTTTGGACAGCAAGTCATTGTACGAAGGTGGGCTCAGTCGCCTCCAATGCAAGGCGATCAAGCATCTGGCCGCCGTGAGAATATGTAGACATTTAGAGGCAGTCTTACCCACCCTCCCCAAACAACCTCATTCTTAAGGGGTTGTCTAGGCTTTTGCTATTCATGTGTGTATCTATGCTGCACACAGCGGTCCCCTGCTCCACTGACATACTGTGCTGAATCTGCTGCTGTGAAGGTGATTCAGCACACTGTGTCAGTGCAGTGGAGACCGCTGCATGTGTGTAAACTTACCCTATGGGCTCTGTGCAGGGGAGCCCGATGCCAGTACCATATAGCTGGTGGCTGCGGTATAGGGAGGACCGCTCCACTGGCTCTGTGCCCACCCATTCTATGGTACGGGAGGTATGGAGAGAAGCATCGGGCTCCATAGTGCAGAGACTCGGGCTGTGGACCTCAGCTCCCATGCACACAGCCCACATGGTCAGCGCACACACATGCAGCAGTCCCCACTGCACTGACACAGTGTGCCGAATCACTTTCACCACAGCGGATTCGGCATAGTATTTCAGTGGAGCAGGGGACCACTGTGTACAATGGGGGTGGGTGGAGACCTTAGGGGCTGGGGAGGGCATGTAGGACCCTGGAGGTGGCCGGCCATAGTGTAGACTGGGGAAGGGAATGTGATTGGAGGAAACGACCAGTTCCCAATTTCCATGCAGCTCCAGCACAAACACGCCCCCTGAACATTCCCTGGCTGCCGCAAATATGTGATATCTGGGTAACTATGCAAAATTTATATTACAAACTTGTCAACATTTTGCAGCCTGAATACACATAGGAATTACAGCAAAAGCCCAGACAACCCCTTTAAGAAGGAGATAGGAGGGTCTCACTAGACTCTGTGCCAATGTGTGTGAGGACAGTACAGTACTGTCAGGTCTCCGGTCTATGGTAGCCGCACATACAAAGGACGATTTGGAGGAATCTACCACTCAGCGTACTGCATAAAATAGCTTTATTCATCTAAAACATAATATAGTCAGTGTCCATTCTGTATAGCAGCCGCTGGAAATAACATTCACACTTTAGATTTACAGGTACGATCCACATTTTGGGTCTCGACAATATTTCTGTATTGTCCCATTCCCCGCACAGTCCGGGGTGAGGTTCATCAGCTATGAAATTGCAGATGGCGGATGAGCTGTACAAAGTGGACGACATTGCGCCAAATCTCATCCTTGTGCTGCACAAATTGACCTGCGGACTTTACTTATTTGCAATGTAAAGGCTGCAACAAAAGAGGAGGAGGAATGCCGACCAGAAAAGAAGGCTCGGCCACCTTTTATGCCAGTCATCCCCTTTAAGCAGTTTTTTTTTCAGATTCAGCTTTAATAACCTATCTGTATATTGCTAATCCTGATGATGCATAAGTCTGCACAAGAGCTGTATGCACAAAACAACAAAGAGAAAGAATATGTGCACAGATGGTAAAGAGGGATTCAGGTCAATGGGAGTAATTCACCTACAAACTGGGTGGATGATACTGTAAGATGGGTCCCCCTTACCCCACTGGTAACCCCACTATTCCCCATCCTCTCCTGGCTATCAAGAATGATGAAAGAAGCATCAGCATGTTCCTGTGCCCTGCAGCACCTTTGTATGAAGAGTGGCAGGACGGCTTTGTGACCGCCTGCTCCATGACACTACGACCGGTCAAAGTCTTCCTGCCATTAGTGGGATCCACATGGATCTATCAGCAATCACCTGCACTCACCAGGATACCCCTCTAATACTATTTACACACTTTCCTATCTTAGGCCTCATTCACATATCCATGCACAAACACACGTGTGTCAGTGGTTTTTTTTTTGCTCATGGGTCATACGTGTGCTGTCCGTATAACATCCAGATAGCACATGGACAGCTTGACTTTGTATACTCACCTGTCTCCAGTGTTGCCTGTCCCTCTCGCTTCTCGGTCCACGGTTTGACTAAGTGCAGTGAATATTAATAATCTTAATGAGCGACCCCAGAAGCAAGAGGGACAGGAGCATCGCTGGAGTCAGGTACGTAGTAAGTTCTTAATGAATATACGTATGCACATGGACAGTTTGACTTTGTATACTCACCCGTCTCCAGTGCTGCCTGTCCCTCCCACATCTCGGTTCACGTTTGGACTTGGTGCAGTGAATATTAATGATCTTAATGAGCGACCCAGAAGCAAGAGGGACAGGAGCATCGCTGGAGTCAGGTATGTAGTAAGTTTTAATGTGTATACGTATGCACATGGACAGTTGACTTTGTATACTCACCTCTCCAGTGCTGCTGTCCCCGCATCTCGGTTCACGTTTGGACTTGGTGCAGTGAATATTCATGATCTTAATGAGCGGCCCCGGAAGCAAGAGGGACAGGAGCATCGCTGGAGTCAGGTTCGTAGAAAGTTCTAAATGTGTATACACATGTCCGTGTCTCCAGCTTGTAGTTGCATGGATGGAACACGTACCGGAGACACGGACATGTGAAAGAGGCCTTATCGTTAAAAGGATATCAACCTTTGGTTACTTTTTTTTTTTTTTAATAAATTGAATGTAATGTTGGCTAGAACTATTGTTAGAAAAATTCAAAAGTTGGCTTTTTCCGATCTGCAAATTTACGTTTGATGTCATAAATAAGGAGCCCAGAAAAAAAATAAGAAAGAAAAGTTACAAGCTCTCAGTTAATTAGGCTGAATGAGCTCACTGAAGGATTCTCAGCTGACTCATTCTCTTACTAGCAATACGCAATTTAATCAGAAAAAAAAAAGATTTAAAAAACCAAAAAACATACATATAAATAAAAAAAGGCCCCATAGGTGAAGATGGACACCCCCTTTTAAAGAAACCTGCATACATTTAATAAATAAGAAACAACCTTTGTGGCCTATTATATAAGCTGCACGATGTTCCTATTCTCCCGTCCACGTTCTCACACTCTCTACAGGTTTTCACATGTTCGAGGTGTCCAGTACGTTCCTCTCCCGATCTGTGCGATAGTGACAGGCCATTAATTATTAGGCAGCACATAATAACAATGACTTTGGTTAAAGATGTCAGCTCTGAAGGATAGAAGGATGAAGGCGCCCTCTGGTGGATGAATGAAAAACAGCTTCCAGGCTGCAGCAACCTCAGCAGCGACCCATATCCTCTTGTGCGTTACATTACGGATCAACCCTTTGGGTTTTTCCTCAGTGCGGCTTTGGAACGTGGCCGTCCACGTAAAAGTTTCTAGTTATTTTAGGGAGCGTGAACTCGGCTCCGATCAGTTCTTTAGTGAGGATGATCTGGCATCCCAGTCTGGAGTTTTCTTGGAGCATCGGTGCCATGTCCAGCATGTCGTCTTCCCTGAGAAAGGAGAAAAATTGTAGCTAGTGCATGAGAAATGCAGTTCTACCTATTGCCACTAGATGGCAATGGTACAAATAAAATTAAAATGCAACTTAAAGGGATTCTGTCAGGTCATTTTTCAGTGTAATACTAATAATACGCTTGAATAGTGCTCGGGTAGACCTTTCAGAATATGTAAAAATCATTACTGTACCCTTTGTAGTTCTCTTGCTATAAGCATCTTACTAGTCCAGCTCATTACTTTCACTACTGAATAGTTTGCAGTATGCAAATGTTTATTTATTATTCACTTCTTCCCAGGCAGCGATTCTCTCCCTTCCTTCCCTCTGTCCTCTGTGTCATTTTATTTTCCTGTCCTGCAAACTGCATCTGATGGGGAGGGGGAAGGGAGAGGGAGGGAGAGATGGTATGGCAGGCAGGTATCATCTAGGTAAGGCAGGTAAGCTCAGCTAGGTAAGGCAGTCTCCTCCATCTTTTGCTCTGAGCAGAAGCCTGTGCTGTCTGTGGGAGATTGTGTGTTTATTTGAACACTTCTTTGTCTTGCTGCATATAAAAAGAGCAGACAGAAAAACACAGCCCCCCCCCATGTGAGTGATTTATACTGAACTTTCCTTGTGTACAGTGCAATGATGTCACTACATGAGTATTCATTCCCTGGGGAGTGTGTAGCAGAGAAGTAAGTGATCACTCGCTGTGATTGACAGATTGAATTAATCTCTTTGTTTGCAGTGTACAGAGAATAGGAGGGAAGCAGGGCCAGTTTTAAAGGGAACCAACCACCTCAGATGACGTGTATAAGCTGTTAATACATGTCCCTGGACCCTACGTACACCATTGCAGCTATGTTTTTGCTAAGAATATTGATAACAGCAAACCGAAATAAACAGTTTATAAACTTACATGATTTAGTACTTGAGGGCGTCTCCCTCGGGCTTTAGTACGAGAGGGCTGTGTGTTATGCAGCCTGAGTGGCTTTCCTCCCCCTCCCTCTCTGTTTGCAGGACGTCACATTAGGGCGTGATATTATCTTGGTGTGGGCGGGCACCCAAGGCAGCTCCCGTCCGTGCACGTCTTCTCAGTGACGTCCTGCAAACAGAGAGGGAGGGGGAGGAAAGCCACTCAGGCTGCATAACACACAGCCCTCTCGTACTAAAGCCCGAGGGAGACGCCCTCAAGTACTAAATCATGTAAGTTTATAAACTGTTTATTTCGGTTTGCTGTTATCAATATTCTTAGCAAAAACATAGCTGCAATGGTGTACGTAGGGTCCAGGGACATGTATTAACAGCTTATACACGTCATCTGAGGTGGTTGGTTCCCTTTAAGAGGTGGGTGGCCCGGGGCCCATTTTGGAGGGAGGCCCATTTTTCAAGGTGTTGCAATATGTCATGCAAAAACACAAAATGAAACAAGCGCATGTTTGTTTACAAAAATTATTTACGCAGAGTAATTCAGGTAAAATCATTATTTTTTTTACGATCCGCCTCCTTCCTCCTGTAAGTTCCTGTTTGTACTGCGCAGCGCAGCCTCTTTTGCCCATGCGCAGTACAAATTCCAATGATGATCAGAGCGCATAAATTACTTTCACATCGCTGCAGGTGTGACAGGTGCCCGATGCCCCCCGGGATCAGACCCACAGACCCCTGTGTTATAGCGGCAGCGATATGAAAGTATAGCAGCGCTGCCTAGCAGCTTCTGTTGGGATAGGAGAAGGCTGCCACATTCCATAATAAGCTAAGCATTAGGTACAGGTACTAAGGAAGTCTGGCTAGCCAGGTCAGTGGATGTTGACGCAGGTGCTATGACTCTGTGCCTACCACTGATGGCCACTTTACACACACCAACTTATCTGTCCAACTTCTGACCAACTTGCTGGTTGCAGTGAAATCATGGACACATTGCTCCATTGTACACAGCCACAAAAATGGAGCAATGTGTCCATGATTTCACTGCAACCAGCAAGTTGGTCAGAAGTTGGACAGATAAGTTGGTGTGTGTAAAGTGGCCATGAGAATGATGTAGGACCGTAGCCAGGTCCCTACACTTTCAATAGTTTCTCTTTTGTTAACTGTTCCTTATCGTTAGAAACGGTTCACAGCAAAGAGACATGTTTTCATGTTTTGAGATATTTATCCCTATATTGGTTGGAGGCCCCCCACTTAGTGGGTGGCCCAGGGCCAGGGCTCCCCACTAAATCCGGGCCTGGCGGGAACTATAAATTAAAGAAATACATAAATAGAAAAACCTTCACCAGAGGGGTTAGAAAATTATATTAGTTACATGCAGATATTTGACCTGACAGATTCCCTTTAAAAGGATTGTCCAAGTAAAAATTTCAAGGAGTCGGACAATTCCTTTAATGGGTTTCTATTGACAATCGCTACATTTTCTCTAAGAGCTGGTTCTGATAGACAATCCCCTGGTGTATTAAATTAAAGAATTACCTTTCATCCGGATCTGGAAGTTTCTCGTAATGCTGTGAACTCACATACACATGACAGGTGGAACAAGCAAGAGACGACTCACAGGCCCCTGTGGGCGATAGAAGAGAGAAGATGATGAACGACCGGAGCAAAGAAGGAACTGAACAGTAATAAAGCCAAGGAAAGCCGCCGATAATCAGCCAGAGCGTGAAGGGTTAATCCCGATATCCCCCACCATCACCAATCCAAGGAAAGCCGCCGATAATCAGCCAGAGCATGAAGGGTTATTCCCGATATCCCCCACCATCACCAAGCCAAGGAAAGCTGCCGATAATCAGCCAGAGCATGAAGGGTTATTCCCGATATCCTCCGCCATCACAAATCCAAGGACAGCAGACAATGATCGTCTGCGGCAGTGATCTGCGATACAGTCGTGATATCCCCGCTGCATCCACTGAGAGTGGGGAAGGGCGAGTAACAGCTGGTTTTGATTCACCATAACCTTCCACCCCTAGTGATCTCATACCATGCAGTGCAACTATAACATGATGGCAGGAAAATGGGTGAGAATTTGCAAAATTAGTGCTCCACTGCACATTAACCCTTTATGACTTGCCCTAGTTTATACTATAGTAGGCTCAAAATAGTCTTCCAGGGTAAAAAAGTATTAAAAAAAAATAAATAAATAAAACAGAAAGAGCGCCACCTTTGTCTAATGGTCATCCTTGGTATTACAATTTTGCTATGATACAAAGCCTAGAAACATACTATGGAACTGTTCCTGCATGCTTGACTATAGCGACTCAAGGAGAAAGATACAGTGGGTACAGAAGGTATTCAGACCCCTTTAAATTTTTCATTCTTTGTTTCATTGCAGTCATTTGGTAAATTCAAAAATCTTCATTTTTTTCTCATTAATGTACACTCTGCACCACAACTTTTTTTTTTAAATCAAATTATATTTTGGATGCAAATTTTCAAAAATTAACAATACAATCAAAATTTTGGTACATAACACAAACTCCATCCTCCTCCATATACCAAGCCATATAACAGATAATTTCAGTATGCAAACCTTTTCCCCCCTTCAAAAATAGCCCTTAGGGTGCCGTCACACCTGGCGATGGCACCGCCGATGTATTAGGCAACGTAGGGGCGTGGCCTATCGGCGGCGACATCGCCCCTGCGTCGCCTAATGTAAAGGGGCAATGTCGGCGCCCCTGAGTGCTTGCCTGGTTTCACATCAGCGATGTGAAACCAGGCAGCCAATCCGGGGTGATGTGTCCACATCGCCTCATGTAAACGGCCGCCGGCGACTAGACAGGCTCCCATTGTACTGCATCGCCGCTAGGGTTTGGAAACACATCGGCGGCGATGCCGCCTGTCAGATCAGCGGTGCGTCGCCGGAGGTGTTGCCCATGTAAATGGGGGACGGCGACGCTGGCGGGGCGCCAAATATGTGCGCGCTCCCGCCCGTCGCCATCTCTGGGGCCGTCGCACCATGTGACGGTACCCTTAGATTCATAGTAAACATTATATTCAACGTCACACATTGCTATAAGTACCATAGCGGAGCACTTTCCCCATTAAATCCCCACAGCAGAGGATTGAACACCTCTAGGACGTTGTATCCTATCCCTCAGCAAAGCATCAGAGGCAAGTCCTGGGCGATCCATCCAACTACCCCATACCTTCTCCAAGCGCTCATGTTGTCCCCTCTTAATGTAAATGTTTTGTTCCATCTTGATAATAAAATTGATCTTATTTATCAGTTCTTGTTTGACTGGTGGCTTATCGTCTAGCCAATGAACTGCTATGAGTTTTCTGGCCGCATATAGAATCCTGGCTATTGTCAATTTTCCCATTCATCTGTATTAACGTCCTCCATGCACCCCAGCACGCAGACCAAAGGGTTCCGTGCAATATCCACTTCAACAATCTCTTGAGTCAAATCCAGTGTTTGCACCCAAAAGGACTGCAGACCGGGGCAGGACCACATCATGTGCATAATGTCCACCTCATCCCCAGAGCAACGTGGGCATTTTGAGTCCCCACGCAGCCCTACCCTCTTCATCCACGCCGGAGTTCTATATACCCTGTGGGTTAGATAGATCTGAGATACCCTCATGGCCTCACTCATCGAGATTCTTGGGACAGACTAAGATATTCTCCCATTGGGAGCACGAAATGGGTCTCATTCTCCCATTTATTTTTACACGTACTCTGCACCTCATCTTGACTAAAAAAACTGACAAACAGAAATGTAGATATTTATTAAAAAGAAAAACTGCAATATCACATGGTCATAAGTATTCAGCCCCTTTGCTCAGACACTCATAATTAAGTCACATGCTGTCCAATTCCTTGTGATCCTCCTTGAGATGGTTCTACTCCTTCATTGGAGTCCAGCTGTGTTTAATTAAATTGATAGGACTTGATTTGGAAAGGCACACACCTGTCTATACAAGACCTCACAGCTCACAGTGCATGTCAAACCAAATGAGAATCATGAGGTCAAAGGAACTGCCCAAGGAGCTCAGAGGCATAATTGTGATAAGACACAGATCTGATCACTGCAAAGGAAGCAAGCGCAATAGGGTCTTATCGTTATATGTACAGTTTGGCAATGAAGCCGCTATATAAAACTGCTCACCTTCTCTGGTTGTGTGACACACAACCAGTTTGAAAAACACGTAGTAGCAGCAGCTGAGAAACACACACTTCCACGTGCAAAGTGGTAGGAAAATCCAAAGATTCAAAGGGACGGTGTGTTGTTGGTCCGCGCTGCTACAAAAGACACGGAGCCCAAATCTTCAGTTACTTGAAGTTTATTGGATCCAACCAATGCGTTTCAGAGCCTGCTACCAAAGTGGCCCAATGGAAGCCTCTTCTCAGTGCAAGACACATGAAAGCCCGCATAGAGTTTGCAAAAAACAACAAACACATGAAGGACTCCCAGACTATGAGAAATAAGATTCTCTGGTCTGATGAGATGAAGATAAAACTATTTGGTGATAATTCTAAAGGTACCGTTACACAATAAGATATGGTGACTGATATCGTTTAAATGTCACGGGTTTGGAGTTGTTCAAACGAAATCGTTAGGGCGTCGGTGCGTGTAACACCGAGAATTGAGTATGATAAATCGTTGGATCGCTAATCGCAGATTTAAGAACATGTACTCAAATCAGACAATCCGCGATCAGCCAACCTGCTGCATCGGTGTGTGTGACACCACAATAATGATCTCTCAGGAAGCTGGGAAAAGGTGTATGACAGTCCGCGCCACCGGGTACCAAGGAATCACCTGGGATGCAGGAAATTATTTCAAGCTTAATCTTTATTGTCCAACATGTTTCAGCGCTCCACCTGGCGCCTTCCTCAGGGATAAAGAGAATTTTGTTTACGTACCGTAAATTCTTTTTTCTTTAATCATCAATGGGAGACCCAGACAATGGGGTTTAGGGCTCCGCCCTCCGGAGGTCACACTAGGTACTACAAGTTTGTAGACACCGCCTCCTCCGCTTATAAACCCCCACCGTAGGGAACATCCTCAGTTTAGTCCATAAGCTGCGAGGAGAAAAATGAACCACACCCGAAACATCGGGAAGAATACCGTGCACAGACGGTTTGAACAACCCGGAAAACACTGTCTCAACAGAGAACAGATCAAATGCAAACATGCAACGGAACAACTGGGTGGGTGCTGGGTCTCCCATTGATGATTAAAGAAAAAAGAATTTACGGTACGTAAACAAAATTCTCTTTTTTCTGGTCATCATAATGGGAGACCCAGACAATGGGGATGTCCTAAAGCAATACCCCAGGGCGGGAAGAGTTCCTCAACAAGACGGATAATACACGGTCCCCCTTAAAGGTGGGCAACCGCCGCCTGGAGGACCCGCCTGCCCAAACTTGCGTCCGCAGAGGCATGGGCATGCACCATATAGTGCTTTGAGAAAGTGTGCAGGCTGGACCAGGTGGCCGCCTGACACACCTGTAGAGCAGATGCTCGATGTCGCAAGGCCCATGAGGCACCTACAGCTCTGGTAGAGTGTGCCTTCAAACCCACCGGGAGAGGCAAACCAGAAGACCGGTATGCCTCCTGAATGGGAGCCTTGATCCATCTGGCCAAGGTCGACTTCGAAGCCGCGGACCCCTTACAACGACCCATCGGGAGGACAAATAAGGAATCCGAACTCCTAAAGGAGGCGGTCCTGGACACAAAAATGCGTACAGCTCTCACGAGATCCAGAGTATGGAGGTTGCGCTCAACCTGATGAACGGGAGCGGGGCAAAATGATGGGAGAACAATCTCCTGGTTTAGGTGGAAAGTGGAAACCACCTTCGGCAAGAATTCAGGCCGCGGGCGCAACACCACCTTGTCTTGGTGAACCACCAGAAAGGGTGACTTGCACGAAAGTGCAGCCAATTCTGAGACCCTTCTCAGAGACGTAATTGCCACCAGAAAAACCACCTTCTGGGACAGACGAGAGAGAGAGATGTCTCTCAGTGGCTCAAACGGCGGTTCCTGCAGTGCCGCCAGGACCATGTTGAGGTCCCAAGGGTCCAGAGGTCGTCTGTAAGGCGGAACCACCCGAGACACCCCCTGCAGAAATTGACGAACCTTCGGGAGGAGCGCCAAGCGCCTGTCAAACAGCACTGAAAGTGCTGATACTTGACCCTTCAGAGAGCCAAGGGATAATCCCAACTCCAAACCCGACTGTAGGAAGGCCAACAATGTCGGGATGGACAGGGGCCACGGTGAGCGTCCACCAGAGGCACACCAGGAGAAAAAGATTTTCCACGTTCTGTGGTATATCTTCCTGGAGACCGGTTTCCTTGCCCGATTCATCGTGGCAACCACAGTAGGAGAGAAGCCCCTGGATGTCAGCAACCAGGCCTCAAGAGCCATGCAGTCAATCTGAGGGCCCTGGAATTGAGGTGGAAGAATGGGCCTTGCGCGAGTAGATCTGCGCGTTCTGGAAGAGCCCACCGGTGTCCGCCTGACAGTTGCCAGAGGTCCGGATACCAGGACCTCCGGGGCCAATCTGGAGCCACTAGAATGGCTACTCTGCATTCTGTCCTGATTTTCCACAGAACCCTGGGAATCAGAGCCAGAGGCGGAAACACATATGGCAGCTGGAAGCTGGACCAACTCAGGATCAGGGCATCCGCCCCCAGAGACTGAGGATCCCATGATCTTGCTACGTATTGCGGCACCTGATGATTCAGCCGTGAGGCCATCAGATCCACGTCCGGAGTGCCCCATTTTCTGCAGATGTCCCGGAAGACGTCTGGATGCAGGGACCACTCTCCGGCGTCCATCCCCTGTCTGCTCAGGTAGTCGGCCTCCCAGTTCTCGACCCCTGGGATGTGAACTGCGGAGATCAGGCAGCCGTTTTCCTCCACCCAGGCTAGAATGCGGTGGACTTCGGCGAGGGCCTGAGCACTTCTGGTCCCTCCCTGATGATTTATGTAGGCGACGGCCGTCGCATTGTCGGACTGAACCCGAATGGGTTGTCCTGACAGGAATTTCTGAAACGCCAGGAGCGCCAGATAGACCGCCTTGATCTCCAGCACGTTGATCTGTAATGCTGACTCCGACTGAGTCCAGAGGCCTTGAGCCCTGTGGTGCAGGAACACCGCACCCCAGCCTTTCAGACTGGCGTCGGTGGTCACCACTAACCATGACGGTTTTAGAAAGGACCGGCCCCGTGACAGTGATGTGCTGGAGCCACCACTGCAGGGAGTCCCTGGTCGATTGTGACAGCGTCCACCAGCCGATTCAGAGAAATCGTCCTTTTGTCCCATCGGCGAAGAATCTCCAACTGGAGAGGACGGAGGCGAAACTGTGCGAAAGGCACCGCCTCTATCGCGCTACCATGCGTCCCACCAGCTTCATCAACCCCGTAGGGAGAGTTGTGGTGACAGGAGAACATTCTGCACTCCTGACTGGATCGCAAGCTGTTTGGCTTGAGGTAGGGACACCAGGGCTGAGTCCGTGTGGAAGTCCATGCCCAGATATGTCAAGGACTGGGTCGGAATCAGGGTCGACTTTGGAATGTTGAGAAGCCACCCGAAACCGTTCCAGAGACTTCATGGTCACCTCCGGGCTCACCCGACAAAGGTCTTGCCGATGGCGCCCTGACCAGCAGGTCGTCCAAATAGGGATGACGGCGTGTCCCTGCACATGCAGGAGAGCCATCATTGAGGCCATCACCTTTGTGAACACTCGCGGTGCCGAGGCTAAGCCCGAATGGCAGTGCCACAAATTGGAAGTGTTCTTCCCCCACTGCGAACTCAACCAGCGCTGATGAGCCGGTGCAATGGGCACTGAAGGTAGGCGTCCCGGATATCTATGGACGCCAGGAAGTCTCCCTGTGACACAGCCGCGATCACAGAGCGCAGGGATTCCATACGAAACTTCCGAACCAACACGTGGCGGTTGAACAACTTGAGGTCCAGAACCGGACGAAAGAGCCGTCCTTCTTTGGGACAATAAAGAGGTTGGAGTAAAAACCCCTGAACCTCTCTCCCGTGGTACTGGGACCACACTCCGTCTCTGCGGAGTCCCTCCAACACCAGATGAAAAGCCTGAGCTTTGTCTAGGGATGGAACAGACCGATGGAATCGGGTGTGATCGGCTGTGACGTCAGCTCTATCCTGTAACCTTTTGAGACTACGTCTCGACCCACTGGTCTTGAACGTGAAGGAGCCATCTGTCCTGGAAAGAGACAGGCGGCCCCCACCTGTGGGGAGACAGGAGGAAGGAGCGAGTCATGCCGAAGCGGGTTTGGGGTGGCAGCTGCAGCCCCTGCCGGCTTCTTTTGGCGACTTTTGTTGCGCCACTGAGTGGAGGGCTTGCCCCCACGGTCCGGCGAGCGGACGCCGCTGATGACTGCGAGCTGGGGCGAAAGGACCACTGTTTTGGGTTCCTTTTCACTGTATACCGTGGCTTAGGCTTATTCTGCGGTATCTTAGACTCAGCAGAATCCTTTATCAGCTTGTCCAGCTCGGTGCCGAAGAGCCTGTCACCAGCAAATGGAAGATTTTGCAAAATCTTCTTAGACGTGGTATCTGAGTCCCAAAGACGCAGCCACAACAACCTGCGGATCGCTATAGCAATTGGCCGAAGCCACAGCCGAGCGAGTGGCAGTTTCCAAAGTTGCCGTCCTGGCGTAATCCGCATAAGCCTTGCTCTGTCGGTGAGTGCCAGGACCTCTGAGCTGGCCCTAGCTAGATCAGAGATTACCATCCAAGCAGGAGGTAATCGCTTGTAGGGTCCAGACCGCGGCAAAATTAGGGGCAAATGAAGACCCCACGCCTCATAGGAAGACTTGGCGAGTTGCTCGACCTGTCTATCAGTAGCATCCTTCAATGAGGAGCTATCAGAGGCAGAAAACAAGGAGCGTGCAGCAATCCTAGTCATGGAAGCGTCCACCTTAGGGGACTGTGACCATTTCCAGAAGCACCTCCTGAGGAAAGGGAAAGCGAAGGTCCTTAGATTTACGGACATAACGCCGCCCAGGATGTAACCTGGGTGCTCTAATCACCCTTCCAAATTAGTGTGGTCCATAAAGGACCCACTTGGTCTAGCCTCCGGCCGCAGCCATTGATAGACCTCCTTGGGTGAACAGTCACCTCCTCAGGAGGAGTGACCAGACGTAATGTCTCATTGATGGAGGACACCAGATCCTCCACCCCTCTGGAGGTTCAGAGACAGACCCGAGAGTAGAACCCCCATCATCTTCCTCACCTCAGAGGAACGCTCCTCCTCAGAGAGAGCTTGGAGCTCTGGAGAGGCCTCACGAGCTCGCTTAGGGGGTCTCACAGAAGAAGTAAGAGCACACCCGGGGGTAACTGGGAGGAGTAGCTGGGTTTTCCAGTCTCCTATGAAGTGCCTCCAGGGATTGCGACATGGAGGACATCTGGGACAAACAGAGATTCATTTATCTTATTCTGCACTTCCCATGTCCCTGGGATCACCCGAACCTCAGGGTACAGACCCGCAGATCTGATTCAACAGCAACTGTCCGGGCCTCTGGGCGTCCGCAATTATTGCAGGACCCCTCCACCAGTAAACCCGTTGCATGTAGCGCAGGTAATGGTGCCATCTGCCGCCTTAGCAGCATGCTTCCTTACTGAGGACATCGCCACAGTAGGGGAATAAGCCAAGTTGTACAACAAAAAACCGGATATCCCGGTGGCTTACCGACCGCCGTAAGCGGTAGGAGGAAGCGGTGGTGTGACCTCCGCGAGTTCCGGTCTCCCCTGGAAAGTGCAGACAACGCTGAGCAGTCCAGCCGGAAGGAGGGGAAAGATGGCCGCCGACAGTAAAGTCATAGGCGTGGCCAGGAACACGCGGAGAACACACAACACGCCCACCGATGACGTCACCGTAAGGGCTGCTTCCCATCCTCCAGGCAGCCTCAGTAATGTAGGCGCCGGAGCCCGCAGCGCGGGAAGTGAGTGTGAAAATACAACACTCAGACTGCATGTCCAAACACCTGCAATCTACAGCCTCAGCCCCTGTGCGACACAGGGCGGTCAGCCAGGGTGACCCCAGCACAGGGTTCACCTCCAGAGCCGCGGACCCGAGGGTAACGCGCGGTCTGAGTGTCAGGACACATAAAGTGACAGACACTACCCCCAGGCACACCGGAGACACACGAGGTATCTCAGTGCCGGTCCGGTCTGTAAGCACCATTTAGGGAGGCCTCGGACGGGGGTTCAGCACCAGTCCGGAGTGTAAGCACCATTTAGGAAGGCCTCGGACTGGGCTGGCTCCAGTCCGGTCTGTAAGCACCATTTAGGGAGGCCTCGGACGGAGCGGAGCTGTGCAAGGCTCCCATCTCCCACTCTCCAGAGCCCCCAGGAAGGGATGGAAAGGAGTGCGACAGCGTACTGGGAGAACACAAAGTGTCCAGGCTCTAGGCCCTCCGGTACCTCCACCTGCGTGTTCCACAAGGGTGAGCGGGGAGGCTGTCGAAGGTCCCGACCGGGACCGTTTTACCTTGTCTTCATACGCCATCACGTAAGCTGTGAGAATGCAGTGAAGTGCAAGCAAAGCGTGATCCTCCGAGCACACTAAGTTTAAAACTGAGGATGTTCCCTGCGGTAGGGGTTTATAAGCGGAGGGGGCGGTGTCTACAAACTTGTAGTACCTAGTGTGACCTCCGGAGGGCAGTGCCCTAAACCCCATTGTCTGGGTCTCCCATTATGATGACCAGAAAATGTAGATATTTATTAAAAAAGAAAAACTGAAATATCACATGGTCATAAGTACTCAGACCCTTTGCTCAGACACTCATATTTAAGTCACATGCTGTCCATTTCCTTGTGATCCTCCTTGAGATGGTTCTACTCCTTCATTGGAGTCCAGCTGTGTTTAATTAAATTGATAGGACTTGATTTGGAAAGGCACACACCTGTCTATACAAGACCTCACAGCTCACAGTGCATGTCAAACCAAATGAGAATCATGAGGTCAAAGGAACTGCCCAAGGAGCTCAGAGACATAATTGTGATAAGACACAGATCTGATCACTGCAAAGGAAGCAAGCGCAATAGGGTCTTATCGTTATATGTACAGTTTGGCTATGAAGCCGCTATATAAAACTGCTCACCTTCTCTGGTTGTGTGACACACAACCAGTTTGAAAAACACGTAGTAGCAGCAGCTGAGAAACACACACTTCCACATGCAACGTGGTAGGAAAATCCAAAGATTCAAAGGGACGGTGTGTTGTTGGTCCGCGCTGCTACAAAAGACACGGAGCCCAAATCTTCAGTTACTTGAAGTATATTGGATCCAACCAATGCGTTTCAGAGCCTACTAGCAAAGTGGCCCAATGGAAGCCTCTTCTCGGTGCAAGACACATGAAAGCCCGCATAGAGTTTGCAAAAAAAAAACAAACACATGAAGGACTCCCAGACTATGAGAAATAAGATTCTCTGGTCTGATGAGATGAAGATAAAACTATTTGGTGATAATTCTAAAGGTACCGTTACACAATAAGATATGGTAACTGATATCGTTTAAATGTCACGGGTTTGGAGTTGTTCAAATGAAATCGTTAGGGCGTCGGTGCGTGTAACACCGAGAATTGAGTATGATAAATCGTTGGATCGCTGATCGCAGATTTAAGAACATGTACTCAAATCAGACAATCCGCGATCAGCCAACCTGCTGCATCGTTGTGTGTGACACCACAATAATGATGATGTCATTCACGACTTCGCCCATCCTCCAAAGTGAACAAGTATCGTTCACTGGGTTGTGCGAATGATACCTGCTCACTGGTTGGTGCGTCGTCCATCATATCTATACGTGTGACATCTCACCAACTATGTCAAAAAGATGTCCTAACGATCGCGCGCCCCCGAGATCGTTTCAACAATTGAAGCGTGTAACGGTACCTTAAGGCGGCCGTCACACGCTTCAATGTTGAGAGCGATATTGTTAGCGATCACATGCACGTGCGATCGCTAACAATATCGCTCACATCGTTGGTGAGCTGTCACACAAGACAGACTCAACAGCGATGTGGAGCAGCGAGATCGCTGGTAACTATGGTACACATCGGGTTACTAGGCGCCGAGCGGCACTTAGTAACCCGACGTTTACCATAGATACCATCTCCCAGCATAGGCTCTGCCGCTGGGAGATCGTTCATCGTGGTGTCACACACCACGATGAGGCAGATTGATCAAGCGATTATCGCTTGATATGAGCTCCGGCTCACCAATCTGCGATGTCACGATCAGTGTAAAATCGCTTAATTACACGCAGCGATGCACAAACGATATCGCTTAAGCGATCAAAAAGCAGATCACTTAAGCGATATCGTGCAGGAAAATGATGCGTGTGACGGCCGCCTAAGCGGTATGTGTGGAGAAAACCACGCACTGATCATCATCTGCCCAATACAATCCCAACAGTGAGACATGGTGGAGGCAGCATCATGCTATGGGGGTTTTTTTCAGCTGCAGGGACAGGACGACTGGTTGCAATTGAAGGAAACATGAATGTGGCCAAGTACAGAGATATCCTGGATGAAAACCTCTTCCAGAGTGTCTGGACCTCAGACTTGGCCGATGGTTCACCCTCCAACAAGACAATGACCCTGAGCACAGATAAAATAACAAAGGAGCAGCTTCAGAACAACTCTGACCATTTCTGACTGGTCCAGCCACAGCCCTGACCTAAACCCAACTGAGCATCTCTGGAGAGACCTGAAAATGGCTCCACCAAAGTTCACCATCCAACCGGAACTGGAGAGCATCTGCAAGGAAGAATGGAAGAGGATCCCCAAATACAGGGGGGGAAAAATTACATCATTCCCAAGAAGACTCATGGCTGTACGAGCTCAAAAGGTGCAAATACTTAATACTGAGCAAAGGGGCTGAATACTTATGACCATGGGAGATTTCAGTTTTTCTTTTTTAATAAATTTGCTCAAATATCTACATTTTTGTTTTTTTCAGTCTTGATGGGAGCAGACTGTACATTAATGAGAAAAACATGAACTTTTCTGAATTTACCAAATGACTGCAATGAAACAAAGAGTGAAAAATTTAAAGGGGTCTGAATGCTCTCACTACCCACTGTATAATACCGTATTTTTTGGACTATTTGGATGAAAGTGGGGGGGGCATCTTATAGTCTGGAAGTACTTGGCTATGGAGGGCAGTGGAGCAGGGTTGCAGGAGCAGGAGCTAACACATGTGACCGCTGTTTCAGAATGTGAATATTCACTGCTCTCCGTGCCCACAGTCTCTCCGCCCACCTTTCTGCACTGAAGCCGACCCCAAAGCTGGGCTGGATTATGGAGTGGAGAGCAGTGAATATTCACTGGTTTCTGAAGTCTGACTGTCCTCAATAAAATGGCGCCAAGGTAGCATATGCGTAATCGCATCTTAAAGTCTGGTCTCAAAGTCTAAGACTAGGCTTTAAGATGCGACCACGCATGCACCAAACACCGGCGCTATTTTAGTAGAGACCTGTGGATTCTACAGACTGTTTACAATATAATGGCGCCAGATTGTAACTGTCACACTGCAGAAGCACAGTGCATATTCACTGCTCCACAAGCCTATAATCCCAGGCAGGGACAGGGAATGCCCAGCATCTGAAATCAGTGTGGCGCATCACAGTGACATCATGCGCGCTCTGCTTACACACTGCAGTCAGTTGCCGGCATCTGAGGAGGACACCGCCCCGCTTCGGTGGTGAGCCGATGGAGAAGTGGAGGGGAAGGGAGGATGGGCTTATTTTGTATGATGGATATGTGGCGTGATAGAGGAACCATATATACAGGATGATGAGGGGCCCATTGATGGGGCATCAGAAATATACCGGAAGGCAGGCTATATATACTAGGATGGGCCCATGATGGGGGCCATAATATATACTAGGATGGGCCCATGATGGGGGCCATATATACTAAAGATAGGGCCATATCTGCATGGCCAAGGGATATCAGCCTGATAACCCAGATGCATCATGACCACATTTTTTGCTTCAATTTTTTTCTGTTTTTCTCCTCTAAAACCTATGTGCATCTTATGGACCGGTTCATCCTAAAGTCTGAAAAATACATATACATAATCAGTCAGCCCAGCTCTGGTGTAGGGCTGAGGCGTTTTCTACATACCTTCCAGGTCAATGCCATACCGATGAGCGAGGTATAACACGCTTTCCCCAATCTTCCCTTTCACAGGGATTCGCTTGCCTTCCCGGTCCACAAATTCGACATCCACCCTGCGGGTACGTATGACACATAGGATAAGGAATATTACATACAGCTTTGTAACTGGATCTTGAGTTATATCACAATTTATATACTCCCACCAGCTCCAGAGCTGCAGTCATAATTCTGCTAACTTCCTATGACTTCAGGAATTGCACCTGACGTATGTGTCACGTGTCGCTGCCATGGTTTTCCCTAATATCTACAGACGAGAGATGTCTCCGAGGCAATGTTGTAGAGTTTTGATGTCAAACGTGGGATGTGGTCCCCCACCAAATGTACAGGAGCCTTCAATACCTTTAAAGTGGTATTTCACACGTTTGTTTTGTTACCATCCATACCATCCAGAATGGTCTAACACTGGGGTGCACAACATTTTTTGGTTCAAATGCCACAATACTATACTGAACCAATGCCTGCAATTTTTTTAGAGAGGTAATTACATTAATACATCTCCAAAACCATGTACTTAGAGAGTTTTATTCAGTTTCTCCTCCTAAAAAATTAATGACTTAAACTAAGATTTTGAGCAGAAATGCACATAATGCGCCTTATAATCTTAAACCTTTAGGTTTTAAAGGTTTTTAAGTTTTAACATAACCATGAAACATGTTATGGATTGCTACATACGTACACGATCAGAACCACAATCAGTACATGATGCAGCTCCAGAAGCACCGTCAGTACAATAATGCAGCGCCAGAACCACAGTCAGTAAATGAATGCAACTTAGAAGCACCGTCATACATGAATACAGCATTAGTACCACAGCCAGTAGATGAATGCAGCCCCAGAACCACAGTCACAAATTAATGCAGCATCAATACCACCGTCAGTAGATGAATGCTGCGCCAGATCCACAGTCAGTAAATGAATGCAGCTCAACACGGAAACCCAACCCGTCAGTAAATGAATGCAGCACCGGAACACATCAGTAAATGAATGCAGCACAGAAGCACTATCAGTAAATGAATCACCAACCTCGTACTGAATGCAGCACCGAACAGTCAGTAAATGAATGCAGCTCAGAAGCACTATCAGTAGAACATGAAATGAATTTAACTCCAAAAGCACATCAGTAAATGAATGCAGTGCCAGAACTAGCAGTAGATGAATGCAGCTCAAAGACTACAGTAAATGAATGCAGCGCCAAAACCACAGTCGGTACGTGAATGCAGCACCAGAACCACAGTCAGTACATGAATGCAAAACCAGAACCACAGTTGGTAAATGAATGCAGCATCAGAAACTCTGTCATTAAGTGCTGCCCCTCTCAAACACCCCAGCACACACTGACCTTCTCCAAAATACTCTTCATGCTGCCCCTCTATTTAGCTCACCCACACAACCCCTCTCCACAATCCACCCCACATAGTGCCTCTTTCCAAGTCTCCCCCACCCCAACATCCCTCGCTATATTATGCCCCCTTTTAAAATCCCCCTTATTGCCTCATAATGTACCAAAATGTCACATTATGTGCCTCGTAGCAACACAATCCTTCCCTACCCTGGCAGAACTCCTAATGCCACTGAATGCCGGTGCGGGGGCTGAAGAGTACTTTCTCTTCAGACCCCAGTGTTCAAATGTATCCAAGCCTGAAAGATGCAAATATACCGGAAGAAGGAGCCGTCGTATCCCGGACAGCTCCCTTTAGCGGGACACATGTGGTTGGCGAGCCGTTGTTATGCAGACTTGGTATAAAATAATAAGTATAATGGCTTTAAACCCCCTGTGGCTCCTCTTCCAACACTGCCCAGACTTCCCGTCGTGCTCCATGTGACCGATACACCGCTGTGCTCAGTGATTGGCTGCAGTGGTCAACAATCACATCCTAGACCAGCAAGATATCGGCAAGGTAAGAAAAGGAGCGATGGGGGGCAGTACGGGCGGAAGGGGGGGGTGGTATAGGGGGAATTTTTTTATTATTCATTTTATTATTATTATTTTTGAGTGTTCAGTGTGGTAAGAATCTGCCTGGCAAAAAGTTATTTTTAATCTGATTTAATAGATTCCAAGAGAAGAAACATGTCCTGCTTACAAGAGATCATTCATCAATAGTACAGTACTATTCCTGTATTGTTCCTCTGTTATTCCTCCTGACCAAGGCTGTGGAGTCGGTGAGTCAAACAACAGACTCCTCAATTTCCCTGAATCCGACTCCACCATAATGGACACTGACTCTGACTCCACAATCCTACTCCTGACATTTTGTATATAGGCTTTCTTCACTTACATCTCCTCTGTGGGCTCTTTGCTGGTCTTCCTCCTCGACTGGGATGCGGCTAAATGGAAAATAACTCAAAATAAGGTAAAAAATGCATAAGTATATAAATCATAACAAGACCGATCCTTTCATTCAGCACTCATGAGAAATATTAGAACACGTCTTCACTTAAAATTGGGTCAGAAAATGAGTGATGGACTTGCAGAAGCCATGTGTAGCCTCAGTGGAGGTGTCAGGTATTACAGTCACCCAGGCTCAGTCCCTGCTCTATCCTCTTCTGTCCATGGCCCCTTTTTTTGGTTGACACTATTCCGGTAGCAGTACAGGATTTATTGCAACCTGGGAGCGCGGATGTACATTTTCTTTATTTTTTTATATAGCAAATATCATGTCCTCAGGGCCGTCCAAATCTCCAAAACAGATTCTACCCATAAGTGACAGTGTCAGGCCTCTGGGCAAGAATGGACATAATGGGTCACCACTGGATTTGGCTTTGGACTATAGAGGGGGTGGGCTGGAGCGTTCGGATGGACTGTGAAGATGGGGGATCACTTACTGATCGTGGGGAGTCACAGAGCAGAACAGGACACTTTGATTCCCATTTGTACTACGTGGGTATGCCAACAGTAAGGGTCCTTTGATGGTGGGATATGGTGGGTTATATTTTACTGCATTTTAGAAATGTTGTGTTGTTCCTATACTGTGTATTCAACCCTTCCCCACTTCCTTTGTACTCATTACACTCCAGAGGGTCTGTTCATTGAATTACTGTGGACATATCCTTACTTGGTCATTCTATTCCTCTGTCTGTAAAATGTGTGTACTTACCCCCCCTCACCAGGAATATGTCAATAAACCTGGTTTGGATTGGGAGGTGGTTGGGGGAAGAGAGGGAGCAAGATTTGAGTCTTCCTGTGGACAGGCAGTGTTTTTTTCAGTCTGTTTGTGGGACACTGAGTTGAGACCAGCTCCACAAAGGGACTTAGTAAAACCTGGATTACGGAGATACAATACACTGCTGGATTGTTTTTATGGACTTTATGTTTTCAAGCAATAAAGGTTCCTGGGCTGTTCACACATCTCTTCCTCTGTTGATTGTGGGATGCCGGAGATGGACCCCTGGACAGGTCTTAATAAGTTCTCAGAATGAGCCGACCCGTGAAGCCCCTTTACTGTTCTTCCCTTGCACCCAACACAGGACACTGCAGGGAACTGACATTTATTCACTATAATGAAGCCGTGTGACCGTTCTCCTGCACAGCGGGTGGATGGAAAGCCATGTGCAGAGAGAGCCATGTGTCTCAGGCCCCCAGAGAGGTGATGCATACCATGGTGAATCACTCAAATAAGCATTTCGGATTGCACTGCTCGCCTATACTTAGGAGCAGATATTCCCCTCATAGTTATGCTGATCATGAAGCGGCTCTGTGTTCCTGGGTGATCAAAAACAAACACTGCACTTGCAGGATGCAGTCAGACCCCACTATGTAAAGCAAGCATTTATCATTTTCAGGGTGCAGCTGGGCCCATGAGGTCTAGTGGTGCAGAAGCATCGTACTGGGCAGCCCATTGGTTAGGTGGCAGAGCCAGTGGGTAGATTTCAGACACTCTGCATCATATGTAACAGTGTGAATGGTGTCCTAAGCAGGCCCATTATGTGCATGGCAAGTCGCCTCCCACACTTTGTTGTAGGTAGAGGTGATTTATCAGCCTGCACCTGGGCTTGCTTCACATAGTGGGGCCTGACTGCATCCTGCAAGTGCAGTGTTGGTTTTTGATTTTGGCATTGATGGTATGATCAGCTGTGATCCTCACACACTGAGGGATTATCCTGGGAACTCAATAGATACAAATCTCACCTGTGGCCTGATCCGTTCTGCCTCCATCCTCATCACTCTGTACATTCCTAGGACTGTGCTGCCTGAAACCTGCGGAGACCTGGAACGTCCTCCAGGCTCCATTATTCCTGTAACACCAGGACGCCACACACCCGGCTCTTATACAGCGTCTTATCAGGGAGACGGCCATCTGTCTGACAGATCTGGGGGAAACAAAGAGGTGAATGTCCTGCTACAGACCCTGCAAAACATCCAGATGTTTAACAAATACATTATCTACTGGAAAAAATAAATTATTATAGATCATCAAATTACTTATCCTGTACTGATCCTGAGTTACCTCCTGTATTATACTCCAGAGCTGCACTCACTATTCTGCTGGTGCAGTCACTGTGTACATACATTACATTACTGATCCTGAGCTACCTCCTGTATTATACTCCAGAGCTGCACTCACTATCCTGCTGGTGCAGTCACTGTGTACATACATTACATTACTGATCCTGAGTTACCTCCTGTATTATACTCCAGAGCTGCGCTCACTATTCTGCTGGTGGAGTCACTCTGTACATACATTACATTACTGATCCTGAGTTACCTCCTGTATTATACTCCAGAGCTGCACTCACTATCCTGCTGGTGCAGTCACTGTGTACATACATTACTGATCCTGTACTGATCCTGAGTTACATCCTGTATTATACTCCAGAGCTGCACTCACTATTCTGCTGGTGCAGTCACTGTGTACATACATTACATTACTGATCCTGAGTTACCTCCTGTATTATACTCCAGAGCTGCACTCACTATTCTGCTAGTGCAGTCACTGTGTACATACATTACATTACTGATCCTGAGTTACCTCCTGCATTATACTCCAGAGCAGCACTCACTATTCTGCTAGTGTAGTCACTGTGTACATACATTACATTACTGATCCTAAGTTACCTCCTGTATTATACTCCAGAGCTGCACTCACTATTCTGCTAGTGTAGTCACTGTGTACATACATTGCATTACTGATCCTGAGTTACCTCCTGTATTATACTCCAGAGCTGCACTCATCTGGCCCCTCATTCCCCGGCGTATAAATAGCCACCGCCCCCCCCCCCCCCCCGGTTTCTAACAACCGGCCCCCCAACCACATCCGGCCCTTCACCCCCAGTGTATAACATCCGGCCCCTCGCGCCCTCTGGTGTACAACCTCCGGCCCGTCGTGCCCCCAGTGTACAACATCCGGCCCCTTGCCGTGTAACATCCAGCCCCTCGATGTATAACATCTGGTCCCTCGCCCCCTCGATGTATAACATCCGGCTCCTGGCCCCCCCCTGTGTATAACATCTGGCCCCTTGCACCGCCCCCCCACGGTGTATAACATCTGACCCCTTACCCCTCTTTCCCCCCAGTGTGTTACATTTGGCCCCTTGGTATGTAACATCTGGCCCTTCATCCCCCAGTTTATAATATCCGGCTCCTCGCCCCCCTGTGTATACCATCTGGCCCCTCGCCCCCCCCTGTGTATAACATCCGGCCCCTCACCCTCTCGATGTATAACAACCGGCCTCTCGCCCTCTCGATGTATAACAACCGCCCCCCCCCCCAGTGTATAACATCCGGCCCCTTGGTGTATATATAACATCTGGCCCTTCACCCCTCGGTTTATAACATTCGGCTCCTCGCCTACCCCCCTTTGTATAACATCCGGCCCCTCACCCCCTCCGGTGTATAACATCTGGCCCCTCACCCCTCCGGTGTATAACCACAGGGCTCCATCACCCCCCAGTGTATAACATCTGACCCCCGCAAAGCCACCTCCCTTTATAAACATGTGACAGAGTGGCCAGTGGTGCAGATCTCAATGATACCAGCGCGGCCCTGTAATAGGAGCCACTGATGTAAGGCTATGTGCACACTGGTCGTTTCTGTTTTTGGTACTGCTTTTTTTTTTAATTGCACCAAAAACGCATCAGTCACTGCAGTGAGTGAAGTGAATGTAATTCTCAATTTGCTGTGCAGACGCTGCGTTTTTGACTGCTGCGATAGTGGTGCAGAAAGCAGATCCAGGAAACAATGAGCGTCAATTAGTGCTCCGTGTTTTCTGCTGCACTTCTCCACTGACTCCAATATACTAAAAAACAAAAGCATCACAGATGATTAGTATTCACACAGCGATGTGCTCCTCCTGGGCCCCGGCAGGACCTGCGAGTACTGACTGAACCTGACCATGTCACTCAGGTGTGATCTGTTACCACGTGATACCCGGAAGTAAAACATCACTGGACCACGCGGACCTTGGGGAATGTAATAAAGTGTGTGTCTGTCTGTGTGCCCCCCCGCCCCTTAAGGAATAATACTGCGTTTTAGCTTTGAAAATGAAAAAGCACAGCACTAAACAAACAGATCAACAATAACAGAGCACCAAGGCCCAGTGTGCACATAGCGCCTAACAGTGTGCACATAGCGCCTAACAAGTGCAATGATGACTAGTCTTCCTCCTGAATCTTCCCCATCACCTGTGAATATTACTACTGAGGCCAGCTTCAGACTGCGTGTCTGATCCGATCCGTAGCTGTCCGCTTGAAGCAGACAGCCGCGGACCGGATCAGCACACAGGACTGGGGGCTATTATGCCCTCCGATCCTGTGTGCAGCGCTCGCAGCTGAACCAGCTGACAGGTCAGGACCACGGCGCCCGCGGTCCTCACCTATCAGCAGCAGGAACTGCGTGCGGCTGCACACAGGATCGGAGGGCATAATAGCCCCCAGTCCTGTGTGCTGATCCGGTCCGCGGCTGTCTGCTTCAAGCGGACAGCTACGGATCGGATCAGACACGCAGTCTGAAGCCGGCCTAAAAAGTGGAAGGAACCGCAGCAACTCAGCCATGAAGTGAAGACCCCGTGAGGTTACAGAGCGGGGCCGAGTGCTGAGGACAGAAAAGTCACCACCGCTCTGCTGACCCCATAACATTACAAAGCGGGGGGCCGAAGCCAGTACACTAGCTCCAAACAGACATGGAGGGGGGAGAACATGAGTGGCTGCACAGAGCCTAGCTCAGTGTTGGATGAGGTCCAGGCTCTCTGGTGTTGGATGGGACTGAGGCCCGGGCTCTGTGGTGTTGGATGGGGCTGAGGTCCGGGCTCTGTGGTGTTGGATGGGGCTGAGGCCCGGGCTCTGTGGTGTTGGATGGGGCTGAGGCCCGGGCTCTGTGGTGTTGGATGGGGCTGAGGCCCGGGCTCTGTGGTGTTGGATGGGGCTGAGGCCCGGGCTCTGTGGTGTTGGATGGGGCTGAGGCCCGGGCTCTGTGGTGTTGGATGGGGCTGAGGCCCGGGCTCTGTGGTGTTGGATGGGGCTGAGGCCCGGGCTCTGTGGTGTTGGATGGGGCTGAGGCCCGGGCTCTGTGGTGTTGGATGGGGCTGAGGTCCGGGCTCTGTGGGGTTGGATGGGGCTGAGGCCCGGGCTCTGTGGGGTTGGATGGGGCGGAGGCCCGGGCTGTGGGGTTGGATGGGGCTGAGGCCCGGGCTCTGTGGGGTTGGATGGGGCTGAGGCCCGGGCTCTGTGTGTTGGATGGGGCTGAGGCCCGGGCTCTGTGGTGTTGGATGGGGCTGAGGCCCGGGCTCTGTGGGGTTGGATGGGGCTGAGGCCCGGGCTCTGTGGGGTTGGATGGGGCTGAGGTCCGGGCTCTGTGGGGTTGGATGGGGCTGAGGTCCGGGCTCTGTGGGGTTGGATGGGGCTGAGGTCCGGGCTCTGTGGGGTTGGATGGGGCTGAGGTCCGGGCTCTGTGGGGTTGGATGGGGCTGAGGTCCGGGCTCTGTGGTGTTGGATTGGGGCTGAGGTCTGGGCTCTGTAGTGTTGGATGGGGCTGGGTCTGTAGTGTTGGATGGGCTGAGGTCCGGGCTCTGTGGTGTTGGATGGGGCTGAGGTCCGGGCTCTGTAGTGTTGGATGGGACTGAGGTCTGGGCTCTGCGGTGTTGGATGGGGCTGAGGTCCGGGCTCTGTGGTGTTGGATGGGGCTGAGGTCCGGGCTCTGTGGTATTGGATGGGGCTGAGGTCCGGGCTCTGTGGTCTCGGATGGGGCTGAGGTCCGGGCTCTGTGGTCTCGGATGGGGCTGAGGTCCGGGCTCTGTGGTCTCGGATGAGGCTAAGGTCCGGGCTCTGTGGTGTTGGATGGGGCTGAGGTCTGGGCTCTGTGGTGTTGGATGAGGTTGAGGACGGGGCTCTGTGGTGTTGGATGGGGCTGAGGCCCGGGCTCTGTGGTGTTGGATGGGGCTGAGGTCCGGGCTCTGTGGGGTTGGATGGGGCTGAGGTCCGGGCTCTGTGGTGTTGGATTGGGGCTGAGGTCTGGGCTCTGTAGTGTTGGATGGGGCTGGGGTCTGTAGTGTTGGATGGGGCTGAGGTCCGGGCTCTGTGGTGTTGGATGGGGCTGAGGTCCGGGCTCTGTAGTGTTGGATGGGACTGAGGTCTGGCTCTGCGGTGTTGGATGGGGCTGAGGTCCGGGCTCTGTGGTGTTGGATGGGGCTGAGGTCCGGGCTCTGTGGTATTGGATGGGGCTGAGGTCCGGGCTCTGTGGTCTCGGATGGGGCTGAGGTCCGGGCTCTGTGGTGTTGGATGGGGCTGAGGTCCGGGCTCTGTAGTGTCGGATGAGGCTAAGGTCCGGGCTCTGTGGTGTTGGATGGGGCTGAGGTCTGGGCTCTGTGGTGTTGGATGAGGTTGAGGACGGGGCTCTGTGGTGTTGGATGGGGCTGAGGTCCGGGCTCTGTGGTGTTGGATGGGGCTGAGGTCCGGGCTCTGTGGTGTTGGATGGGGCTGAGGTCCGGGCTCTGTGGTGTTGGATGGGGCTGAGGTCCGGGCTCTGTAGTATTGATGGGGCTGAGGTCCGGCCTGTAGTATTGGGATGGGTTGAGGTATGGCTCTGTAGTATTGATGGGCTGAGGTCCAGGCTCTGTAGTATTGGCTGGGTGTGAGTATGGCTCTCTAGTATTGATGGGCTGAGGTCCGGTCATGTGGTGTGGATGGGGCTGAGGTGCCGGGCTCTGTAGTGTTGGATGGCTAGGTCCGGCTCTGTGGTGTTGGATGGCTGAGGTCCGGGCTCTTAGTGTTGGATGGGGCTGAGGTCCGGCTCTTGGTGTTGGATGGGGCTGAGTCCGTGCTCTGAGTATTGATGGGGCTGAGGTCCGGGCTCTGTAGTATTGGATGGGTTGAGGTATGGGCTCTGTAGTATTGGATGGGGCTGAGGTCCGGGCTCTGTGGTGTTGGATGGGCTGAGGTCCGGGCTCATAGTGTTGGATGGGGCTGAGGTCCGGCTCTGTGGTGTTGGATGGGCTGAGTCCGGCTCTGTGGTGTTGGATGGGGCTGAGGTCTGGGCTCTGTGGTGTTGGATGGGGCTGAGGTCCGGGCTCTGTGGTGTTGGATGGGGCTGAGGTCTGGGCTCTGTGGTGTTCAGATGGGGCTGAGGTCCGGGCTCTGTGGTGTTGGATGGGGCTGAGGTCTGGCCTTGTGAGATGGATGGGGCTGAGGTCCGGGCTCTGTGATGTTGGATGGGGCCGAGGTCCGGGCTCTGTGGTGTTGGATGGGGCTGAGGTCCGGGCTCTGTGGTGTTGGATGGGGCTGAGGTCCGGGCTCTGTAGTGTTGGATGGGGCTGAGGTCCGGGCTCTGTGGTGTTGGATGGGGCTGAGGTCCGGCTCTGTGGTGTTGGATGGGGCTGAGGTCCGGGCTCTGTGGTGTTGGATGGGGCTGAGGTCCGGGCTCTGTAGTATTGGATGGGGCTGAGGTCCGGGCTCTGTAGTATTGGATGGGGTTGAGGTATGGGCTCTGTAGTATTGGATGGGGCTGAGGTCCGGGCTCTGTGGTGTTGGATGTGGCTGAGGTCCGGGCTCTGTGGTGTCAGATGGGGCTGAGGTCCGGGCTCTGTGGTGTTGGATGGGGCTGAGGTCTGGGCTCTGTGGAGACGGATGGGGCTGAGGTCCGGGCTCTGTGATGTTGGATGGGGCTGAGGTCCGGGCTCTGTGGTGTTAGATGTGGCTGAGGTCCGGGCTCTGTGGTGTTGGATGGGGCTGAGGTCCGGGCTCTGTAGTGTTGGATGGGGCTGAGGTCCGGGCTCTGTGGTGTCAGATGGGGCTGAGGTCCGGGCCCTGTGGTGTTGGATGGGGCTGAGGTCCGGGCTCTGTGGTGTTGGATGGGGCTGAGGTCCAGGCTCTGTGGTGTTGGATGGGGCTGAGGTCTGGGCTCTGTAGTATTGGATGGGGCTGAGGTCTGGGCTCTGTGGTGTTGGATGGGGCTGAGGTCTGGGCTCTGTGGTGTCAGATGGGGCTGAGGTCCGGGCTCTGTGGTGTTGGATGGGGCTGAGGTCCAGGCTCTGTGTTGTTGGATGGGGCTGAGGTCTGGGCTCTGTAGTATTGGATGGGGCTGAGGTCTGGGCTCTGTGGTGTTGGATGGGGCTGAGGTCGGGCTCTGTGGTGTCAGATGGGGCTGAGGTCCGGGCTCTGTGGTGTTGGATGGGGCTGAGGTCCGGGCTCTGTGGTGTTGGATGGGGCTGAGGTCTGGGCTCTGTGGTGTTGGATGAGGCTGAGGTCTGGGCTCTGTGGTGTCAGATGGGGCTGAGGTCCGGGCTCTGTGGTGTTGGATGGGGCTGAGGTCTGGGCTCTGTAGAGATGGATGGGGCTGAGGTCTAGGCTCTGTGGTGTTGGATGGGGCTGAGGTCTGGGCTCTATGTGATGGATGGGGCTGAGGTAAGTCTTCCCCTTGGAGCAGGAGCTGTCCTATCTGCAGAGGTGACTCCATATTAATGTCAGACACTCGTACAGGAAGTTCTTGAATATTTTTCACTCTTGGTTACAATTGTAATATTTTTTCTCTACCCCCCCCGGTGTCGCCCCTGCACCATCACGTGACTGTCGCGCTTCTCCCCGGCAGCGGCCGGATGTGCAGTCACGTGACTCTCCGCACTGTCCGGCAACTGCAGCCTTTCTTCAGTGGTCGCTCCCATAAAGGGGCACATATACATCACTCGTCATGACTGCACATAGTGACGTGATAGGTGGAAAATCACAGTGTCAGACCCACCGTCACAGCACTCACCTAGCAATCACTTCCGATTGGCTACCATGCCTCCTCCAATATGGCGCCCTCGACATTCCGGACGTTACTTACGTAATCCGAACGTAGCGTCCTGCTTGACGGTTAATACCATAGAGTTGTAGACAGTCGTCCCTGAATGCCCTTTGTGGTGGAAGGTCCTCCGCCCTGCCCCCTAACTGCCATGTGATTGGACGCCGGCCCCGTGTCCCCGCCTTTCCCCTCTGCACCGGAAGTGACTGCCAGAGAGGATCGAGCGGCGGCAGAGGGATGACATCTCGGCGGAGCTAAGTGTCCGGCGGAGGGAGATGCGTGTGTCCGGCGGTGTGCGGAGGCGGCGGGACACCCACTGACTCCCGGGCACGGTGAGTGGAGCGCGGCGAGCGGGCGGTGCCAAGGCCCCGAGCCTGGCGGGGAGTGAGGGGAGGATGACACAGGATGGAGGGGCCGCCCGCCTGACACACTGCGGATGGGGACTGCTCGGGCTCCCTGATACACCTCACCCTGACCATAGGGCGCAGTCTACTGCTCACTGTTATCAGCCGGGTCTGCCTGAGGGAAGGCTGCCTACTGAGCTATAGAGGCTACAGGAGGCAGGCTGCTACTCTCTGTTAGCACACCACATCATTATCTGTTATCAGCCAATTTAGTGTCTGTAGGAAAATACTATTGCACATGGTGATTCATCTGTTCTCTGTTATCAGCCAGTGCAGCCAATATACTGGAAGAATAGGGGACTGAGGATGGCGTGGGACTGGGGATGGCGCTGGGTGTGGGACTGGGGATGGCGCTGGGTGTGGGACTGGGGATGGCGCTGGGTGTGGGACTGGGGATGGCGCTGGGTGTGGGACTGGGGATGGCGCTGGGTGTGGGACTGGGGATGGCGCTGGGTGTGGGACTGGGGATGGCGCTGGGTGTGGGACTGGGGATGGCGCGGGACTGGGGATGGCGCTGGGCGTGGGACTGGGGATGGCGGTCTGTTCCCTGTTGTCAGTCATTTCTGCCTTGGGGTAGTCTGACTGTTGGACGGTGGATTACAGGGCATTGTTCCATGTTATCAGCCAATATAGCTCAGGTGAGGGCAATCCAATATTCCCTGTTATGCAGAGCAGTGGATTACAGCTGAAAAACTGACTGTAGGACATTCTTATGCTCCCTGTTATCAACCACCGTGTCCAAGGTAAAGGCTAACTATAGGATAGCTGTGTGGTGTAGTAATCCCTGCTATCAGCCAAAATACTCTTAGTTAAAGGGAACCTGACCCTAAAAATCAGCCCCAGCCTATTAATACCTGTCCTATTTATAAAGTTTTAAAAGTGTTTTTATTGCCTCCTCATCTGCGGCTTCTCAGTTCTTGAGAAGTCACACAGGGCGTTCCCTGTGGCTTCTTATCGCCACCTGTACTTCAATTATTCATGCCCCGATGGGCATGCTAAGCCATAGTGATCCTTCCCATCCTTCTACATGGGCAGTATAGCCGGTATGATGCTAATCGCGTCATATCTGGCGATCCTGACGTCAGTATACCCATTTGGGTGCACTGTGGACCTCTGTATGCAGATAAGCTGCCGTAAAGCAACCTTGCGCATTGCGAGGTCCACAGTGCACCCAAATGGGTATACTGACGTTAGGATCGGCGGATATGACGCAATTGGCCACAGGGAACGCCCAGTGTGACTTCTCAAGAACTGAGAAGCCGCACATCTGCAGGTATAAAAAGCAGTTTTATAAACTTAATAAATATGCAATTTATACGCAAAGGGATAGCTAGAATTCAATACTGATGGTGCAGGGACAGGTATTGATAGGCTGGGGGTGATTTTTAGGGGTCAGGTTCCCTTTAATGGGTGGTGAGAAGACAGGAGTTGGCTGACTATCGGACAGGTGAGTGCATGTTGTTTTGTGCTCTGACATTGCTTCTAAGGGGCAGGCAGACTGCGGGGCAGGGGATTACGCCACTTTTTATGTTATCAGCCTAAAGGGGACTTTAGGATAGTCTTTTGCTACCTGTTATCAACCAGGGTAGGGGCTAAGTATACAGTGGGTGAGTGAAGTGTAGTAATCCCTGTTTGCAGCCAAGGTAAAAACTGACTATTGGACAGGTGAATGCAGTCTGTTGTTCTCTGTTGTCAACCTCGGGACTGGTGTATTATAGGGAAGGGGAGTTAATTTCTGTTCTCAGCCAAAAGGGGACTATAGTGAATGCAGTCTGTTCTTCCCTGTTATCAGCCACTGCAGCCAAGGGGCAGATGAACTGTCAGACAGTGAATTATAGGGAGTTATTTCCAGTTAAAAGCTGACTATAGGAATGCTTGTCATTTTCCCCTTTTCAGCCACTGTTGCCATGGTAAAGGCTGAATATACTCGTAGGATAGGTGAATACAGTCCAGTGTTCTCTGTTATCAGCCACTGCAGCCTAGTTCATGGCGGCAGTGCTAGCCGCCAGGACCAGTGAATGCTGTCTAGTCTTGCGTGTTATCCACATGTTTAGTTTCCAAAGAGTAGGAGAAATCGATGCAGTCTATTGCTCTCTGTTATCAGGCAACCAGTGGCTTGTTTGGTCTTCCAGTTAAATGACACCGCCCCTGTCAGCCTGGGCTTGTATCACCCATCACATGACTCTGTGTCCGGCTCTGGGAATGCCGACCACGAGCTGTACGTATGAGGGGGGATCCAGTGTTGATAATCGGGTTGTTATAGAGGCACTACTCTATGAGAACGGCTGACACTTTGTGTTTAATTTTTAGAGAGTGAGGGTCGGTGTCTTAAGATTTTGGATGTTTTCTTTCTCCTCATGTGTCTGCTTTGCCCAGTTTCTCTTGTGTCTGCTGCCTGGGCCCCTTTACTGGTCCTGAGCCCACAGTCCTGCATGGCCCTCACCTCTCTTAGGCCAGTTACCTGTAGTCTGGGTATGGGCCTCGATGTCCAGCTGTGGGTCTCTGGACCCAGGTCAGTATCTGTGACTACTGAGCTCAAATTAGGGGTCCCGCAGCCGGACCAGACATGTAGGGTAGTGACTATTGTGAGTAGGTAATCATTCTAAATCTGTATCCTCCCATCATCACCCTCCCACTGCGCCCAGTACAAGAATGGCCGTCCTCCCACCCTGCAATGATCATGACTGCAGAGGTGTCTACAGATTAATCTGAGGTCACAGAATTTCTTCCATTTAATTTGCATTTGGGCTTTCAACAATGATAATTGCCCCATTTGCCTTGAGGGCACAGATGTCCTTATACTGCACAATTATGGAGAACGCACGCTCCCAGAAGTGCTCTTTTCCTGATAATCATGCCATGTTGACAGGCTGCCAATCTCCCAACAAACAAGGAAAATGATGCTTTGATTTGCTTAATAAGTTGTCCTCGGCAGCGCATTGTTCTGTGTAAACAGGACCTGTGCTGCCGAGAACAATGGCGGCCTATGTGCACTGAACACTTTATTACATCAGAGGAGTGGCTGTCCATCATAATCACACCGCCAATGGTCTTCTGTGCCGGCAATCTGCTGGGTGGCCGGTGTGTAAGAAGTCCTAACTCTGCTGGGTCTGAGGCTGTGTTTACTCACAGAGGAGCTGAAAACAGGGGTCAGGATCAGCCGGGAAGATTGGATGGGACCGGTGTAAGTGGCCACCGTGTAGGGTTCCCACAATCCACTGCTGGGCTCCAAGCATCCACAGGCTATTCTACTGCTCCGCTGCAGTGCATGATGGGAGATGTAGTTTTTGGAATAATTGCGGGAAATGGGATCAGGTGTCTGTCGTTAGGGAGTTGCTGACATTCAGACAGATATCTGATGCCATAAGTGTCTGACAGATGGGGGGTCTCTCCTGTGACCTGCAGTCCCCATAGATGAGCACATGCACCACTTCTCCATGTGCTCTCCTCTTGAGGCAGGGCTACTTAACCCTTCACATCTTAGGGGTCAGACAGTATCTATCACTCTTTTATACCTTGTGAATATACTGTATATAGCAGTACTCACATGCTGCAGCCATAGTGTATTTGCCCCTGTCCTGCTCCTCAATGGGAGACGAGGGGGCAGAGTGACAACCAGCATCATAACTGATCAGGGCAGTACTGTTTGGGTGATCTGGGTGACTTTATCTATCCAAAGAAATCTAACCATGGTATTTGTGTGGTTTTCCTCTGCGTTTCACTATTTCTTCCACTAAACCTACCATCCCTATTCTTTGTGTCTGGGGAAATGAGATCAGTCACATGGTGGCAGTGGAATCTGTAGTCAGCGCCACCTAATGGTGACACAAATCTCCAGCACCTCTACAAGTGGGGGAGTCCAATCAACCTCTACTCGGTGCTGGCTGTCCCCTGTACATCCTCGCCTCTGTTGCCCTTACCCATGTACGTCCACAGCTCTGGCTGCCCCCTTACCCACCGATCTGGTTGCCTCCCTTATATGTCTTCTGCTTTGGGTACCCCTTCTCTCCCCCCTGCTTGCCCCTCTGCACGTCCTTTGGCCGCCCCTTTACGTGATCCCCGCAGGGGCACTCTGCCATAATACAGCTGTAAATAGCATTCCCCACGTTTGTAGACAATTTGGCCTCAGCTTAACATCACATGCACCAGGAGCTATCACATCTCAAAATAGGAAACCAAGCAGATTAGCTAATTGAGCCGCGGCCGCTTCACTCCCTGCATCGAAAATCTCCCGTTGAATGTTTTATAAAGGAAGTGCTGGAGGAGGGGCAAGCCTCAGTATCCCCCTGGCTGTGAAGTTTCTCTATGTGAAGTGTATTTATTTCATGAAACCCAGCTCTGTAACCTTAGGTCTCGTCTCGCGTTCCCACCAGGCCTTAATGCAGTATCTTGTAGTCACAGCTGCCAGGAGAGGAGGGCACTGTGCCTGCGATACCCACCGGGGAGCGGGCACAGACCTGGGTGCATGAATATTGCAGGAGGTCTTCATAGACAACAGGGCTCCATGGCCCAAAAATTCATGGATGAAGGCTGGTACCATGTCACTCCGAGGTCCAGGGAGCTGAGAGATGGGATGTTCCCAGTGATCATCACACATAGTATCTGTATTAACCCCATCTATGCCAGAATTCATTTTAAGGGGTTGTTCAAACCTCTGCTGCACTGTGTTCTCCCATCATATCCTTGGTATCACAGGACCTTTAAAGGACCCCAGGTACAGCACCTAGACACTGCTGATCCATGTCAAAGCTTCTTAAAGGGGCTTTTCCCATCTGCACAGGATATGACATGAATGTCTGATGCCTGCGGGTCCCACCTTTGTCAAGGTGGAGGGTGCACACTGCTCTCTCCAGTCATTTCTATGCGCGGTAGAGATACCCCACCACTTGTAGGTATACCGTAAATGTCGCTCCTATTTAGAAGGATAGTTTGGGCAGCCATCCTCGTTAAGCTATAACTTTGGTGACTCTGCGATCACAGGGGGTCTGGCCCTTGAACTACTGACCCAGGGACCACCAGCTTTCCTGCTGAGCTTGTCATGTTTAGCAGTATCTGTGTAATGGAGTACAAGCCCTTTACATGATCTGACTGTTGTGTGTGGAGCGTGTCGGTGCACATTCAGCCGCCCTGTCTCAGCCTGTCACCACATTTCTGTTCATTACCGAGAGAGCGCAGAGACCACATCTGTCACTGAATGACTCATTTCCCCAAGGAGATATTCATCTCTGGTCCTATTAGTCTTAGCACGTGCCGATAATGCACACCGCACACATATTGGGCCGGCGAGGTGCACCCTGCATCACCAGCCCGTTGATATCTGCTATGCAACAGTCAGATTATAGGAAGCTGTCACCTTATAGAATAGCTATATACCACTGGAAGAGCCGCGCATCATACCATGGGCCCCAAAGGGGCTCAAAGAAGGCTACAGCCAGGGAGATAGGGGGCTGTGTAGGAGGCTCACAGCCGCACAGAGTTTTTAAGAGAATATAGGACTGTATGTGACGACGATAGAAGAATACATCAGGTTGAAGGGCACCAGAAGCACAGTGGTTTTGTTTTAAAAATATATGACTAAACACCCCTTTAAAGGGAATCTGCCAGCAGGTTTTTGCTACTTAATCTAACAGCAACATAATGTAGGCAGAGAGACTCCGAATCCAAAGTGTATCGCTTAGATTACTGACTGCAGCCGTTCTGCCACCATTAAAGTATTTAGTTTTAGCAACACAGCAGATCTGGGAGAGCTGCCCCAACCCACACCAGGCTCCCTATAGAGATTGTGCATTGACTGTTAGATGTGAATCACAGTAGGGGCTGTGTCGGACTACAGTAGGGGCGGGGTCGGACTACCGTGTGCATGACTTTCTAGTCCTGCAAAGTTAGTCACTTGGTAATAAACCATTTAGTTTAGGTAAACAATAGCACACAGATAAGGAGTGCACAGCGATTTGTTTTTTAACCCTTGCAGCGTGCTGTCCTCATCTTACATGGCAAAAAACACATTCACCAGAACATTTTGCCCTGCTGCTCTCTCAACGGTGGTGGCCAAAACCGTGAATGGGATAATGCTCTTGTTCTCCATTTATTTTCAGGGTCTGATGGGGGGGGGGGGGGGGGCTCAAAAATGGGTTAAATGGGAATAAGCTAACATAAGAGCTGCAACGGCCCAGAGACCAGGACCTGAGATAGATACTGCATCTAGTGTGCGACAAGAGGGTTAGATACAATGACACATTGTAACAAACTGCAGCTGTGTGAACGTCTTGCCATGAATGGAGTTTTTAAGATGCTGAATGGTCCATTCACTGACTGCAGGCAGAGTCTGTCGTCATATTTTACATATCAATTGCTCATCACGCCTAAGGTTTTTTTTTTCATATTTTCCATTTGCAGTGACAGTCCGTCCCTGTAATTGGTAGACAGTAAGGTAGCGTGCAGAATTAAAGGGTTATTTGTCAAATGAACATCTTAGCTTGACAATAGGAAGATCCCAAAGCGTCCATTCCCCCGTAATCAGCTGTCATCTATGATGCACCGTGGCAGTAAGTGATCAGTTTCCCTGCAGCGCCCCCACAGGTGAAGTGTGGCATTACAGACAGCGGCTCTTTGCTCTGGCTGACAGATGAAGAGTACCCATTATTTTCTCCTTACTAGAAAGGATATAAATGTGTTTTTGTTTTTTTAAACTGCATTTAAAAGTATAAACTAAGTATTTTTGTTTTTCTTCTTTCCAGTATATGTCCGAGTTCATTGCTGCTGAGCAATCTGATTAGACGTCTTCCAGCTCATACTCCATGCTTTGAAAACTGGACACGCTTGTGTATTTGTCATGAAGATGGAGGCAGTCAGCAAGGATGAACAACTTCTAGACTCTGAAGTGCCTCCACACGTTACCCAGGAGAAAGTCGACTCTCAGGCAGAAGGAGCCCTGGACCTGCAGTCTCCTTCATTAAAAGATGGCGCCGAAGACGTCCCCGACTCTTCCGGACTCTCTTCAATGCCTTGCCTGCTGATGGAGCTTAGAAGGGACTCCTCGGAGTCTCAGCTGGCATCTACTGAAAGCGACAAACCCCCTAGCGGCAGGGTGTACGAGAGCGACTCATCTAACCACTGCATGCTTTCTCCTTCTTCCAGCGGACACCTGGCCGACTCCGACACATTGTCTTCCGCAGACGAGAATAAGGCGCGACGTCCCGAAGCAATAAGTGAAGGCTGCGACGCTGCCGGCCAAGGAGCCACCGTGGCTCGTAAGTCCCGGAGATCTCGATCAGAGAGTGAAACCTCCACTATGGCTGCCAAGAAAAACCGCCAGTCCAGCGATAAGCAAAATGGTCGAGTCACCAAGATCAAAGGTCATAGAAGCCAAAAGCACAAAGAGCGGATCCGGCTGCTAAGGCAGAAGAGAGAGGCGGCCGCTCGGAAGAAGTATAACTTGCTGCAGGACAGTAGTACCAGCGACAGCGACCTCACCTGCGACTCGAGCACAAGCTCATCAGACGAGGACGAAGAGGTTTCAGGGAGCAGTAAGACAATCACAGCGGAGATTCCAGGTAAGATGATGTCCTTGGCTCATGTATTTTCTCGGCTGCAGAGCTGACAATCTTGTAGTATACTATTTACATAAAGACAGCGGGCAGTAACTTAATCTGTGTAGTGATTGGTGTCTTCTTCCAGTCGCGATTGCTCCAGTTGCAATCAGACCGACCAAGGAACAAATTGGTTTTGTATCGTGAATTAAATAATTGCTGCCTCCACCATTTTGCATCCACATTTAAAAGGAGATTGCATCCACTGATTGACATCGATCACTTAAAGGGTCATAAACTATAAGCTTGTCTGCATCAAAGATGATATCTTTCCTCACTGGAGACACATTGTATGAGCTGCAAGAAATGGTGCGGCCCACGACTCAACTTATCAGTGATGTCGGCAAGTAAATAGACTGATTCATATCTGATGATTCCATATCATATAATCTGACTCATACCATGGTCTGATCGTGAGAGGCGCTGGTGCTCCCGGGTTCATTAGTCTTCAATGAAATAGATTCTGAGGTAAACACACCTTTGTAAATAAGAAAAAAACAAAAAAATAACACTTCCCAGTAGTTAGTTAAAAGTGCAAAAAAAACTATAAAGAAGTCTGTGTGTGTCCCAGGAGATATTTATAGCACCATTAATTCCATAGAACTTTACATACATCATCACTGTCCCCATTGGGGCTCACAATCTACATTCCCTATCAGTCTTTTGAGTGTGGGAGGAAATTGCACACAAACACGGGGAGAACAAACTCCTTGCAGAGATCAGCCATTATTATCCATCCTTTGTTACATTATTCTTTTTCTGGCTGCAGCAGGAGCCTCTCCCCCAGCGCTGAGTTTGCAGTTAGGAGACCAAGAAAATTTAGACTTCTGTATGGAATAAGGAGGAAATATTCCCCAGGGATTCTCTGTAAGATTTCTACTAGAGTGATCGATTCAGAAACATGTAGAATATCCTACAGTGTGGACAAGTTGTTGTTTTTGTAGTGTCCCTTAAAAGGAACCTGTCAGGGTGGATATCACTAGGTATCAGGTTAATAGCATTAGAAAGGTGCCCGTCCGCCGTACTTTGTCTCCCGGTAGCCGCAAGCTTTCAGTTATTCAGGTGCCACGGTCACCAAACAGTACAGTTTAACGCCTTGGCACTCTGACAGCCGGTGGTGCCCTGCAGAGCTGGCTGTCGTCAGTGTCATAAAATGCTTATAGTCGCCATTCGCATGACTATATCCACACCAGCACTTCTGTATGGCTCATAGCCGGTTGTTCCCAGAAGGAATAGAGGTACTTTCTTCCCAGGAGCTGCTCTTTCAGTACAGCGGCCAGGCATCTTTTTAACGCTATTAATCCTTTATTCGCAGATGAATAGCGTTATCCAATGTGACTGGTTCCCTTTTAAAGTATAAGGATATTGTTCATGATTTTAAATATTGATGTTCTATCCTCAGGCGTTCACAAAGGGCCTGAAACACGTTGCTGCCAGAGCAGTATAACTGTAACACATTGATATATATCTTTTGATGAGACTTGTACCATATAGATGTAATGGACTCGCATTCAATTCTCTTTCCTGGTTGTAGATTGATCATAAGTGATCGTTACGGGTTTCTGACACTACCTTAATCCGTCCAGTTGGCATTAGACCATGTGTGTATATTAATGGAGGAGTAGATCAGCTTCTTGTACATGGGATGACTTTAGTCTACAAGGACTGTTGAGTGGGTGCAAAAGACCCCTGACAATTAAGACTAAAGCAACTAACCTCAGGTAGTCTCGAGGAGAATCAGACAGGACTGGACTCGAGCCCCCGGTGAAGGAAATGCCTCAGGGGCTGTAAGGAGGAATGTGTTACATGACTCTCCAGGCATCCAGGGAATTGACGTCTCACTGCCAACGAAGGGTAGACACTTCTTTTCCTTCTCATGTCGTATTAGTTATGTCTTGTACTGTCGTATTGGTTGACTGCCTGTCTGGGCTAAGCCACAGACAGACCCCCAGCCTGAAGGACCGGGAGACTTTATACTGAGCAGCCCCTGATAGGGTATGTATAGGGAGGTCACACAGCACATGTCACTCTGCATACAGAGCAGAACCAGACCAAGAAAGTGAAACATGGCCTGAAGGAAAGGGTTCATGAGTGATGTGACAATGTCATATAGAATTAATTTACAGATTAATTCACACAAGATGGTTCCTGATGAATTATAGCCACTTGTTTCCTCATCTTGCCACTTAACCAGAGCGACCAGATTCCAGACAGCTTGTCGGCATCTCCGACAGACATTATTTACCTGTCCCAGCACGTTTACTCGATGAGATCTGTAATGTGACTAAATTTGTTCAAATTCTATAAATGCCCTTGTGTACAAGAATATAACTACTATAATACTGTCCCTATGTACAAGAATATAACTACTATAATACTGCCCTTATGTATAAGAATATAACTACTATAATACTGCTCCTATGTACAAGAATATAACTACTATAATACTGCTCTGATATACAAGAATATAACTACTATAATACTGCCCTATGTACAAGAATATAACTACTATAATACTGCCCCTATGTACAAGAATATAACTACTATAATACTGCTCCTGTGTACAAGAATATAACTACTATAATACTGCCCTATGTACAAGAATATAACTACTATAATACTGTCCCTATGTACAAGAATATAACTACTATAATACTGCCCTTATGTATAAGAATATAACTACTATAATACTGCTCCTATGTACAAGAATATAACTATTATAATACTGCCCCTATATACAAGAATATAACTACTATAATAATACCCCTATGTACAAGAATATAACTACTATAATACTGCTCCTATGTACAAGAATATAACTATTATAATACTGCCCCTATGTACAAGAATATAACTTATATACTGCCCTATGTACAAGAATATAATACTATAATACTGTCTATGTTACAAGAATTACTATATAATTGCCCCTGTGTACAAGAATATAACTACTATAATACTGCTCCTATGTAAAGAATATAACTACTATAATACTGCCCCTGATATACAAGAATATAACTACTATAATACTGCCCCTATATACAAGAATATAACTACTATAATACTGTCCCTATGTACAAGACTATAACTACTATAATACTGCCCCTGTGTACAAGAATATAACTACTATAATACTGCTACTGTGTACAAGAATTAACTACTATAATACTGCTCCTGTGTACAAGAATATAACTACTATAATACTGCTCCTGTTACAAGAATATAACTACTATAATACTGCCCCTGTGTACAAGAATATAACTACTATAATACTGCCCTTATGTACAAGAATAAACTACTATAATACTGCCCTATTACAAGAATATAACTACTATAATACTGCCCCTATGTACAAGAATAGAGCAGTATATAGTAGTAATATCTTGTACATAGACAGTATTTAGTTCTATGTACAAGAATAATACTACTATAATACTGCCCCTATATCAAGAATAGAACTACTATAATACGAATTGACAGAACATAGTCTGATATGTGTGGGGGGCTTTAGTCTATGGCCCTGTCAGATTCCAGCCCTTTCTATGAAGTCTCCTTCTGTGGATGAATACCGCCTGTGAAGACGCGTATGGTATCTGACACTCCTGATTATCGGTGCTGATATACCCATTATTCTTTCTACACGGCCCATAATTCATCAGAAAGTGAACAGATCCTGTAATCTGCTTTGTGGATGCAATTGGTTGACTCTGCAATGTTAAGTGTATACCGCCATTGAGTGCGCTGTGAGACCTGTTGCAGTATAGTGTCTGTTTTATTATTGCTTTTTACAGCATAGTCTGTTAAAGTATTGCCTTTTTAGATGTTGCATTTAATGACTGTCACGTGAGATATTGCTGTCCCAGAGCGGCGGCGGCTCTCTGTGCGTCCATCAGTGTCCGTACTAAGGCATGCTCTCTCTGGATACACAGCTTGATATGTTGTCTGCTTGCTTGCTTCTATGTTTTCTTACCCAATGGCCTCAATGTCTTTAAAGCTGGCTTCATCCGCGCTGGGGGATCTGCAGGAACGCCCAGGGATATTCCGAGATTGCTTGAAAGGGGCACCGTGTGGGATAGGAACTGCATAGGCAATGTCCTGGAAGAAGCTATGAACTGTTTTGCAGAGATGCAGAGACAGACAGAGGAGAAGTTCCGCATGTGGATAGAGAAACTGACCCGACTAGACACTGACGAGGAGAGTAAGCAGCAGCTGGAGCCCGGCGAAACCAAGCTCCGTCTAGGGGGCCAGACCTTTACCCCAAGCAGCTCATCCAGTACATTCGTGGCGGGGCAAGACAGCCCCACCTTCCCCAGCAAGCCCTCGGCTCATACGTCAGCTACCAGAACGTCGACACCTTAGAGTTCCCACCGTCCACAATAAATAACAACAACTTACCCGACAACTTCCCGAGAACGGGAACAACATAGCCGACCAGGAAACAAATCGGTCCTAATCAGTCCTGGATTGTCTTTTTTTTTCCAAATGCACTAAATGGGCGGCCCACTTTTTTTTTTGTTCTTGAAGGACGATGATTACCAAGTCCTCTACCAAAGCTTGGCTGATTGTCCGATACTTGTCTGCGCCATTTGCATGCCAGGAGGATGTCTAGGAAAGCAATCTTATCTTACGTCGGTGCAAATTCTTTTTTTTTTTTTTTTTTTTTACACTATTGATACAGATATATGCTATTATTCTATTACTATGGATGTAATATTTTGACAAGAGAACTCAAACCCTTACAAAGTATTATAATTTATATGCAAGATACTGCTCCGGTAGGCGTAGGTATGGTCCATGCATTGCTGTCCGCGTCTATATACCCCCACCCCAGTGACGTCCTTGCCCGGTGTGTGCCTCGATACGCTGCCTCCTTTTATACAAATGTATGAAATGTATTAGAAATAACTATCGAATATGTAAAGAATGTCCTGACGATACTGTAACCTGCTTTCTACTCAATTTACTGTCTGTAAATTTTTCTGCTACCTAAAAAAAATATGCTATGCTCCATGTAAATCTGTATAGAAGTGGCCCAAGGATTGTCCGTAGGAAGAAGAGGAGTAAGCGGCTGTCAGATGCCTATGGCAGCAGCTTATCTCCATCGAAATCAAATGTTTGGGGGTTTCTCTTTTCTACCCCTCATCATCTGCTAGATGAATGTCGACCGCACGCCTGGCCTGACCTCTTTGTGCACTAAGAAGCTCCTGTCGGCCTTGTTCTGCCTCGCATGGTATATACTGTTGGACCATTAGTCCATGGCCTAGTGGCTACTCTTGTACCGGAGATACATTTTAATCTCCAGCTTTCCCATGTTAAACATTTATGCCATATTCACAGAAATATGGCCAACAGACGCATGTGTGTCACACATCTCTCTTCAGAAATGGGCTCCATCACTAGCGGCAATGAATGGAGACATGGCCACCCTTGATTTACACTCACCGGTGTTTTGTACCAGAGGTGTTAAAATAAGAGTTCCCATGTAGATCCACTGAGGGCAGCAAGTGATGGAAACTCATTCTGGAGATCCAACAGTAGCAACTGCTCCCAATCCCAACCACATCTATCAAAAATGTGTGCCCAGAAATTATTTTCTTAAAGGGAGCCTGTCAGCATATTATTGCTATGTTATCCTATAGCAGCATGATGGAGGGGCAGGGACCCTCATTCCAGCAATGTATTACTTACTGGGCTGTGTTTTGTCAATAAAATCACTGTTTTATCAACAGATTATAACTACAGGACTAAGTGTCTTGTGCCATGTAGTCCTGCTGTTCTATGTAACCCCGCCCCCAACACTGATTGGCCTATCCACGGTGTACTGTTCATGAGCTCTGTATAACCCCGCCCCCACCACTGTGGCAGCTTTCTGGGTACACTGTGCATAGGCAGAAAGCTGCCAATCAGTGGTAGGGTGGGATTATACACAGCTCAGCATTCAGAGAAAACAGTGACTTTTTTTTCAAAGTGACACATCCCTAGAATCGGGGTCTCCGCCCCTACATCTTGCTCCTCTCTTATTACATAACAAAAGCTTGCGGGCTGTGTTTTTGGTTTTACGGCTTCTTATTGCTGAGCTGCAATACTACACACGGCCCATAGATGAGAGCAGCGTATCTGAGGAAGACCAGATTATATCGAGATCCCTTCTTGATACCTTGGGAAACCCCTTTTAATGGGATGCTCAAGGGTTCTATATGGATGCGCCATCTTTAGGATGGGTGATCAATATTGGATGTCAGACCCTCCCTGATTCGGTCAGTAGATCGTGTGGTGAGACATAAAATAAAGATCCGGACACCGTGCAGGGGCCTGTGTGTATTGTAGCTTCTTCTCGAGGGTGTCAGACCCCATCCTTTATCTTATATTGATGATGTATCCTAAAAAATAAAGGTAATCATTATTGTAGGGCTGGAAAACCCAAGAAAATCCGGGATGTTGGGCCTGACCTCACACGTGTGTGTGGTCAGAGCAGACCTCTCCTGAAATTGAACATTTTGACCCACTTCCCCAATGTAGCAGATACCTGTCATACAAATGGTCCAGCAGAAGTGAATGCCTGGATGTGCCGTACACAGATATGGATGGGCAATTTTGTTTTTTATATTTTTTTTTTTCTTTTATTACCTTGTTAGAGGCTAGATTAAATCTTTGCCACTCAGGATAGAGATATTTTAGTTAGACTTTTGTTTAATATAATATAGATTTATTATAGATGATGTATATGCATCCTTGAAAGTTTGGAGATTGTGGTCCCCAGGCCGGCATGCTCAGGCCGCCATGCTTGCATGCATATATGTATGCAGGGCAGGACTTTTCTTTTTTTTTTACTTTTTTTTTCTTTTTGATGTTCACTCTTATCATACTTCGAAGTGGAACACACATGTAATATTGTCCCCTAAAGACAAGAATATAACTACTGTAATACTGCCCTGTGTAGACAGAGCTATAACCGCTATATTATTGTCGCTACTTAAAAGACTAATTGTTAGGGCTGTAACCCCCAAAATAGTGCAGTGTACGAGCCCTCAATATAGATAATATGTCCGTACAAAACTCTAAGCAATCCCTCCCTTAGGGTCAGACCACAAAACATGGATGAGTGGAAAAGGGTATCCCCCTCCCGCCATGATCATATTGATGATGATTTAATATTTTTGGGCTCCCAGGATGTAACCTATGTCTTTCTATAAGGTTCTTGGTTACAGAATCTGCACCGTTCCCCCCCCCCCCCCCCTTCTCTTACTCCAGTAGGTGACCTGATGTGGTGAACCATGATAAAGAGATGGCCCATCATTAGGATAATTAACGACTGGAGTTCCAGAGGTCGAACCCCCAGAATGGAGGAGTCCCCACCACTAGCGCTATGTTCTCTCCCTTCACACCCGACTTTGTGAGAATGGTATCCAGATCTTTTCACTTGATTTGCCCAATATTGCAGTTCCTTAAAGGGAATCTGGCACCAGTTTTTTTTTTTTTCTTTCTCTGCAATCTGAGAGCAGTATGATATTGGAGCAGCGACCGTGATTCCAGTGATGTATCACTTACTGGACTACTTATAGTTTTGATAGATCCCTGTTTTCTCTGCTGTGGAGATGTAGCAGCGTTTGGAACGTTGACCCCTGTATAAACCCGCACCTACCACTTATTGGCAGCTGTGTACATTGTATATTGGCAGCCGCTAATCAGTGGTGGGGGCGGGGTTACACAAAGTAGGTCTAGGAGACATGAGACACCTAGTCCTGTAGTGATAATCTCCTGCTTGTAAAACATGGATTTTATTGAAGCCGCAAAACACAGACTAGACAGTGAGACATCTCAGCACCAACATCATACTGCTCTCAGATTACGTAGCAAAAACCCTACTGAAAGATTCCATTTTAAATGGCTTCTCCAGGGCTAGTATTTATTTATTTTTTTTAAACTATGGGCCTAAGAACTATCATAGTTGCTACATACCTTCCTGTTCCGCTGGTACCAACCTCTGCTGGGTCAGAACAGTCACAGAGCACTCCTGCCAGCATCAGCAGAACAGCTTTTCCTCTTCCGGGACTGTCTATCCACAGAGTGCCATCATTATGCTGATTGACAGCCGACTGACCATAGTTGGGTAGCGGAGAGCCGGCTGTAAAGCAGCATGTCGTCAGTAGTCACACCCCATCAGAGCTGAATCTGCAGAATCGCCAGCAGGACTGCAGCTGACTGCTCTGTGACTCCAGAACTGGCAGGGAGTTGGCAAATCCTAGTGTTATGCCATCTCTTTTGTTATGAAGCAAAATCCCTTTAAAAACCTGCGATCTAGAGCTGCATTCATAACTTTTGTTTTCAGAGCTGAAATCTCCTGCCGGCATAATGTCTGCACTTAGCTTGAGCTGGTGATTTGAATTATGAAAAAGCGGCATGATTGCACTTGTCCCTATATATTAGTGAGTGCAGCTCTGGAGTATAATACAGGATATCATTTAGGATGAATAATGTAGAGACACAGTGACTGCACCAGCAGAATAGTGAATGCAGCTCTGAGGTATACTACAGGATATAACTCAGGGTTCATATATACATTTATAGAGTGATTTTTTTTTAATGATTTTTTTTATATGAATATGATATATATAAAACTATAAAATACTGTGTAAAGTTGGGCTGACGTCTGCTTTATTTTGTAAAGCGTTAGCAAGCTTTACACAGCAGCTAACCTTTAATGTAGTGTGTAGTTCATTTTTCTGCATAAGATAGCTCTTTGACTTAAAGGGAATCTGTCACCAGGTTTTTGCTACCCCACTGAAGACCAGCATTATGTGGGGGCAGAGACCCTGATTCCAGCGATGTATCACTTACCGAGCTGCTTGATCAAAATCCTTCTTTTCTCTGCTGCACATCTAGCAGTTCTCTTAATGCTGAGTGATGTATAACCCTGCACACATCACTGATTGGCAGCTTTCTGTCTATGCATAGTGTACCCGGAAAGCTGCCAATTAGTGGTGGGAGTGGGGTCATGTAGGACTCCTGGCAGCAGGGTTAACAGTCCTTTAATCTTCTGATAAAACAGTGATTTGATTTTTATCTAAACTGCACTAAGCAGCCTAGCAAGTGACACAATCCTGGAATCGGGGTCTCTGCTCCTACATTATGCTGGTTACAGATTGCCTGGCAAACACTTGTTGACAGATTCTCTTTAAAGGGTAACAATCATTTTAAGAAACTTTTGAGAATAAAGTGTCCCATGTGAGGGCTCACACTATTTCTGCCCTTGCATGACTTGTAGTTTGCATTTTCTCCAGTTCTCCCCTCTGCGGGCTCTATCTACAGGCTACTTGGTGCCTGGAGAATAATGATGATTTCTCCTGTAAATGGCACACAGACTGGTTCTTCAATCTGTGTTTTTCGTACACCAGAGAAGCAGCAGGATGGAGGACATCACACATCAGTAGTGATCAGTGTAGATGTGAATCCAGCTCTGGAGTGAGATAAGACTTATTATAAAGCTCAGCACAATGTCTCCCTCTGCCTGTTTCCTCACTTTGCTCCTCTCCACATGCACATTTACTATTGATTTAAGCAAATTGTCATGAAAGTTCATTTAACATCGTTGTCTCTGCCTGGTGTCCAATGAATTGGGCTACAGCAGAAAGTGAATATGGCAAGGCATTGTAATATCCTGGTACTTCCAAATTTTAGTATTAAAGAACCTGCAGGGCACTGCTTGACAACCAGATGTGTAAAAGTCCCCCTGTGGAATTCTGGCTGATTTAATTACAACAGACTTTCTACCCATGGGACCCAGATTATTAAAGGGGCTGTCTAATCCACAAGTCTGCAGTCCCTCTGTGTCACTCTATATGACTGCAGACTTGTGAATCCTCACGTCGCTTACACTGTGCACTGTGAGGTTTTGCTGGTTTCAGAGACTGGAACAGTCACGTGGCTGCAAGTTTGTGACAGACATACTCCCGGCAAAACCAACTAGGGGTTCGCAGCCTTAATGCAAATGTTTTGGGTTACGCCGCCTCCTTCTAGTCGGATTCTGGCCTCTACTTGCGGCTACTGGCTGCCGTTCCCAGCTCTGAACCTGGGGAATCCTCACAGGTCATGCAATGTGAGGATTCACAAATCTGCAGTCACCATACTGACTGCAGCAGACATGGATGGCCCAAATCCATTTCCCTGTTGATGCATATTAAATTTATACAATAGGTCCCTTTGTTATCCCTTAATCCCTTTGTCTAGAGTTGAAATCCAGTGTAGGGGGAAGACATGGTGCTAATTTTAATGCAGGATTACAAGTAATTCAATAGATGTACATGGATCTGTAGCCATCGACAGTTTCTTTAAGACTACTGGGTATTTATATAAAGAAGCGGTTATGCAGGTGGCCCAAAGTCTCTAAAGGAACCTGACGAGAGCTGGATACATGTTGGTGTGTTATTGCACATCATAATTTAAGGGATTCCTCGGTATTCTCCATACACCTGTCCACATATTACCTAATGCCATGAATATTGAGGAGCTGTCATCAGATTTCACAATTCATACTGCAAAAATTATTGAATAGATCTTGGATCTGATGAGGTGAATTTTTTTATGTGAAAATTCATGTAAGGGTTCATTTACACACTGCATTTTTGCTCTATTTTTGCTCATCAGTTTGTGTAGTCAAAACCAGGAGTGGAACAATCAGAGGAGAAGTGTAATAGAAACCCGTCACCACTTCTGTATTTATCATTCACTCCCGGTTTTGGTTACAGAACCTGATGAGCAAATACAGACCAAAAACGCACAAAGTGAATAGAGCCTAAGAATTCCTGACAAATCTTTTTTTTCCCCTCTTTGCTTCTGAATCCCCACCTGATTTGATTGACAGCTCCCCTGTGTCCCCGAAGTCCTCCCTGTAGCTGAATATCCATCCATACACCTTATTGACAGTTCCTCAGTGTCCCACCTTCCTGTTGCTGAATCTCCACTCATCTTGTCTGATTGACAGATCCTCAGTGTGCCACCTATCTGCTGCTGAATCTCCACCACCCTGCCTGATTGACAGTTCCTCAGTGTCCTACCTTCCTGCTGCTAAATTTCTGCATTCGTGGTATGAATAGCAGTTTCTCAGTGTCCCACCTTCCTGCTGCTGAATCACCACCATCTTGCCTGATTGACAGTTCCTCAGTGACCCTCCTCTGCTGCTGAATGTCTACAACTCTTCCTGATGGACAGTTCCTCAGTGCCCCATATTCCTGCTGCTGAGTCTCCAAATCTTATATGATTGACAGTTCCTCAGTGTCCCACCTTCCTGCTACTGTATCTCCACCCACACACTCTTGACAGTTCCTCAGTGTCCTTCCTCGGCTGCTGAGATCTCACCCTCTCAGTACAAGCTCCAGTTTTAGTCAGGCTGAGTGATCAGGGATTTAATACACTTGGAGATCCATTAATTTATGTAATTTGTATAGTGAAATCTTTTGACAGATCTGCTATGTGGATGCACAAGGAAACATTTAGAAGCCCTAAAAAGCTGATACCTGAGATCGCAAAATCCTCTCAGTAGCTCCCCTCTGTAGAGGTCTTGTCCCAGCTCTGTAATCTGACCCCATTCATAGAATAGGACTGGAAGGAGGTTTGTGTCATGTTTGGTCACCCAGAGTTACATTCAAAATCCTCCACATTTCTACAGTGTACTGATGTTCCGGTTCATGCTGTACAGTGTAAGGCCCCTTTCACATAGGCGGTTTTTTGAAAATGCGGCAGATTTACCGCATCTTCCGCCTAACAGCCGTACTTGCGGCGGCAAGTGCGGTTTTGCCAGTTGCGGCCGCAAAAAAAAAAACTCTGCTGACCGCGGTTTTTTTTTCCCCGCGGCCGCATCTGCCGCAACCGGTAAGACCGCACCTGACCGCAAGCCCCATAGACTATGCATGCCGCTGTTAGGTGGAAGATGCGGCAGATGCAGTAAATCTGCCGGATCTGTTGCATTTAAAAAATAAACGCCTATGTGAAAGGGTGCATAAGAGGGGTGGTCCACCTTTTTGAGGACCTCTTATATTCCCAAATATATTAAACTAAATATACTAAAGAAAATTGGGTTTTGTTAAGTTATGCAGTGTTTGCCTTCTCTAGCTTATGTGTCGTACAGGCTGCAGAATGTGTTAACTGAGAATCCATCAGTGATCTCCTTCTGAGGATCCAGTGGGAGAATTTCTGACCCTTTTATATGTCTCCTATTAGCTCCTCCCAGCTGATTTATGGCCCCATCAGGGTTCAATGTGGCGGGGAAACAAGACTGGAAGAGTCAAACAATGCTAAAAATCTGGGGACAACCCCTTTAAGGGTAGGTGTCACCTCTACACTAGTCTGCATTGTAGTTTGGAATGCAGCGCAAGACAAGAGCTATACAGTATATATCTTACATGGACACCTCCATGGCCATTTATTTTACCTAAATATGTGGATTTGTGTTGAAAATAATTTTTGCCATAGACGTTCTATGAGCAATTTTCACCGTTTGGCATCTATCTTCTCTTTGTTTCCTTTCCACATTGCTGTCTGCAGAATGAGTCCGCTATGAATCCACCAGTGAGTTGATTCTGACAGTTTGTTACTCTTTCATCTGTCCTAAATCAACTGAAAGAAAGGAGTTACAAACTCCCGTCAGAAAGAGCTCACTTGGGCTTTCATAGAAAACTCATTCAGCAGGCAGCAATACATGAAGGCAAACAGTGCAATTTTTTTTGTATATGAATTCCCAATTGCAAAACGTTTTAGCCCAAAATCCATGGATTGACGTAAAAAAGAGATGCCCGTATCCTTTAATAATGAAAGCTTACTCAACATTGTATAAACGTTTTGAAGTGTAAGAACTTATTTTTTTGTGTGTGTGCATTAATACTGACTACATATATACTATTTGCAAGGAGTGAATATTATATATATATATATATATATATATATATATATATATATATATATATATAATATTATATATTATATATATTAATGCATAGATTTGAGCTGGTATATTATTATATGGAGCTGGGATCCTGCCTGTCTGCTGCATTTTTTAGAGGGGTTATCCAGTCAGAAGAAAAGTCTGGAGTCACTCTATGGCTGTGCAGACTGCCATGTCCTGACAGCGTACGAACTGCTGGGTTGTGACGGCATGCAGACTGCCATGTCCTGACAGCGTACAGACTGCTGTGTCCTGACAGCGTACAAACTGCCGGGTTGTGACGGCGTGCAGGCTGCCAAGTCGTGATGGCGTGCAAAGTGCACACTATCACAATTCTATGTTTCCTGTTGGTTTGAGCGCTTATTTGACCATGTGCGAATTTTGACATTTGTGGTCACATGCCAACTAGACTTTCATGCTTCTCAATTCACTTATGTTGAGAGAAGCTGGGTGAGACTAGTCTGCATGTGACTGGAGGTACAAACATCATATACAGGGGAATCATGACAGTATACGCATAAGTGACTGCAGACTTTTCTTAGACCAGATAAACCTTTGAAAGGGCTTATTCCCACAATCAGTTTATCAAGTCCTTGTTATAGCCATACATTTCATGCCAAAAATTGTAGTGGATCTCGTCAATAAATGCCAAGACACCAGTTTACTTTGAGAGGGGGGTGTAATAAAATAAATACTTGTTCCTTCTGTGTACCTTGTTAACCCCATCATTGCCCAAGGGATCACAAACCAATGCAAGGTGTGAAGCCTTATTGTACTGGAGGCGGAGTATGCAAGGAAAGACTAAGGCTGTGTCTGCAGCAGCATCTGCCTCCTATCCCCACACTCTGTGTAAATCCTGGCCAGAATGGGTTAAAATGGAGCTATATAATAATCTCTGCAGGAGAAAAGTGTTAATGCGTTTCCTTTGTATAACATGGCGCCCTGTGACAATGTAACTAGTGTACCTTAGTATAAATAAAGAAATCTACCTTGTGTCTCCATTGTGTCGACTGCTTTACCTGCCAGCGCTCCGCACTCCTTTGCTTTTCTTTGGATTGTCCTATGTAAGGGTACGTCAACATCTGCGTTTTTGCAAATCCAACAGAATTCTGCCCTTTCTTGCAAAAAACGAACGCAGCACACTTGCAACAACATTGCGTTCTGTGCAATGCATTGCTATTGGAGGTCCGGACATGTGAGGTGACTTGTTTTCATCGCAATCCGGCACTAGACGAAAACCGCTGCTAACTGCGTATTTAAGACGAGCTTGAAGTGCCATATTTGCCAGATCGCGATGAAAACACGAAGTCACCGCACATGTCCGGACCTCCAATAGCAGTGCATTGCACAGAGCGCAATGTTGCCTCAAGTGTTCCACATCCAACTTTTTGCAAAAAAAGGCAGAATTGTGCCGGATTTGAGAAACGCAGATCTGAAAGTATCCAGATAGCACCGGGTGTGCACCAGGTGGCAGCATGCTGTACCTAGGGGGCGCCACATATCAATGTGAGGGTCTTCAATCAATGATTTTCATCAATCAGCAAAGATATGACCCCTCATTTCATGAAGTCCAAATAATGCTTAAAGTGGCAATCCAGAAAATTGAAAGGGACGTATCGCGTGCCATAAATATATTTTTTTGTCTAGTCTATTTCCCACTGTTGACCTGAATTTGATGTTTCTCTTGTTTTTGCTCCTATCCATTGCTGAGATAAGGCCTCCTCTTTCTGGTATGTAAATCTAGTCTTGTTAGCTTAGGGGGTGTGGTCATCAAGTCATCTCTGGGTGTCTGCATGAAGACCACACCCTCTTGGCTAACAAGACTAAGCTTACTGGGAGGATGGGGTCATATCTCAAAAACAGAATGGCACAGGGTAGAAAAAAGGAAACAAAGCGCTCCAGGTTCAGGAGAACAGCGGCGTTTACACGAGGTTATTGCATAGTTGTGTCAAGTGACACGTCCTCTTCACATTATGCATCATATCTAAGGCAGATTGCAACCCCCATAATGTCTTTGGCTTTGCAAAGGGTGTGGTTGTCACATTATAGTGTATTTGCTCAGTGGCAGCCAATGATAAATCAGTAACGTACACCTTCCATTCCCTCACTCTGCAGAGTCTCAGGGTATCCTATATGATGTACAGTCATGGTCAAAAGTATTGACACCCCTGCAATTCTGTCAGATAATACTCAGTTTCTTCCTGAAAATGATTGCAATCACAAATTCTTTGGTATTATCTTCATTTAATTTGTCTTAAATGAAAAAAACACAAAAAGAGTTGTCCTAAAGCCAAACATAAAAAAGGGGGTGGACAAAAGTATTGGCACCCTTAGAAAAATCATGTGATGCTTCTCTAATTTGTGTAATTAACATCACCTGTAACTTTCCTGTGGCACCTAACTAAACTAATCACACTTGCAGCCAGTTGACATGGATTAAAGTTGACTCAACCTCTGTCCTGTGTCCTTGTGTGTACCACATTGAGCATGGAGAAAAGAAAGAAGACCAAAGAACTATCTGAGGACTTGAGAAACCAAATTGTGAGGAAGCATGAGCAATCTCAAGGCTACAAGTCCATCTCCAAAGACCTGAATGTTCCTGTGTCTACCAGGGCTGTGGAGTTGGTAAATCAAACCACCGACTCCGACTCCTGAATTTCCCTGGCGCCGACTCCTTTGACTCCGACTCTGACTCCTTCATTCATGGCTCGTTTTTAAGTGATAAAATTATTGTAGGTCAATGGTAACATTAGGCTTTCATCATTATAATGACATAATAATAAAGATATTTAGATAGAACTTAATAATAATTCATAATAATAATATTCAGCACATTCTGCATTGAACTACTAGACCCAATTCATTATATATTTTAGGAGTCGGAGTCGGAACGTTCTCTACCGACTCCAACTCCACCAAAATGGGCAGCGACTCCGACTTCCACAGCCCTGGTGTCTACCGTGCGCAGTGTCATCAAGAAGTTTAAAGCCCATGGCACTGTGGCTAACCTTCCTAGATGTGGACGTAAAAGGAAAATTGACAAGAGATTTCAACGCAAGATTGTGCGGATGGTGGATAAAGAACCTCGACTAACATCCAAACAAGTTCAAGCTGCCCTGCAGTCCGAGGGTACAACAGTGTCAACCCGTACTATCCGTCGGTGTCTGAATGAAAAGGGACTGTATGGTAGGAGATCCAGGAAGACCCCACTTCTTACCCCGAGACATAAAAAAGCCAGGCTGGAGTTTGCCAAAACTTACCTGAGAAAGTCTAAAATGTTTTGGAAGAATGTTCTCTGGTCAGATGAGACAAAAGTAGAGCTTTTTGGGCAAAGGCATCAACATAGTTTACAGGAGAAAAAGAAGAGGCATTCAAAGAAAAGAACACGGTCCCTACAGTCAAACATGGCGGAGGTTCCCTGTTTTGGGGTTGCTTTGCTGCCTCTGGCACTGGACTGCTTGACCGTGTGCATGGCATTATGACGTCTGACAACTACCAACAAATTTTGCAGCATAATGTAGGGCCCAGTGTGAGAAAGCTGGGTCTCCCTCAGAGGTCATGGGTCTTCCAGCAGGACAATGACCCAAAACACACTTCTAAAAGCACTAGAAAATGGTTTGAGAGAATGCACTGGAGGCTTCTAAGGTGGCCAGCAATGAGTCCAGACCTGAATCCCATAGAACACCTGTGGAGAGATCTAAAAATGGCAGTTTGGAGAAGGCACCCTTCACATATCAGGGACCTGGAGCAGTTTGCCCAAGAAGAATGGTCTAAAATTCCAGCAGAGCATTGTAAGAAACTCATTGGTTACCGGAAGCGGTTGATCGCAGTTATTTTGGCTAAAGGTTGTGCAACCAAGTATTAGGCTGAGGGTGCCAATACTTTTGTCTGGCCCATTTTTGGAGTTTTGTGTGGAAATGATCAATGTTTTGCTTTTTGCTTCATTCTCTTTTGTGTTTTTTCATTGAAGACAAATTAAATGAAGATAATAATACCAAAGAATTTGTGATTGCAATCCTTTTCAGGAAGAAACTGAGTATTATCTGACAGAATTGCAGGGGTGTCAATACTTTTGGCCATGACTGTATATTCATACTGCAGAGTGTCAGACTATCCAATGAGCTGCAGTTTTGCATGGTCTCAATATATCTTTGTGATGTGATCAGGGCTGTGGAGTCGGTAAGCCAAATATCGGACTCGTCAATTTGCTCGAATCCACCTAAAATGGACACCAACTCCGACTTCACAGCCCTGGATGTGATTCAGTTTTTTTTTTTATGTTCTCTCTCCTGTCTCCTGCTTGTAAAAGGCTCTCCCTGTCAGCTCAGGAGTTAGGAAGCGCAGTATGAAACAACATCTTGTAGGATACAATAGAGATTCCCCACACACATAAAACAATCATAGCTAAAAGTGTTGGCACCATTGGAATTGTTGAAGTACCGTATTTCTCCCAGAAAATTCTTGCAATTACACATGTTTTGTTATACACATTTATTTTTTTCGTTCATGTTGGAGCAACACAAAAAGAGGCAAATTGGACATAATTTTACACACAACCCCAAAAGTGGGCTGGACAAAATTGGGGGTAAACTACTTTGTTTCAAGCATATGATGCTCGTTCACACTCACTTGTGGCAATTAAGAGGTGTGGGCAATATGAAAATCCCACCTGAAACCAGATGATAAAAGGGAAAAGTTGACTCAACTTTTGCATTGTCTGTGTGTGTCACTTTAAGGTTACCAGGTATTTTGGACGAAGTTACCGTCACACGGGGCGATGTTGCAAGCAACATCGCTGAAAAGTCCTGGGTTCATTGATGTTGAAGCGACATCGCAAGTGCATTGTGCCGTGTAACAGCACGATGCAAATGCGATAAATCGCTGGATCGCTGTTGACAGGTTTACCAACATGTTGGAAAACCTGGCGATTTTTGTTCCAGCGATCTGCTAACATCGCTCTGTGTGACACGGCGTTAACAATTTTGCAAACAATGTCGCCTATTCACAACATTGATACCTATTGCTCGCTGGGTTGTGCACAACCCAGCGAGCGATGGCTGTTACAACATCGTGGCTGCGTCGCTTACAACATCTCTCCATGTGACACCTCAGTAAGCGATGTTGGAAGCAAGCGCGCACCCGCAGAATCGCTGCCAACATTGCTTCAATGTTGCAACGTGTCACGGTACCTTTAGCATGGGGAACGGAAAGGGGAGAAGAGAACTGTCTTATGGACTTAAGAATCAAAGTTGTTGAAAAATATTAACAATCTGAAGGATACAAGTCCATCTCCATAGATTTTGATGTTCCTTTGTCGACGATGTGCAACATAATTGGTTTACAGCCCATGACACTGTAGCTAACCTCCCTGGACATGGATGGCAAAGAAAAATCGATGAAAGGTTGCAATGCAGGATAGTCTGGATGGTGGATAAGCCTCACTCAAGTTCCAAAGAAATTCAAGGTGTCCTACAGAGGGCATTAGTGTCAGCGCAAGCTAGCCGTCCACATTTGAATGAAATGAAATACTACGGAGAAGACTCAGGAGAGACCCCAGTGCAGTCACAGAAAAAAGCTAGATTGCAGTTTGGCACAATGTATGTGAGTAACCAAAATCCTTCCGGGAAAGCATTTTGTGGACAGATGAGACCAATATAGAGCTTTTTGGTAAAGCGCATCATTCTCCAGTTTACCGAAAACTGAATCCGGCTACAAAGAAAAGAACACCGGACCTACAGTCACACATGATGGAGGCCAGAGATGTTTTGGATTTGTTTTACTGCCTCTGGCACTGTGGGCCTTGACTGTGTGCAAGACATCATGAAAGCGGAAGATTACCATAGGATTTTGGGTGGCAATGTAGTGGTACGTGTCAGAAAGCTGGGAGTGCGTCCTAGATCATGAGTCTTCCAGCAGGACAAGGACCTTAAACATCAAGAAGCCTCAGAAATGGATGGAAACAAAGGGCTGGAGAGATCTGAAGTGTCAGCAATGAGTCCGGATTTAAATCCCATTGATCACCTGTGGAGAGATCTGAAAATTAGTGTTGGGAGAAGACGCCTCAAATATAAAAGACTGAGAGCAGATTATAAAGAAGAGGAGAAACTCCAGGTGAGAAGAAGCTTGTGGAGGATATAGGAAGTGATGGATTGCTGTTATCTATTTCAAATCCAATTTGAGTTTTGTATGAATTTATGTCCAGTTGTGGTGTTCCAATACGCACAAAGGAAATGAACAGGTGTATGACAACATATAATTGTGATAAGTTTCTGAAACAATTTCAAAGGTGACAACACTTTGGGTTATGACTGTGTATATTAGAACTAGGGGAAGTTTATCGGACCCCCTGCAGCACGGTCTATAGTAGATGTGATCTCTGATATCTCACACCCTGCAGCACGGTCTATAGTAGATGTGATCTCTGATATCTCACACCCTGCAGCACGGTCTATAGTAGATGTGATCTCTGATATCACACACCCTGCAGCACGGTCTATAATAGATGTGATCTCTGATATCACACACCCTGCAGCACGGTCTATAGTAGATGTGATCTCTGATATCTCACACCCTGCAGCACGGTCTATAGTAGATGTAATCTCTGATATCTCACACCCTGCAGCACGGTCTATAGTAGATGTGATCTCTGATATCACACACCCTGCAGCACGGTCTATAGTAGATGTGATCTCTGATATCTCACACCCTGCAGCACGGTCTATAGTAGATGTGATCTCTGATATCACACACCCTGCAGCACGGTCTTAGTAGATGTGATCTCTGATATCACACACCTGCAGCACGGCCTATAGCCACGTCACACACACAGATATTTGTGCAGATATTGTTCACAGATCTCTGGTTGCAGTGAAATCATGGACACATTAATTCATTTATATACAGCCACAAAATGCAGCAATGTATCCATGATTTCACTGCAACCAGAGATCTGTGAACAATATCTGCACAGATATCTGTGTGTGAGACTTGGCCCTATAGTGGATGTCATCTCTGATATCGCACACCCTGCAGCTCCGTCTATAGTAGATGTGATCTCTGATATCACACCCTGCAGCACGGTCTATAGTAGATGTGATCTCTGATATCACACACCCTGCACCACGGTCTATAGTGTATGTGATCTCTGATATCACACACCCTGCAGCACGGTCTATACTAGATGTGATCTCTGATATCACACACCCTGCAGCACGGTCTATAGTAGATGTGTTACCTGATATCGGAGCCCCTGCAGCACAGTCTATAGTAGATGTGTTACCTGATATCGGACCCCCTGCAGCACAGTCTATAGTAGATGTGTTACCTGATATCACACACCCTGCAAACACGGTCTATAGTGGATGTGATCTCTGATATCACACACCCTGCAGCACGGTCTATAGTGATGTGATCTCTGATATCTCACACCCTGCAGCACGGTCTATAGTAGATGTGATCTCTGATATCACACACCCTGCAGCACGGTCTATAGTAGATGTGATTTCTGATATCACACATCCTGCAGCACGGTCTATAGTAGATGTGATCTCTGATATCATCACACCCTGCAGCACGGTCTATAGTAGATGTGATCTCTGATATCACACACCCTGCAGCACGGTCTATAGTAGATGTGATTTCTGATATCACACATCCTGCAGCACGGTCTATAGTAGATGTGATCTCTGATATCACACACCTGCAGCACGGTCTATAGTAGATGTGATCTCTGATATCACACACCCTGCAGTCCGTCTATAGTAGATGTGATCTCTGATATCACACACCCTGCAGCACGGTCTATAGTAGATGTGATCTCTGATATCACACACCCTGCAGCACGGTCTATAGTAGATGTGATCTCTGATATCACACACCCTGCAGCACGGTCTATAGTGGATGTGATCTCTGATATCACACACACCCTGCAGCACGGTCTATAGTAGATGTGATCTCTGATATCACACACCCTGCAGCACGGTCTATAGTAGATGTGATCTCTGATATCACACATCCTGCAGCACGGTCTATAGTAGATGTGATCTCTGATATCGGACCCGCTGCAGCACTGTCTATAGTAGATGTGATCTCTGATATCACACACCCTGCAACACGGTCTATAGTAGATGTGATCTCACCAATCAGATATTTGACATAAACTCTGTTTGATAAAACCTGTTTTTAAGAGACCCTTAAAAGGGTTGTCTTTGAATTTTCACAACTGTGTATTACAATCCTGGGATGATCAGATTATATCTTCAAATGACTGGTTATGCGATAATTCCTGGCTGTGTGACATTATAGATGTGATTGATCTGTGTGCCCCGTCCTTTACGGCAGTGTTCAGGACCCTGTGGCTTTGAAGGCTGTTGTGACTTGTAATTTTACAAAACCTTGAAGTCACAGATGAGACCACTCACTGCCTTCGAGGATGATGGCGGAGACTTATCTCTTGTTTTGTACTATATATACCGAGAACAATGTCTTCAGTTGTTACTGTATCCTAATGATGTATCTGCTGCATTAATGTTATATATTGTTTATTCACATATGATTATATAGATTGTTTTATTGTACTTTAAAGGGCATGTCCGCCTGACATATACAGTGCCTACAAGTAGTCTTCAACCCCCTGCTGATTTAGGTGGTTTGATAAGATGCAAATAAGTTAGAGCCTTCAAACTGCAAACGAGAGTAGGATTTATTAACAGAAGCATAAATCTTACAAACCAAAAAGTTATGTTGCTCAGTTGAATTTTAATAAATTTTAAACATAAAAGTGTGGGTCAATTATTATTCAACCTCTAGGTTTAATGTTTTGTGGAATAACCCTTGTATGCAATTACGCTAATAATCGTCTTTTATAAGACCTGATCAGGCCGGCACAGGTCTCTGGAGTTATCTTGGCCCACCCTCCATGCAGATTTTCTCCAAGTTATCTAGGTTCTTTGGGTGTCTCATGTGGACTTTAATCTTGAGCTCCTTCCACAAGTTTTCAATTGGGTTAAGGTCAGGAGACTGACTAGGCCACTCCAACACCTTGATTTTTTTTCCCTCTTGAACCAGGCCTTGGTTTTCTTGGCTGTGTGCTTTGGGTCGTTGTCTTGTTGGAAGATGAAATTACGACCCATCTTAAGATCCTTGATGGAGGAGCGGAGGTTCTTGGCCAAAATCTCCAGGTAGGCCGTGCTATCCATCTTCCATGGATGCGGACCAGATGGCCAGGCCCCTTGGCTGAGAAATATCCCCACAGCATGATGCTGCCACCACCATGCTTGACTGTAGGGATGGTATTCTTGGGGTTGTATGCAGTGCCATTCAGTCTCCAAATGTCACGTGTGTGGTTGGCACCAAAGATCTCGATCTTGGTCTCATCAGACCATAGAACCTTGAACCAGTCTGTCTCAGAGTCCTCCAAGTGATCATGAGCAAACTGTAGACGAGCCTTGACATGACGCTTTGAAGGTAAAGGTACCTTACGGGCTCATCTGGAACGGAGACCATTGTGGTGGAGTACGTTACTTATGGTATTGACTGAAACCAATGTCCCCACTGCCATGAGATCTTCCCGGAGCTCCTTCCTTGTTGTCCTTGGGTTAGCCTTGACTCTTCGGACAAGCCTGGCCTCGGCACAGGAGGAAACTTTCAAAGGCTGTCCAGGCCGTGGAAGGCTAACAGTAGTTCCATAAGCCTTCCACTTCCGGATGATGCTCCCAACAGTGGAGACAGGTAGGCCCAACTCCTTGGAAAGGGTTTTGTACCCCTTGCGAGCCTTGTGACCCTCCACGATCTTGTCTCTGATGGCCTTGGAATGCTCCTTTGTCTTTCCCATGTTGACCATGTATGAGTGCTGTTCACAAGTTTGGGGAGGGTCTTAAATAGTCAGAAAAGGAAAGGATAATTAATCCACACATGTGAAGCTCATTGTTCTTTGTGCCTGAACTACTTCTTAATACTTTAGGGGGACCAAACAGAATTTGGTGGTTTGAGGGGTTGAATAATAAATGACCCTCTGAATTAACTTTTAACGCTTTAAAAAAAAAAAAAAAAAATCTTTTTGGCTGCAGTGCATTTCCCACTTCCAGGCTGATCTACAGTCCAAATGTCACAATGCCAAGTTAATTCCGCATGTGTCAACCAGCTAAATCTGCAGGGGGTTGAAGACTACTTGTAGGCACTGTTATATATATATAAAACCTGTAAGATTGATGGATGTCACTTTGTGCCTGCATGGTGACTGTTATGTACACAGTGACTGCTCCAGCAGAATAGTGAGTGCAGCTCTGGAGTATAATACAGGAGGTAACTCAGGATCAGTACAGATCGTAATGTAATGTATGTACACAGTGATTGCACCACAAGTGGTGCAGCTCTGGTATATACAGCAGTATAGATCAGAGTAATGCATCTACCAGTGACTGCAGAGATAGTGAGTGAGCCGGATAATACAGAAAAAGTTATGTATTTTAAATATTACTCTGGTTTTCATCTGTAAAGTTCTGGACATGCCCTTTAAATCTGATCTGCACAAAGAAATTGCAAGAGGGGTCTTGACTTTCTGAACTTGCTCTCGGGAGGGGGGGGGGGGGGGGCGCATGTTATAACCTTGTATAGAAGTGTCTGCTTTCTCTGTACACGTGATTTATGATAAGTCATGAGCTTTTCTGTTTGGGAGTGTGGAAGATACCAGAGTGCAGTTAATACTGATGAAGATTTGACGTAGCCCCCTCCCTTTCCAAGTCTATCCTCTGGGTAGGTGGTAAAATCTCAATCACTCTGCATGTATATACATTTCGGATACATCTTTTGCATGTTGTACATGTAGGAGTGGTACAATTTTGACTTTGATCTTTGCCTTTCTATATAACATGCAGAGTCATTCAATATTCTCAATAAAGTCTGTACTCAGGACGTTGAATTTATCAAATCTCAGCTATAAAATGAAGACTCAAATCCTGCATGTAAGGTGTAACCACAGCCTGTAATCCGGCCCGGGGGGTTACACGGCGGGCGCCGTAGTCAGGATCGGCTTGTCAATATTGTACTTGACCCTTGTATCTTCTGCACTGAGCTAATGTCACTGTACTGGATGTAATTGCTAATATACACCGCCAATTCTGAGGTCGACTGCCATCATCGGCCGCATAATGCACACAGCGCCCCCTTCTGGAATATTATTTGGCATTGGCAAAATTTTGCAGTCGAGGATCAAAATGTTTTCACATTACCGGAAACAGCAGTTTAGTTCCACTCCCACACATGTGACCTAACCGATAAGCTCCCACAATGCAGTGTTTTGCAAAATGGAAACCAGCAGAATCATTGCAGTTTTTCTTTGTTTACGACCCGTCACGGTTCAAGTCCAATGAACAGAACGAAAATGTGCAAAATACAGCTCCCGGATGTACTACAACCCCTAAGATGTTAGAGATGTTTGTTGGGTCCATCCCAGTTGCAAGAAGTCGCCATCCTCATGGCAGTGACTGGAGTATATCAAATAATTTCACTCCATCAGTTCTGATGGTTGTCGCCCTTTCAAAATATCTTAGTTGGCAATGGTTATACCGTTCGTTTCCTGCGGGGAAGCTGTAGGCAAGAATAAAGTCCAGTTTTTAAATTATTAGCATTTACATTCACCAAAATCTAACCAAAAAGTTTCCTCTAACTTTATCAATCACAACACGCCAGATCTAGCAGTTCTGATGGATGATGCCCTTTATAAAGATCTCTTAGTTACTGTGGTAATACCTTTTGTTTTCCTGCGGGGTAGCGTAGGCAAAAATAAAGCCCAGTTTTAAAATTTAAAGGGAATCTGTCGGCAGGGTTTTGCTATGGACAGCACGCTGTAAGGGCTAAAAAACAAAAATCAGCTGTGCCTCTTTTATCAGTGTTTGTGCTATTGTTAACTTAAACTAATGGCTTTATTATCATGTGATTATTATTACAGGACTACAGTGTCACATAGATAGCAAACTGACAAGCCCCCTGCTGTGATTGACACCTCACTGTCAATGTACAATTCTATAGAGCCTGGTGTGGGTGGGGGCAGCTCTCCCAGCTCTGCTACATCCTTAAAACTAAATTCTTAGTGTGAGAATGGTTGCAGCCAGTAATCTGTGAAACATTGTTGGGTTCAGGGTTTCTTTGCCTACATTAAAGGGAAACTGTCGCCTATTTTAACCCTCCCCAACCTATCACTACCTGACCCTGAAGTTTCCTACTACATTACTAACCATCCCTGTCTGACCTAATAGTGAATTATAAAAGTGGAATAAAGCGGTTGTATAAACTTACATATCCACTATCATGGGTGGGTAGTTTCCTGGCTGTTTGGTCATGGTTACTCTCCAGGTGCTTCTCGCCTCACTCCCTCGTGCGCATTCACTCACGCGCTGCTGATTTACAATTCCTGCCTCCTTCTTCTGAGTTTGACCCTTTCTGGCCGTGGCGCGTCATTTCTGGTCTGGTGCATTGTGGGTGTATTGAGTGTACCGGCCAGTTTCGGAATGCACACTGCTCATGCTCTGGAGCTGGCCTGTAAGCCAATACACCCCCACTGCGCAGGACCGGAAATGACGCTCAGACGGCAGTGCGTTATCACTCGAAGGAGGAGGCGGAAATTTGAAATCAGGGCTCGCTTATGAATGAATGATCACACCTTACTGGGGTGTGATTGCAGCTGTGAGGCAGGGGAAGAGCAGACCCAAAGAGACTGCCCACCCGACTGGACAGCCATCTTGGAACACCCACACGACGGTGGACATGTAAGTTTATAAACCGCTTAATTCAACTATTGTAATTCACTATTAAGTCAGAGAGGGATGGTTAGTAATGTAGTAGGAAGCTGCAGGGACAGGTAGTAATAGGTTGGGGGGCTAAACTAGGTGACAGATTCTCTCTAAGTTGCTGTCAGATTAGGTAGCAAAAACCTGCTGACAGATTCCCTTTAATTATCATTTTCATTCACCAAAATCTAACCAAAAAGTTTCCTCTAACTTCTTTACTGACTATTCCCCAGATCTGAAGTTATACCTTTTGTTTCCTGCGGGGAAGCTGCAGTTTTGAGATTTGCCTGTTCCACTAGAGCTGTCAGCACTACAAGTTCCAGTCTGTAGTTTGCTCGTTAGTATTGATCATCTATTTGGCCCTAACTCCCCCGAGGTGCCAGTATTGTGCAGCCGTGGCGGTGACCTCGGAGTTGGTGGTATTAACATCATGTTCTGTATTGCACTAATGAGCCATGTCATATTCCTTGTGTCCATGTGCTTTCTTATGTTCTGTACTGAGGCACTGTGGGCGTCTTCATTATTTATTCTATGTAACGAGCTTTATGAGGCCTCGTTTTGTGTCTGACCTGATGGGCATTGCGTACTAATGAGAACAGTGTCAGTCAGAGGGGACACATGATGTTGGGTGCATATGGGGGGTCTGCCGTGCATTGACTAGAGACCCCCCCCACATCATAGACCCACAGAACGTGCTCCTCTTATCTATGCTCACAGATTACTACGGTTAATGATAAAATGGCGACTTTTCCTCCATCATTGTTTGTGCCATAGCGATGCCAATAAAATGTAAATGCTGTATTATGAACTGTCAGGACTTTTCATCATTAGATTTCTCTCCATGTTTAAGATCTCTGCTTGCTGTTAACAAATGGAAAATATCTAGTATGCAACTAAAGGCTGAAGGGGAATATCCGGATTCTCTTGATGTATTTTACCCACTTGGATAAGTTGTAGAAAATTCTCTAGACTGTGGAGCGATTACTTTTATAGAAGTTGTCCTCAACTTTTACAGTTTGGCTTAATTGCTCACCTTTTCTGGCCTATTAAATGGAAAAATATAACTACATCCTGAAATGTCAAGGTTACAGCTCATCAGCAGCCACTGATTGGCTGCAGTGGTCACATAACATCTATCACTTAGGAAAAGGAAAACTGTCCAGATATAGGCAACTGTACCAGCCCAATAGGTGAGCATGATGGGGTTTCTTTTTCTCATTTTGTTTTCTTTTCCGCCTTACTTTTACTATATAATCTGAGAGCAGCACAATGTAGTGGCAGAGACCCTGATTCCAACGATGTGTCTCTTACTGGACTGCTTGGTGTAATTTTGATGTAATTCCTGGTTTTCCTTTTGCAGATCTAGCAATGCTCTGAATGCTGAACTTTGTATAACTCCACCCACACCACTGACAGGCAGCTTCCTGTGTGTAACTCCCCCCACACCACTGACTGGCAGCTTCCTGTGTGTAACCCCACTTTCACAACTGACTGGCAGCTTCCTGTGTGTAACTCCCCCCACACCACTGACTGGCAGCTTCCTGTGTGTAACCCCACTCTCACAACTGACTGGCAGATTCCTGTGTATAAGTCCACATATACCACTGATTGGTAGCTTATGGGGTATAACCCCACCCTCACAACTGGCAACTTCCTGTGTATAACCCCACCCACACCTGACTGGCAGCTAGCGTTGTATAACTCCGCCCACATTAGACTGGCAGCTTGCGGTCTATAACTCCACCTACACCACTGACTGGCATCTTCCTGTGTATAACCCCACCCACACCACTACCTGGCAGCTTTCTGTGTGCACTGTACATTGACGGCAATTTGCCAATCGGATGGCGGTGGGGTTTCACAGGTTAGCTTGACTGGCTTGTTTTGACCCCTAGTCCTGCAGTGATAATCTCCTGCTGATAAAACACTGATTGTATTGAAGATACAGCATACAGTGTAGTAACAGACACATCACTGGAATTAGGGTCTCAGCCCCTATATTATGCTCATCTCAGATATAATAGAAAAATTTGCTGCAGATTGCATTTAAAACTGCTTCTTTAAGGTGTTTGGACAACCCCTTTAAAGGGATTTGCCAGAATTGGTCTATCAGTGTGTTCCTGATTAGTAGAGAGTGGATTTCTAGCACTCCTACCAAACTGCTGATTAAAAGAGCCATAATGATCCAGAAAGCGTCCACCCTTTCATAGTCTAAAGGGGGTGTCACACGCGTCAATATCGCCTGCACGATATCGGCTGCACGTGACGTTGCAGCGATATTGACGCGTGTGACATACTGCATCAACCAGCGATAAATCGCTGGTTGATGATCGCCAGGTTTCAGAACCAGCTCTGAAACCTGGCGATTGTCGCCCGGTGGACACGCAGCATCGCTGCGTGTGACACCGGGAGCGAGCGATATTCCAGCTCCCAGCGCCTGTCACAAGCGCTGGGAGCTGGTATCCAAGGTAAACTGCGGGTATCTAGGCAGCGCGCGCTGCCTAGATACCCAACGTGTACCTTAGTTACCAGCCTCCTCCGCTCACCCGGTGTAGCACAGTACCGCCATGTAGTGCCCCCACACAGTAAGTAGCACAGTACCATGTAGTGCCCCACACACAGTCCACCCATGTAGTGCCCCATACAGACAGTACCAGCATGTATTGCCCCACACACAGTCCTCCCTTGTGTGTCTCTCACCGTCACGGGCTGCTCGTGCAGACTGCCACAGAGAAGCAGTGATCTCCCGGGTTGACGGCTCCTGTCAGCACCTGGTGCAGATTCATGGTCCAGCGGCCGCATAGAGCCGGGCACACAGCGGCTCAGCAGCACATCACACTGCCCGGAGAGTCCGCTCACTGTCACTGCCGGCACTGCAGTGAGCGGAGGAGGCTGGTAACTAAGGTACACGTCGGGTATCTAGGCAGCGCGCGCTGCCTAGAGACCCGCAGTGTACCTTGGAGACCAGGCTGCTCCCGCTTCCAGCAGGCTGGCAGCGGGAGCAGGACATCGTGGAAACGATATTTAAATCGTTTCCATGATGTCTCTGGTCAATTGATTGCTGGTGAGTCTGTCTGTGTGACAGCTCACCAGCAATCAGCAGTCAATGTCGCCAGCGATCAGATCGCTGACGACATTGACGCGTGTGACACCCCCTTAACAGGCACCGTGCTTATCCATTCAGTTATCTTAATCCCATTCAGATCCCCGCCCCAAATGTTCTTCCATTAAAGGGAACCTGACCCCTAAAAATCAGCCCCCAGACCATTTATACCTGTCCCTGCACCTCCAGGAATGCATTGTAGGCATCCCTTAGTGTAAAAAATGGTATTTGTAAAGTGCTTTTATTACCTTGCTTTCTGGGCTTCTCAGTGCTTGAGAAGTCACATAGGGCGTTCCCTGCGGCTTCTCAGCATAGCCTGCAGATCAATTATTCTGTGCAAAGTTCTAGATCAACCATTGACTGACGGCAAACAGAGATCTTGAAAATGGCGTGGAGACAAACTCCAGCATCTAAGCTCACTTCTCCCTGTTGGTTCGGTGTCTTCATACATAATGCGCCATATTGTAGTGCATCGCTGGAGACAACATCTCCCAGAATGGGCTACACATGGGTACATTATTACAGCATTGGTGTCAGAATTATGAATGCTGCTCTGGATGCGACTTACTCAAGGTGTAAAGCGCTGCTCCTAATCGGAGCTCCACCTGTGTAGAGGCACTTTGGGCTTTACTAGAGTGTTGGTCATGTGCTTTTCTTTGGCGGTGTATAGTGTGATACACCCCTGGGTTCACCGTATACTCCTCTCTCGTTACAGACGGTCCACCCGTTGTCACCCATTATGACATCTCCGACACAAACTCCGACCCAGAGGTGTTGAACGTTGACAACATGCTGGCAGCCACAGTGGTCAAGGAGCATAATTCTCTGTCCAAGCAGGAACCCCTGGCATCATGGCGCACGAGGGGGCTACTTGAAGAACTCAACGCCGATTCTGGTACATCTGTGGCTTTATTTACTGGGTTCACCTATTGATTACCATTTTTGCCTATTAGGATACTTAGATGTCACTTGGGGGGCTTGTTGCTTAGGTAGGGAGAAGAGCGTCTTGGGGTGACCAGTCATTGTGATTATAGACTTCCAATATGTCTCCCAGGAGCTTAAATGTTGCTCTTATACCCCTTTCTCACAATCCTCAAACTGAAGCTTTCCTGGTTGTTGGACAACTGGCTGTAGCAGAAGCTCTCCTCCCCCCCCCCCCTTAACTTGTCAAACAGAAATGGAAAGGGTTACAGCTGGCGTGAGAATATTGCATCTGTCAGGGGCAGAATATTTAGACTTCCGGATGTGTTATGCTTTATGGGTGTGCCGCCTCCCTCTGGAATCACCTGCGGGAGGTGATGAGTTTCAGCTTTATTAGATGGTCAATCACCTCCATGATTTATTGTCCTCTGTAGCTCCCGACAGGCCAGATTCACGCGTTACAGCCTCTGGTCTGACTAAGAGGCTGCTCCTTATATGTGAATACAGTCTGAAAAGGGAATTCACATCTGAAGCTCTTAATAAGGGGCGCTGACAGTATATGCCACCAATGTGTGATTGTAGGGGAGCGTTCTGCTCTTGGGAGAACAAGGAGCAGGCGAGCATTTCACAAACTGCAGTGGAGAGGGCTGCATGAATGGACAGGACACCCATATGAAGATTTTATGAAATGTTTTACCCATGCCAGACTCCCGATCAATTTTCCCCGGTAAACAATGTCAAACACTGGGTGTCATGTACTGCGCCCCCCTCCGTGTAACCAAACCAAATACTAGGTTCCTCCCCATAACATGCCAGGCACATGGTTACGCCCATTCTACCCCTCCTCAACAGTGTCAAAACTCCCCCAATAAGCTTGATATCCTTTGGTCAACAGAACAGTGTTGATCTGTGAACCTTATTGCCTCCAATAACTGTGCCAAATTCTTTATGCCACTTAGTGTCTCCCATAACAGTGCCAGACTCCCAGGACCACTCGGTGCCTCATGTAACCAGTGCCAGACTCCCAGGACCACTCGGTGTCTCCCGTAACGGTGCCAGACTCCCAGGACCACTCGGTGTCTCCGTAAATGTGCCATACCCCAGGACACTGTGTCCTCTGTGTAACGGTGCCAGGCTCCCAAGACCACTGGTGCCTCCTGTAAGGTGCCAGGACTCCAGGACCATTCTGTGCCTCCTCTAACAGTGCCATACTCCCAGGACCATCGTGCCTCCTGTGACAGTGCCATACTCCCAGGACCACTGTGTGTCCTATAACTGTGCCAGACTCCCAGGACCACTCGGTGCCTCCTGTAATGGTGCCAGACTCCCAGGACCGCACGGTGCCTCCTGTAACGTGCCAGCTCCCAGGACCACTCGTGCCTCCTGTAATGGTGGCATACCCAGGATCACTCGTGCTCCGTCGTGCTCCCAGGCCTCCTGTAATGGTGCCAGACTCCCAGGACCACTCAGTGCCTCCTGTAATGGTGCTAGGCTCCCAGGACCATTGGTGCCTCCTGTACAGTGCCATACTCCCAGGACCATTCGGTGCCTCCTGTGACAGTGCCATACTCCCAGGACCACTGTGTGTCCATAACTGTGCCAGACTCCCAGGACCACTCGGTGCCTCCTCTAACGGTGCCATACTCCCAGGACTACTCTGTGCCTCCTGTGACAGTGCCATACTCCCAGGACCACTGTGTGTCCTATAACTGTGCCAGACTCCCAGGACCACTCGGTGCCTCCTGTAATGGTGCCAGACTCCCAGGACCACTCGGTGCCTCCTGTAACTGGTGCCAGACTCCCAGGACCACTCGGTGCCTCCTGTAACGGTGCCAGACTCCCAGGACCGCTCGGTGCCTCCTGTAACGGTGCCAGACTCCCAGGACCGCTCGTGCCTCCGTGACAGTGCCATACTCCCAGGACCACTCTGTGCCTCCTGTAACTGGTGCCATACTCCCAGGACCACTCTGTGCCTCCTGTAATGGTGCTAGGCTCCCAGGACCACTCTGTGCCTCCTGTAAACCCCGGTGCCATACTCCCAGGACCACTGTGTGTCCTATAACTGTGCCAGACTCCCAGGACCACTCGGTGCCTCCTGTAATGTGCCAGACTCCCAGGACCGCGTGCCTCCTGTAACGGTGCCAGCTCCCAGGACCACTCTGTGCCTCCTTAATGGTGGCATACCCGAGGACACTCGTGCCTCCGTAAGTGCAGACTCCCAGGACCACTCGTGCCTCCTGTAATGGTGCCAACTCCAGGACCACTGGTGCTCCTTAATGGTGCACTCCCAGGACCACTTGGTGCCTCCTGTACAGTGCCATACTCCCAGGACCTCGTGCCTCTGTGACAGTGCCATACTCCAGGACCACTGTGTCATAACTGTGCCAGACTCCCAGGACCTCGTGCCTCCTAAGGTGCCATACTCCCAGGACTCTCTGTGCCTCCTGTAAGTGCCATACTCCAGGACCACTTGTGTCCTTAATGTGCAGCTCCCAGGACCACTGTGTGTCCTGTAATGGTGCCAGACTCCCAGGACCACTCGGTGCCTCCTGTAATGGTGCCAGACTCCCAGGACCACACGGTGCCTCCTGTAACGGTGCCAGACTCCCAGGACCGCTCTGTGCCTCCTGTAATGGTGCCAGGCTCCCAGGACCACTGTGTGGTCCAATAACTCGTGCCAGCCTCCCAGGACCACACGGTGCCTCCTGTAATGGTGCCAGACTCCCAGGACCGCTCGGTGCCTCCTGTAATGGGCCAGGTTCCCAGGACCACTGTGTGCCTATAACTGTGCCAGACTCCCAGGACTACTCTGTGCCTCCTGTAATGGTGGCATACTCCCAGGACCACTCGGTGCCTCCTGTAATGGGCCAGGTTCCCAGGACCGCTCGGTGCCAGACTCCCAGGACCACTTGTTGTCAGGTTACAAGTGTCAGGAAAGAAAAGCTCCTGAATCAGGATTTTTCTAAATGCCGCAGAACGTTGGCTCTGTGACCTGCATCTGCGATTGTTAGTGTTAGTCGGTAATTGTTTTACTTGTTCATATACATCGGTCCTTATGTTGTTTTCTTTTTCCTGCAGGTCATATAGATTCAGGGCTGCCATCCTGTGATAAATTGCCCCACGGAGGTGAACAGAATAATGATGAAATTAATATTGCATCTTCTGGCAGCGAGGTGGAAATTGTGGGGGTGCAGGAACAAGCCAGGTACGTCCGTTACTATAAACCCGCGGGTAATCCTTCCAGTAAATGGTCATTTTTTTGTATTAAACCACCAACAATGTTATTTATATCATGTAGTGTTCGTTAATAACCTGTTTTTATTTGTTTTTTAATCATTGTCTCATCCCAAAAAAAGTATTTGATACTTGCATATCTTCATTAGCTAGCTGACCAAACAGTCATACAGTCATCCGGCTGGTTGACAGATACTAGTGCATCTCAATGAATTAAAAATATCATCAAAAAGTTCATTTATTTCAGTAATTCAATACATGAAGTGAAACGCATATATTATATAGTCATTACACACAGAGGGATCTATTTCATAGTGTTCATTTCTGTAAATGTTGATGATTATTGCTTACAGCCAATGAAAACCCAAAGGTCATTATTTCAGAATATTAAAGTAGGGAGAATGAAGGGTTAAAAACTGTGCTGTTGTATACCATGAGACATCAAAGGGTGAATATCGATTTATTAAACAACGTGTTTCAGGGCTCCCAGAAACAGACCAATGTGATATTTATTTTTGCTGATATTCTAATTTATTGAGATGCACTAGTATGTCACTGAACTTGTAGCAAGGCTGAATGCTCTGTATAAAGGACCTGTGTGATGTCACGACTGTGACTGTATTGGCCGGAGGTAAGCCAAGCTAAATCAGGTCTATGTAGATTTAGCTCCGCCTAATATAGTCACATGGTCATGACATCACGCAGGTCCTTTATACAGAGCATTCGACAAGTTCAGTGACATATCTGTTAACTGACTGTATGACTGTTTGCCCAGCTAGCTAATGAAAATATATAAGAATCTAAAATTCTTTTTGGAATAAATACAACAATTAAAAAAAAAAAGTTATTAATGAAGACTACATGATCTAAATAACATTGGGGGTGGATTAATAACCAAAAAGGTAATGACAGGTTTCCTATAAGGGCACCTTTACACGTGGCAACTTTTCTAGGAATTTCACTGGCAACTTACTGGTTGCCGTGAAATCATGGACACAACCAGTATAGTGGGATCACTGGAGCTTGCATTAACATAAGCAAGGCTTAATTAGGCAGCAGCTGAAAAGTCTCTGGGATTGCTGTGCTTCCAATCTCTATGGTACAGGATAACTAGCTGACTAAGGTTACAGACCTAGCGCTTGCCTTCACACTTATTTAGGTAGGGAAGACTCTTCCCTACCTAAATAAGTGTGAAGGCAAGCGCTAGGTCTGTAACCTTAGTCAGCTAGAAATCATGGACACAATGTGTCCATGATTTCACTGCAACCAGTAAGTTGCCAGTGAAATTCCTAGAAAAGTTGCCGCGTGTAAAGGTACCTTAAAATGATCTGATGGTGACTACCTGGAGCCACCACTGGGGGGGGGGAGCTCATGGCATGCAGATGTAGTATTGGATCCAATGCATGTAGATGTCTGCACAGGGGGTAATGCTGCCATGTGTTGTGCATCCTGACAGGTTTGTCCATCCCCGGGGGGGCGTCATACAGAGTGTGTCTTCCTGGAAGCACGCCGCCGGCTCTCAGTACCACAGCTCGCACCAAACTCCGTCATGGACAAGCGTCAGCACCCAGCAGAACTGGACTTCACCCCAAGAAGTAGTGGACCTAACGCTGGACGAGGATTCCAGGCGCAAATACTTACTGTAACATTGACCCCTCCCTGGGTCTGTCCTCTCCTCTACCCCGCCGCACAACCGTCTCTTGTGAAGTCTCCGTCGCTCTCTTCCAGGAGGCCAGAAACACGTCTCAAATTAACGAGCTCATGGGTAACTTTATTTTATCGTTCATGGCGCGGCCGGCCAAATTGCTTCCTGCCCTCACCATTGAAATACCTATCCCCCAAAAAACACGAGATAAAGCACTTTCCTTATTTAGGGTTTTTTCCTTCCCTCCCCCACCCTCGTTTTATTTTTGTGCATAGTTAATTTAAATACTTTGATAAAAAAGTAGAAAAAAAATAATATATGCATAAGTATTTATACTATATCCTCAGACCCGGAGAATGACACTGAGATCCGGCAGAGAGGAAAGCCGGGTCAGGGGTGTATCTACAAGCCCGATTCCAGTGGGAGGTAGCCATATCTACACTGCCAGTAATGACTGGAGGAACGATAGTCTGGACGCAGGACTGACAAAAATGGTCGCCACCGGGACAGATTCGCTGGAGTCACCTGACTTCAGATAAGAGACGGAACCTGTAGCTTGAATTAAGTCGCAAGCACATATGCTGTCACCGCCGACGTGCAATCACAACCACTATGACCTTGGACTCGCTGCCCCTATGTTTGACGGAGACAATGTAGTATTGATCCGATTAGAAAACATCCCTTTAAACGATTGCTCGGATAACAATTCCTACAGTATGTACATGGGTAATAGATGCTTAACAAAACCACGTGGAGCCTGAAATTAAAGGGAATGTCCATCGCTGTCAGAGTACACCTATGTATACAGTCATGGCCGAAAGTGCTGGCACCTTGAAATTGTTCCAGAAAATGAAGTATTTCCATAACATTATTGCATTTACACATGTTTATTTCCTTGTTGTCCCCCTCAACTTAATATTTAGTTTCCCCAGCCTCTCCCCATAGACTCCACAAGCTTTTGGCCTCTTCTTTATAATCTGCTCACGGTCTCTCATATATGAAGGCGTCTTCTCCGTTCTCTCTACAGGTGATCCAGGCATGTGCCCAGGACCGCTGCAGTCACCACGAGGAGATCTAACCAATAGTGGATAGAAATGGTGTATACGCCGCGCTGGGATCAGTCAGTGCACAGCCAGTGGAATATGATGGAGATTTATCTTCCGCGTTTCAGAGTCCAGCCATGCTCATTCTTCAGGTTGTGATTTTATCTGAAGACAGAGCGTGTCTGGACTCTGAAACGTGTAATAAATAAATCTCCATCATATTCCACTGGCTGTGCACTGACTGATCCCTGACAGCGCAGCGTATACACCATTTCTATCCACTATTTGTTAGATCTCCTCGTGGGGGTTGCAGTGGTCCTGGGTACATGGTTTGAGTTGTGACTCCCACAAGCCCCTCAGGTGAGCCTCTATTTATTGCCTTGATCTGATCATAGATAAGACCCTTTTTGCGCCGTATCTCTTTAATATTCCACAGGTGATCAATGGGATTTATATCCGGACTCATTGCTGCCACTTCAGATCTCTCCAGTGCTTGGTTTCCATCCATTTCTGGGGCTTCTTCAAGTATATCTGGGGTCATTCTCCTGCTGGAGACCCATGACCTAGGACTCACACCCAGCTTTCTGACACTGGGCACTACACCTAAGATCCTTTAGTAATCAGATATCATAATGTCTTGTATACAGCCAAGGCCCCCAGTGCCTGCAGCACAGCTTGAATTCTTTGGAACTTGATTGGGGTTTATCCACCATTCACAGTAACCTGCGTTACAACCTTTCATCAATTTCTGTCTGCTCTCCACATCCAGGGAGATTAGCTGTAGTGCCATGGGTTGTAAACCTCTTGATAACTTTCTGCACTTTGGACAAAGGAACTTCAAGATCTTTAGAGATGGTTGATATTTTTCAATGATTTTGGTTCTCTAGTCCTCAGACAGTTCTCTTCTCCTCTTTGTTCTTTATGCCTAGTGTGACACACACAGACACACGATGCAAAAATTGAATCAACTTCTCCCTTTTTATCTGGTTTCAGGTGTGATTTTTATATTGCCCAAATCTGTTACTTGCTGCAGGTGAGTGTGAACAAGCGTCACATGCTGGAAATAGTTATTTACCCACAATTTTGGCCAACCCATTTTTTAGGGTTCTGTGTGAAATTATGTCCAATTTGCCTTTTTCTTTCTGACCTTTTGTGTTGTTGCAATATACATGATGAAAATAAATGCGTAAATGCAATAATTTTCTGGGAGAAATACTTCATTTTCTGGAACAATTTCCAGAGTGCCAACACTTTAGGCCATAACTCATGAAAGCGAATCGAAGTACCCATGGAAATGGGTTCCCCTCTGTTTTGTGCTCTGGAGCTGTATTCACAATTCTGCTGGTTGACCCTTAGGTGATTGCTGTTTCCCAGAAGAACAAGTCACCAGGACAGCAACCTGTCACTCCGTCTGTCAGAAAAATAGATGACTCTTGTCATTCTTTGACAGCCACAGATTGTCATGGTACACTAGGAGTTTTGGAGCACTGCTGGAAATGAATGAGCTGAAACTGTTTAGAGATTTCAGCTCTTGAGTTTTCAGAATTGTGAGTGCAGCTCTGAAGTGTAATACAGTCTGTTAGTTATGTTTCCCCATGTGAGGTGTATCATAACTACTTTGGCAAGCAGCATGATCAGTTTACCAGTCGTCAGCCCCGTCGCCGCCCTTCCGCTGCACCAGATGCCCCTCGTGCTGTAGTTTGGACTAAACTTGTGTAATGCACAGCCCCAGGTTTCAATAGTTGTGGAACTGCGGTAACAATGTCCTCCAGGTGGGGAAATTGCAGACTACAACCTCAAGCCATAGACCATGGGAGGTTCCGGTTGTCTAAAAACCTCAGGCCTGTTAGATCCTGATTTTTGTTGGTGTCTTCAGGGGCTTGTACACTCCTAGAAGAAATATATAAGTAATACCCATAGCTCATGACGATGACCACTTTATAATATTGAGATCTTAAAGGGCTGGGATTTTTCAGTCGGGTTGGTGGGTTTAAGTGTCAGTGATTTTCACTGGTGGTTTACTCAATTTTGCCCAAACAAGAGCACTTCTTGGCGGATATAGCGCCTCTGCTGCCCCCGCCGATCCCTGTTCATCTATCTGTCAGAGACTAGAAGGGCCGGAGTCTACAATAAGGGGATGCATCTCTTCTGGGGACCCTTGAGAACCTGGTTGCAGGTGTTTCATTTCCCTGCAGCGCCTCCAGAGGGGAAATGAAGCATTACATGGTGCTTGTTGATATTAGCAATCTGTCCGTGTAATGCATGGATTTGTCAGGTCCTCCAGAGAGAGACAATCTTAATATCCGTTCTCCGTTCTGGCTAACACATGAGGGTCCTGAATATGAGTTTCCCCCCCAATCAGCGGAGATAGATTCTTCATATTTCACCAGTCAATCTGCCACATCTACCATACCTGTGCCTGCTCCTCTATTGCTCCCATGTTCCCCAAACTTTAACAGAATTCCTGACGTTAGCCGAGAACGGTTTGCTTCATCTGCCAAGCCTGCTCTTGGGCTATATTGCCCCTTGAGCCTGGCGCCATGTTTGTGCTCACCCATTCCCTCGACAGACGACGGACGACGGACAGATCTTCTGATTGGTGCATTGTGTGACGACTGCACGGTTTGGCAATGTGCACACAGAGGCAGTGTGGACACTGTTTTTTGGGGGGTCTTTTTCCCTTTCAGGATTTTTACATGTTTTAGTGTTCATTTTAATTTTTTTTTAACTCTTAAGACACTACTTTATATTCATTGTAAGAGATTATAGTAGACAAGCGGAGGCAATCACTGGATCTACACGGGGGCCGGATGACTACAGAAATGTTGCCCGGCTGTTACTTTTTATTTTTCTTTTATTTTAAGCCTATTTTATTTTAATATTTTACGTTTTTTTGAGTGCCTGTTTGGCTCTAAGGTCAATGCACGTAACAGTTCTGTGGATGTGCGGCCGGAGGGAAGCGGCCGTCTTGTGGAAAGACAAGACACAGACCATTGATTTCTTACATGTTAAAAAAAAAATTGCCGTTTTTGTTTTCCTTCCTATATACAGGGCCACTCTCGTCCACCGGCTTTAGGTTGCCATTGCAGCTCATCCAAGTGAAAGAAGGTCTGCAGCTGCAATACCAGACAAAGCCTCTGGTTAAAGGTGGTGCCCGTTTTATCTTTACAGACCTTATAAAGAGGGGGTTTATAGGTAATCCCCAAAACTTGTATGACAGATCTGTCATCTACTTGGGTTGCAAAAATCCCAAATTTCCCTAATTTAAATGAATTGGCCAAATTTATCAAAACTGTCTAACTCTTAGTGCAAACTTAGACCAGACGGTCTTAAAATACGCCGAGCACTCCTGTGGTTTTTTTTTTATAGAGGAGCTGCTGCCACACATCTCATCCGGTGGCTTTTCTTTGGGAGGACAAGGCTATCGACATCAGCCAGAGAACCCATACACAATAGACCAGGGGCCGCCAACAGTGCGGGTTTTCAAGATTTCCTTAGTATTGCACAGGAGTTGAAATCATCACCGGTGCAGGTGATCACATTGGCACCTGTGCAATACAAAGGAAGACCTGAAAACCTGCACTGTTGGCGGCCCTTGAGGCCTGGAGTTGGGGACCTCTGCGTTAGACTGTCAGCCAAACCCTGCAATATTGGTGGGTGCAGCTGATGATAATATGTGTGAGAGTCTTAAAGGGGTGTTCTCCAGTTTAATAAATTATCCCCTATCTGATAGCTGGTGATCTGACCGGCATGGCTCACACTGATGTCAAGAATTGGGGCTCTTCAGAGCCCATGCTGAATGGAGCAGTGGTCAGTCATGGGCACTACCTGTATTCAGGGCACCGGAGATTTCAGAGTACTGCGCCACTCCTATTAGATTGACTCATTGTGCACTTGATCCACCTCCTCTATGTCCCTTGGGGTCAGTGGCGGTCATGGCTGTCGGATCACCAATGATCAGAAAGTTTGGACTGGAGACTACTTTCAAACTTGAACCCCCCTCTACGTTTTCCCCACCTTAACGCTGGCTTGCTTTGCGCCAGATATGTTTGTCACAATTTTAATTTTAATTAAGTCATGCCGAATAGGACAAGACGTAAAAAGTGTCTAAAACGCATGAATATGGTGCAAGTCATTAGACAATTTTTTTTTTGTGTATGCAAATAATGCCATAAGTCTGCCTCTGTATTTGACGGCGATATTTTTGCTCCTAAATGGATCCCAGTCTGCACTATGGCGGCCTCCACAGTCCTGATCAGCAGAAATGGAACAAGGGGCAATGTGGGTAAAAGTTGGGTCACAGCAACCAATCAGATTCCGGCTCGTGCTGCCGTGGTCCGCACTCTCATTTCTCGTCTCCTCGCATTGTTTGCCGTCCCTCCAGTCTCCAGACTGGAGCCCCGCTCTCATGCCTGTCAGATCAGTTGTATATTGGCTTCTTTCACCATTTCAGGAAATTTCGAGGATAAGTTCCCGTGTGTCGTGCCCCATAATCACCCGGGAAATAACTAAGGAGGTTATAAAGTATGAAATTCACAATGTGCTTTGTTTTTGTTTTTTGTTTGTTTTTTTTTTCCTTTATCCGTTTCCTCAGTTGTATTATTTTCATTAGTTTTGGTCGTTGGGGCAGGGAGGGGAGATAATAAGAGTGTTATTATAAATACATATATTTTTTGGTGCGAGATGAGAACTTCTGTTTTTGAAACAAGTCTGTAGAATAAAAGTTACAACTATTTTAAGACCGAATAAAATAGAGTGAATTATTTAAAGAAGGTTTCTTGTGGTTATTGGGGCACGTGGGCCGTCGTAGACAAATCTACCTGCGGATGACCAAGTCCAAAGTGTAAATCACAGGTACGTACAGTGTTATACTTGTATCTTTAACATGGAAGTAGTAAAGTTATGTTGTATATATGTGGCAGTATTATGGTAGTTATATTCTTGTACATAGGAGCAGTATTATAGTAGTTATATTCCTGTACATAGGGGCAGTATTATAGTAGTTATATTCTTGTACATAGGAGCAGTATTATAGTAGTTATATTCTTGTATATAGGAGCAGAATTATAGTAGTTATATTCCTGTACATAGGGGTATTATTATAGTCGTTATATTCTTGTATATGGGGCAGTATTATATACAAGAATATAACTACTATAATACTGCCCCATATACAAGAATATAACAACTATAATACTGCCCCCTATGTACAAGAATATAACTACTATAATACTGCCCCTATGTACAAGAATATAACTACTATAATACTGCCCCTATGTACAAGAATATAACTACTATAATACTGCCCCCTATGTACAAGAATATAACTACTATAATACTGCCCCCTATGTACAAGAATATAACTACTATAATACTGCCCCCTATGTACAAGAATATAACTACTATAATACTGCCCCCTATGTACAAGAATATAACTACTATAATACTGCCCCCTATGTACAAGATATATAACTACTATAATACTGCCCCCTATGTACAAGAATATAACTACTATAATACTGCCCCTATGTACAAGAATATAACTACTATAATACTGCCCCCTATGTACAAGAATATAACTACTATAATACTGCCCCCTATGTACAAGAATATAACTACTATAATACTGCCCCTATGTACAAGAATATAACTACTATAATACTGCCCCCTATGTACAAGAATATAACTACTATAATACTGCCCCTATGTACAAGAATATAACTACTATAATACTGCCCCCTATGTACAAGAATATAACTACTATAATACTGCCCCTATGTACAAGAATATAAACTACTATAATACTGCCCCCTATGTACAAGAATATAACTACTATAATACTGCCCCCTATGTACAAGAATATAACTACTATAATACTGCCCCTATGTACAAGAATATAACTACTATAATACTGCCCCCTATGTACAAGAATATAACTACTATAATACTGCCCCTATGTACAAGAATATAACTACTATAATACTGCCCCCTATGTACAAGAATATAACTACTATAATACTGCCCCCTATGTACAAGGAATATAACTACTATAATACTGCCCCCTATGTACAAGAATATAACTACTATAATACTGCCCCTATGTACAAGAATATAACTACTATAATACTGCCCCCTATGTACAAGAATATAACTACTATAATACTGCCCCTATGTACAAGAATATAACTACTATAATACTGCCCCTATGTACAAGAATATAACTACTATAATACTGCCCCCTATGTACAAGAATATAACTACTATAATACTGCCCCCTATGTACAAGAATATAACTACTATAATACTGCCCCCTATGTACAAGAATAAACTACTATAATACTGCCCCCTATGTACAAGAATATAACTACTATAATACTGCCCCCTATGTACAAGAATATAACTACTATAATACTGCCCCCTATGTACAAGAATATAACTACTATAATACTGCCCCCTATGTACAAGAATATAACTACTATAATACTGCCCCCTATGTACAAGAATATAACTACTATAATACTGCCCCCTATGTACAAGAATATAACTACTATAATACTGCCCCCTATGTACAAGAATATAACTACTATAATACTGCCCCCTATGTACAAGAATATAACTACTATAATACTGCCCCCTATGTACAAGAATATAACTACTATAATACTGCCCCCTATGTACAAGAATATAACTACTATAATACTGCCCCCTATGTACAAGAATATAACTACTATAATACTGCCCCCTATGTACAAGAATATAACTACTATAATACTGCCCCCTATGTACAAGAATATAACTACTATAATACTGCCCCCTATGTACAAGAATATAACTACTATAATACTGCCCCCTATGTACAAGAATATAACTACTATAATACTGCCCCCTATGTACAAGAATATAACTACTATAATACTGCCCCCTATGTACAAGAATATAACTACTATAATACTGCCCCCTATGTACAAGAATATAACTACTATAATACTGCCCCTATGTACAAGAATATAACTACTATAATACTGCCCCCTATGTACAAGAATATAACTACTATAATACTGCCCCCTATGTACAAGAATATAACTACTATAATACTGCCCCCTATGTACAAGAATATAACTACTATAATACTGCCCCCTATGTACAAGAATATAACTACTATAATACTGCCCCCTATGTACAAGAATATAACTACTAAATACTGCCCTATGTACAAGAATATAACTACTAAATACTGCCCCCTATGTACAAGAATATAACTACTATAATACTGCCCCCTATGTACAAGAATATAACTACTATAATACTGCCCCCTATGTACAAGAATATAACTACTATAATACTGCCCCCTATGTACAAGAATATAACTACTATAATACTGCCCCCTATGTACAAGAATATAACTACTATAATACTGCCCCCTATGTACAAGAATATAACTACTATAATACTGCCCCCTATGTACAAGAATATAACTACTATAATACTGCCCCCTATGTACAAGAATATAACTACTATAATACTGCCCCCTATGTACAAGAATATAACTACTATAATACTGCCCCTATGTACAAGAATATAACTACTATAATACTGCCCCCTATGTACAAGAATATAACTACTATAATACTGCCCCCTATGTACAAGAATATAACTACTATAATACTGCCCCCTATGTACAAGAATATAACTACTATAATACTGCCCCCTATGTACAAGAATATAACTACTATAATACTGCCCCTATGTACAAGAATATAACTACTATAATACTGCCCCCTATGTACAAGAATATAACTACTATAATACTGCCCCCTATGTACAAGAATATAACTACTATAATACTGCCCCCTATGTACAAGAATATAACTACTATAATACTGCCCCCTATGTACAAGAATATAACTACTATAATACTGCCCCCTATGTACAAGAATATAACTACTATAATACTGCCCCCTATGTACAAGAATATAACTACTATAATACTGCCCCCTATGTACAAGAATATAACTACTATAATACTGCCCCCTATGTACAAGAATATAACTACTATAATACTGCCCCCTATGTACAAGAATATATAACTACTATAATACTGCCCCCTATGTACAAGAATATAACTACTATAATACTGCCCCCTATGTACAAGAATATAACTACTATATACTGCCCCCTATGTACAAGAATATAACTACTATAATACTGCCCCCTATGTACAAGAATATAACTACTATAATACTGCCCCCTATGTACAAGAATATAACTACTATAATACTGCCCCCTATGTACAAGAATATAACTACTATAATACTGCCCCCTATGTACAAGAATATAACTACTATAATACTGCCCCCTATGTACAAGAATATAACTACTATAATACTGCCCCCTATGTACAAGAATATAACTACTATAATACTGCCCCTATGTACAAGAATATAACTACTATAATACTGCCCCCTATGTACAAGAATATAACTACTATAATACTGCCCCTATGTACAAGAATATAACTACTATAATACTGCCCCCTATGTACAAGAATATAACTACTATAATACTGCCCCCTATGTACAAGAATATAACTACTATAATACTGCCCCTATGTACAAGAATATAACTACTATAATACTGCCCCCTATGTACAAGAATATAACTACTATAATACTGCCCCCTATGTACAAGAATATAACTACTATAATACTGCCCCCTATGTACAAGAATATAACTACTATAATACTGCCCCCTATGTACAAGAATATAACTACTATAATACTGCCCCCTATGTACAAGAATATAACTACTATAATACTGCCCCCTATGTACAAGAATATAACTACTATAATACTGCCCCTATGTACAAGAATATAACTACTATAATACTGCCCCCTATGTACAAGAATATAACTACTATAATACTGCCCCCTATGTACAAGAATATAACTACTATAATACTGCCCCCTATGTACAAGAATATAACTACTATAATACTGCCCCCTATGTACAAGAATATAACTACTATAATACTGCCCCCTATGTACAAGAATATAACTACTATAATACTGCCCCTATGTACAAGAATATAACTACTATAATACTGCCCCCTATGTACAAGAATATAACTACTATAATACTGCCCCCTATGTACAAGAATATAACTACTATAATACTGCCCCCTATGTACAAGAATATAACTACTATAATACTGCCCCCTATGTACAAGAATATAACTACTATAATACTGCCCCCTATGTACAAGAATATAACTACTATAGGAGCAGAATATATAGTAGTTATATTCTTGTACATAGGAGCAGTATTATAGTAGTTATATTCTTGTACATAGGGGCAGTATTATAGTAGTTATATTCTTGTACATAGGGGCAGTATTATAGTAGTGATATTCTTGTACATAGGGGCAGTATTATAGTAGTGATATTGGTGTACATATAGGCTGGTATTGTAGTAGTTACAATGCCTTGAAAAAAGTATTCATATCTCAAGAACGTTCACGTTACACCCACAGACCCCTCTAGTCTGAAACACTTAAGGCCACGTTACACACACATATATTGGTCACAGATCTCTGGTTGCAGTGAAATCATGGACACATTGGTACATTTGTATACAGCCACAAAATGTAACAATGTGTCCATGATTTCACTGCAACCAGAGATCTGAGACCAATATCTGAACAGATATCTGTGTGTGTAACATGGCCTTTAAATAAACTCCTGCGTGACCCAATATGTCTAGAAGTTACCTAGTTAGTAAATTGCATCCATCTGTTTGTAATTTATTCTCAGTATAACTTCAGCTGTTCTGTGAAGGCCTCATGGTGGGTTTACACGCCGCGATATCGGCGTCCAACTCCGACAAAAAGTCACGTGGGTCGCGAGTTGGAGCCGATATCGGGTGCGCGTTGTACGGTTTCAGTGTACAACGCGATGCTGGAACGATGCCAAAACGATATCGGAGTTGAATAGCAAAGCAAAGCTATTCAACTCCCCGATATCGCAAGGCCGTTGTACCAGCATCGCTGCGTGTGACAGCCCAACTCCGATCTGTACTCGCACCTCAACCATTAACTCCCATGTTAAATGGTCGTTACTGGGTTGGTGGGCGTACACATCGGAGGGACGTTGTTTCCTGATATCGCAGCGTGTAAACAGGCGATGCGATATCGGGAAAAGGGCTGAAAAAATGCGCGCTCCCGCGCCGTTGCCTCCGATATCGCGGCGATATCGGGACGTGTAACCCCACCATCAGGATTTGTTTGTGAAATGAAGAATCAAACAGCAGCATGAAAACACCAGACAGTTCAGGGATAAAGTTGTGGAGAAGAGTAAAGGAGGGCTAGGTTATAAATAGCCTGGTCTCTAAACATCTCATGGTGCACGGTTTTATTCCAGCATTAAAAAAAAAATGGAAGGAGTGTGGCATAACTGCAAACCTACCAAGATTAAGACATGGCCGTCCACTTGAACTGACATCCAGGGCCGCACCGTCCATTGGACAGTGTGAGCCTGTCATTCAGGCGGCAAGAGGCAGGGGGAGCGGCAGTGCAGAAGGGGGCGGTTCCTCATGCACATAGAGTCCCCCTGTCATGGCGCCGGCGGCTCAGCGCAGGTAAGCGGCGACCCGCCGGATCACAACTGAAGGGGCGGCAGCGCTGGGCTCCACCAGCACCCCCCCCCGGACCTCGCCCGCTGCTGGAGGGACGGCAGCGCTGGTTTCTGCCAGCACCCCTGCCCCCCACCCCCCGGTCATCACCTGCGCGGCTCAGGCGGCAGTGGGGCTTGGTGCACCCCTGCTGACATCCCTGAAGGAGAGCACTAATTATAGAAATAGAGAGAGGCTCCTGGTCACTGGAGAAGCCCTCAGGGGAGAGAATCTGTACACAGGAAGACTATTGGGCCGGAGACACACTATGCGAGATACTTGCATGACTCACCCGAAACAGCTGCCAAGCCTCTGGACAGGGAGCACTGTCAACTCCATGTGTTTCTATGGAGCTGAACGCAGTCCTGTCCAGAGAGACTGCGGCCGTTCCATGTGAATCGTGAGTATCTCGCATGCATCTTGCATAGTATGTCTCCGGCCTTAGCCATATACTCCAGAGTTCCCCACTTCCGGTCCTCAAAGCCCCATGAATAGTGCTTGGTTGTAAGATTTCCTTAGCATTTGACTATCACCTGTGCAGGAGATTAAATAACGAAATGTCAAATGCAAAAAATGCACTGTTGGTGGGCTTTAAGGACTTGAGTTGGGCAACACTGGGTATACTCCACTAATCTGCCCTTTATGGAAGATTGGCAAGAAGAAAGCCATAAGAAGATCCATTTGCAAAGCTGATACACATCTCCCAAAAGACTTGCAGCGAAAGGTGGTTCTACAAGGTATTGACGCTGGGGCTGAACACAAAATTTCACAGTCATGTGTTTCAGATTTAGAAAACCAGGTATCGTTTCCTCTACACCTCACAAATACTTGAGCTTTAGTGTTGGGAAATCACATACAATCCCCCAAAAAATACATTCAGGCTTGTTGGCAATGTGGAAACGTTCACCGGCTCTAATCCATTTTCAGGCCTTGTATCTTGTCTATAGCAATTATATTCTTATAAATGAAAGTACCTATAGTAGTTATACAGTCAATCGCAGCATCGTCATATAAAACAAGTCTCTCTTCGGATTTTTTCTCCCTGTGGATTTAACACTTAGAACAGATTTAAAGATAAAAATAAATGTATTAATTATTCATAATGAGTTTCTCTGCCAAGTTCCGCTCATCGCCCTGATCTGAGAATATCCTCCTTCAGAACAGATTCGGTGCTCTGGTTTCACGCTGCGAGTCACCAAGGAGATGGAGGAAATCAAAAAGGAAGATCTGTATCCCATCTTCTGCTATCTAAGCCTCGGCCCAGATATTATGGAATAAATCGTATGCTTTCCCGGAATATTGAAGTGTTCACGATACAAACCATAGATCTACACCACAAGAAAATATGGGTTTAGTTTTGGATTCTTGCCCCAAAACTGACAACCTGGAAGAGGTGACTATTGCATCCCCCTGGAGAGCAAAGTGCAGCCAAACTCAAAGGGACTGTACTTTTGTAGAATCGTTAACCATAGATACTTGGCCTTGTTAACTCAGTGACGTAAATGAGAAGGGACCATATGGTATATGGCCTTGTCTATCACTCCACCCATCTCTTCGTTCTGGAAGTGACATTAGACTCATCTGCATTAATCCAAACCTCCCACTACCAGCTCCAAGACTTTTCCCGAGCTGCACCAATTCTCTGGAATGCTCTACCCCAAGACATTAGGTCTATCCACAACTTACATAGCATCATTTGATCCCTAAAAACACATCTTTTTAGGCGGCCTATCATGATCCTAGTCAACGTCATTTAGACATAGCCTCTCTGCTCCACTAGTCTCAAATGCATCACAAATAATGGTTAGTGGCCATTTATGCGGCTCCTATCTGTTCACCATCTCCTCACATTGACTATACCATCATTGTAGTCCCTGTACTTTGTGTCACCCCCCACCTCATTGTAGATTGTAATCTTTATGAGCAGGGCTGTCATTATTTTGCTTTAATTACTGTATTTTTTTTTTTATAACTGTTACTTATGACTGTATATGAACCTCTGAATTTTAAAGCGCTGCAGAATATGTTGGCGCTATATAAATATTATTATTATATGGCACTGTGTATGGTGCCCTCTTCTCCAACTATGGGAAGCTAGGAATATACTTCTTCAGAAACCAATTACTGAGGATGGTGAGAAAGATACACAGGACCCTGATCCAGCGGCCACCAGACATGAGCCTGGAAACCTCCGACCTGCCGCCATCAGAATCCAGAAGAGGCGCTGAGGATTCCAGCAGCTGGGAGGAAGTTTGTAATGATCTTTTTGATAATCTCTACCACTTATCCAACTCCTGTCTTTGTCTTCAATGCATGCTCAAACAACGAGCCTGCATCTTTTCCCGCACACGACAGCTAATTAACTCTGCCATCATGTGCCTTTAATAAAAAAGAAAAAGCGCAATGGCGTCTTATCTGGGGTATCGGGTGACACCTGGGAGCCAGGGGGAGCTCACCTGGACAGGTAAAGCCTGGTATACACAGCTGTCGCAGCCCAAGTGTTGTGGATACTTAGATGAAAGCAGGTTGGGGTGGAACGGGTTAATGCCACGTTGCTGTTACATTATAGATGAAAGTGAAATCTTCAAACAATGTGGTTTTATTCGACACGTTTCGGAGTAACCTTCATCAGGAACCTCACCTTTCCTGATGTGATGTACCTGATGAAGGTTACTCCAAAGCGCGTTGAAAAAGCCACATTGAAGATTTCACTTTCATCTTTAATACAACAGCAGCGCAGCATCAACCCGTTCCATTCCAACCTGCTTTCCTCATGTGCCTTTAAGGCTATGTTCACACCTAGTGTATTTCCCGTGCTTTTTTGCGGACGCGATTTTTGCCGCATTTTGCAGTCGCACTATTTAGATTTTGGTAAAAAAAAAAAACAAGTGCATTCACAAATAGCGTTTTTTTACGTCCACATTTTTCCCCCCAGAAGCGCAGGAGGAAGTGATGTCACACGGTGGCCGAAATAATCCTGTTCCCGTGTGACATGTATGTGTCCTTTCACTTTAGCAGTGTATGTACATACACTGCTAAAGCAACATAAAGGAAAGCAATGGTAAGAAAGAATAAAATACTCGCCTCTCTGCTGACTGTTCCGGGATGAGAGGTGTCTGTCCGATCACTGCAGGACCTGAATCAGCTGACCTACGGAAAACCGATCAGCTGATGTGTCACCTGACAGCATCACCTGAGCGGTTTAAACTGCCCGCCAAAACCAATCGGTTTAAACTCTCAGCTGATGATGTCAGGTGACACATCAGCTGATCATTACAGGCCAATCGGATCATTCAGGTCCTTGCAGTGATCGGACGTCTTCCCCTCGGGTCCCAGGACTGCCATAGGAGAGGTGAGTATTTTATTTTAAATACCTTTTGTTCACTTTTATTTCGCTTTCACAGTGTATGTAGATAAACTGCAAAAGCGAATCTACAGCCCCAACATATCACATGGGGAAACACAGGATTCTTCCTCACCCCCATGTGACATCACTTCCTCCTGCGCCCGCGCTTATGGGCACTGGAATAGGTATTGTCTGAATGACAATGCGTATTCCAGCTCCTTATAATAGCGCCTATGGCGGAAAGCATGCGCTATTAAGCATAAAGAATTGATGTTGATTCTTTTTACGCGTGTGCTTTCTCCCTCAAAAGCGCAGCGTCTGAACGGCAAAAGTGAAAATCCATTCACTTTGCTGGGAAACGCAGATGCGCTTTTGGGGTAAAAAAAAAATCGAGAAATACGCTACGTGTGAACATAGCCTAACAGCTACAGGTGCAGTGAAGCTATTAGCTACTAAATGCTGCTGTCAAACTCTGACCGCAGCATTTAACACTTGCTAGCAGTTAGGCTTGTCATTCCATGTGCTCATTGGCTCACCTGTGATGTGATCGCAGGGTGCCGATGGGATGCCAAGCCAGCCGGGGTTCTACTAAAGACCTCTGTGTCTGTCATTACGATCTTCCTGTGAAAAACAGCCAAGACCTGGCGGTCATAGCAGATCTTGATTTTACATGTACATAGCACAAATGATCGGCCAATCGCAGCTTCACATCTTGTAAGGTGACTATTAAATACAATAAAAAGTTTAAAAAAAATTATATGCATAAAAATAATAAAAAAACAACAACACAGGTTCATCACCCTCTTTTACCCCTTTAAAACATTTTTTTTTAAATACACATATTTGGTATTGCTGTGTTCATATAAGTCCGGTCTATCAAAATCTTATACATAAAGATAAGTGTATATGTGTGTGTTATAGCTCTCCACATAGCCACACCCACTTCACAGCCTCCATCTTCACATATCTTACCTCCTCCACATAGCCTCACCCCCAGCACTATGTGGAGGGGTGGGGGTGGCACTATAAAAGGTACGAGGCTACCGGGAGGGATGGGCTGTGTAGGGGCGGATCAATGAAGAGACAGGGGCAGGGCTATGATACATACACACACACACACACCACACCACACACACACACACAACACACACACACACACACACACACACACACACCACACACACACACACACACACACACACACATACATTACCATACATGGGCCACATTATCATATATATGAGCATTACGACCACATATGGGCATTACGCCCAGGGTCTACAGGGTCATCTGATCAGTAGATGGCGTGAAACAAACCTGCCAGAATGATGTATTTTTGCAATAAAATGATCAAAACAATGCAGTTATTCCAAAATGATATCTGTTAAACACATCAACTCAGGGCGCAAACCTCAGCCCCAGATCCCGAAAAATGAAATGGAACTCGGAAAATGGTGACACCGGCAATATGTTTACATTTCTTTTTCCCAAACAAAAAAAAACATGTTTGGTATCTATGTACTCGTACTGATCTGGAGAACCGTATTGCCAGGTCAGTTTTACCATATAGTGAACATGGCATATAAAAAAGAAACAATTATAGAATAAAATTTTATTTGCAATTTCAACACACTTCGAATCTTCTCCATCTTTCCAGAGCATCACATGATGAAATGAATGATGGTGTTCTAAAAGGAAAACTCGTCCTGCAAAAAACTAGAAGGAAAAATAAAAAAGTTATGGCTCTTGGAAGAAGGAGGGGGAAAAACGAACGCAAAAATGGAAAATCGCAAGGTAGTGAAGGGGTTAAGACTCCATGTTGGTGTTCCCTGTGGTTGGAGGCTGAAACAACTGCACCGTGACAGTAATAAAGTGATCACAGTCAGAGACGGAGTATCGATCCCTGGCAGCGTCGCCCATCCCCCTTCTTCCGGGAGGTTACATTGATTCCACTATAATGATGTGACGAGCTTCGTCCCTCAGTCTCTGCAATGCAGATCTGCAGCCAGAAGGATTCCCGTTATGTCACAAGCAGAAGCCGCCCTGGCACAGTCTGACGACAAAACTGGTGACCCTGCCAGCTACGCAATGTCTGAGAATGCAGCCATCCGGTATATCCAGAGTTCAGACCGGTATCCTGGGTCTCAGTTTTCAATAAAGTTGACAGCAAGCAGAGATCTTGAAAGCAATGAGTAATGAAGGGGAGATTTATCAGTAAATGGTGCACTCTACATTTGTGCCTTTACACTTTTATGCCAACCTTGAAAGAAGGGGATTATTGGTACTCACCGTAAAATCCTTTTCTTGAAGCTTCAATTGGGGGGGACACAGCAAGTTCTTCCTGTGTCCCCCAACGAAGCAATAAAGAAACAGGTGTGACCAAGGAAGCAAAAAATATGTACATTAAAGTCGTCTTACCAATGAAGACCCATCAAAAATTATCTGGCATAAGGCTGGTTTCACACTGCAGGATTTTCCCTGATCAGAGTCCATCGTTTGTGTACCAAAACCAGGAGAGGAACCTGCAGAGAAAAACTTTAATTGAAAGATTGACACCTGTTCTGAGTTTTGCAGACGCTATTGGTTTTGGCACACAAACTGGATGGAACCTGATCAGGAAAAAAACTGCAGTGTGACACCAGCCTTACAAGAAAAAATAATTGACAATATTCAAAAAGTTGCAAATGAATCAAGTGAAAATGTCTGGAAAGCTTAAATGGGCAAACTAGTATAAAAAAGCAAAAACAGAAACATGTATACATAAAAAGTGATGTTCAAAGAGACACAATTGAAAAGAAGAAGAAAATGGAGCAAAACACAAAACCGGGGAGGATAAAAAAGGCGCAAAAGCAATGATGAGTCGGGGCGGCAATCTGTGAAAATGTTATGTGATATCAGAGTTGCATATTTCTTACTTTTATTTTTGTGTGTTTTAACTCATTACTAAAGTCTGTCTGAAAGTGAATAGGGAGAGGAGGGGGATGCAGCTGCAGTTCCTTTATGAGGCTGCATGCTGTGAGAGGGGAGGAGGAGCCGTGTTCTAAGGCTGGAAACACACTATCCTACTTACATGCGGGTATCTCAGACGAGACTCGGATCAGTGACCCTGAACAGCCTCTCCCTCTCTGGACGGGAGTGTCAGCTGCTTGTGGTTTTGTGCAGTATCACACTCCCGTCCAGAGAGGGAGAGGCCGTCTAGGGTCACTGATCCAGTCTCATCCGAGTCTCGTCCGAGAGACTCGCATGTAAGTAGGAGAGTGTGTGTGGCGCCCCGCAACGAGTGCGTCACAGGAGGGTATTGCATCCCATACTGAAGATGCAATATTCTCTGCCCCAGTAATGGCATGGTTAACCTCAGAGCTCCAACACCACATGCACCACTTAGAATAGAGGGCCAATCAGGTCCTGGTGGGAGGAGTGTAGGTGTGTGTGTGGGTAACTTAGGAGAGGGAGTAGGAGTCTGGAAAGGAGTAACGTAGGAGAAGCAGGGCTCTGCAAAGTTCTGTGCGGTGCAGCCCTAAAACCACCTACCGGCTGGCACCATTAAGCGGTGACCCAGACCGGAACTCGGGCAACCGCCAAACAGGTCCAACTATACCCGTGCCCAAAATCACTGGTTCCGAGGCGAGCAGACGTCCACCGCCGCTCAGCAAACCAGAGTGAAGGAATCGCTTCCGAGGAGGCACCTCACCACAGCTGCAACTTAGTTGTCTTGCCAGCAGGGACTCACCACTGGGACACAGGACCTTCAGTCAGAATTTGGCTAGGTACCACTCAGAAGTCTCCCAAGTAACCTGACCTGGTACGCTAAGACAACACCGGCAACCAATACAGAACAGTTAGGAAAAGGAGCAACACTGCGGAGCTCTGAACCAACACCAGTCATTGCTGGGACCACCCCGTCCGTTACCTGTTGACTGTATACCTTGTACCATCTTACCGGTTACAGTAAAGACCTGTTACAGAGGAATCTGGTGTCTGAGCTTTTCTTCGAACTGTTATTAACTCTGCACATTCTAAACTACCTGAGCTGCCATATCACAGCAGGACATCTCCTGGGCCCGGGGACTCCCGCTCATCCTGTGGGGAGCGTCCCATCTAGCTGCCGTACATCCCCCGGAGGCCCAAGCAGCGCCGGTGAAGTCACCGGAATCCCATAGGTGGCGTCACGACAACAAGAATTTACCCCCACCTGTTCATCCCCTTTTGATCTGAGCACCAGGCCCCACAGCCTCAGGCGCGGAACCATGACAAGTACTGCATCGCCTGAGATGTGAGCATCCGGCAACGGTGAGTCATGTGTTTCCAGCCTAAGGGTACTTTCACAGTAGCGTTTGTGTCTGTGTGCGTCTGGCATGAAGACGCAAACGCAGTGCAAATGCTGCCATGCCGATGTGAACGTAGCAGAGATTGTCCGCATGCGTTCACATTAGTATGGTGCCCGGCCAGCCAATCAGCGGTCTCGTCGGCGGACGGTAGGAGGAGATCAGCGGCAGAGATCTCCTCCTCCTGGCGGCTGGCGCTGATCTCCTGATAATGTCGGCGCAGGAGATTTATAGAAACAGCTCATCTGACAGCTGTTTAAATTTCCCGCGCCGACACCAAATAGGAGATGTCGGTGCAGGAAATTTAAACAGCTGTCAGATGAGCTGTTTCTTTAAATCTCCTGCGCCGAAATCATCAGGAGATTAGCGGCACCCGTCTCTGGGAGATGAGCGGCTGCTCCAGCTGATCTCCCGGGGGCCGCCACTGATCTCTCGGGGGCAGCTGCTGATCTCCCGGGATCACTGGGAAAGATTTCAATGTGATCCGCAGCGTTTTGCGCGGTCATGCGGAGGACACTGCGGATCCATTGACTTCCATTCATTCTTTGTGCGCTTGCGGGCACTTCCTGATCAAACAAGCGCCAGTGAACGCACAAAAAATGCAACATGTTGCGTTCGGAGGGCACACAAATGATGCGCATCCGAACGCAACCGCAACTGTACGCAGCCAATTGCAGGTACCATGCGTTCCCATGTTAAACATAGGAGCGCAGTGCGCATGCGTTTGGCTGCGTTCGGTACTCTGCGTTTCAAAACAAAAATGTGAAAGCGGCCTTAGAGATATGGGACATAGTTGCCAATATTGCTTGATCTGCTTGAGCCCTGTCACAAACCCCTGCCCTTTCTGTCACCATTGTTGCCACTGTCGCTCGCTCATCGCTAATAAGCATCTAATGCACAATAAAATGTTACAAGATTTTACAAATGACTCGCATGGCTGTATCCACATTTCCCATATTGCACCACATCCAGGTCATCTGATCAGTTGCAAATAAATCTTTTAAGACATGGATGTCACCGATTCTGTTTATGCGGCCAATATTCTCCGGTTTGCATAAAGCGGACACCTGTTTATATTGCACAATGTGGTGGCAATTTTGTGAACACCTAAGATCATTAAAATGAAAACACAGCTGCCATCATAGGCATTCATAACAAAATATGTATGTAGAAACAGTGCCGGGACAAGGCATTTTGGTGCCCTAGGCAGGTAAGGCAAACGGCGCCCCCCGAAATATGTCTAGGAATAAAAATGTCAACATACATGAAGTTGCAACATCGTAGGATCAACGGTGTTTATTCCCTCTTTGTGTGGTCTTACATGGTGCTGGTGGGAGGACGGGGGGTTCTCAAAGCGATGGCCATTTCACACCGCAAGTGGCGCTTCAACAGGCATATAGTCCACCATAGGCCTGTTGACTATATGCCTGTTGAAGCGCCACCCCACAAAGAGTGAATAAACACCGCTGATTGTGTATTGCAACTTCTTTTCTATAATGCTAAACACAATAGCTGTATATACAATAGAGAATACAGAATAGAAACAGCTGCTACCTGTATACACAATAGAGATGGCTGCGGACCGTATACACAATGGAGACTGCTGTTGGCTATACATACAATAGAGAATACACAATAGAAACTGCTGCTGGCCATACACAATAGAGAATACATAATAGAGACTACTGCTGGCTGTACGCAATAGAGATGGCTGCCAGCCATATAGACAACATCCCAACAGCTTCCCTCCATTCCGACAGCCTCCCTCCATCCTGACAGCCTCCTTCCTTCCTTCCTCCATCCCGACAGCCTCACTTCATCCTTCCTCCATCCCGACAGCCTCACTTCAGCCTTCCTCCATCCCGACAGCCTCACTTCATCCTTCCTCCATCCTGACAGCCTCCTTCCATCCTTCCTCCATCCCAACAGCCTCACTTCATCCTTCCTCCATCCTGACAGCCTCCCTACATCCTTCCTCCATCGCAATAGCCTCCCTCCTTCCCATCAACGTCCCTCCATCCTAACAGCCTCCCTCCATACTTCCTCCATCCTAACAGCCTCCCTCCATACTTCCTCCATCCCAACAGCGGTCCTCCATCCTGAAAGCCTCCCTCTATCCCAATAGCCTGTTCCATCCTGACAGCCTCTCTCCATCCTTCCTCCATACCAACAGCCTCCTTCCATCCTGACTGCATCCCTCCATCCTGACAGCCTCCCTGTCTCCCCACAGCCTCCCTGTCTCTATCCCCCACAGCCTCCTTGTCTCTATCCCCACAGCCTCCTTCCCTATATATGGCCCCCTATTCTGTACATTGCCCCATCCCTACCCCGGACCCCAGCATAACTTACCATTGGGGGGAGCTGTGGATTCGGAGCAGGGCTGCCGGAGCCCAGAGGGCACATCTGCAGGACTGGAGCTGCCTGCGGGGAGTAGCTGCGGGCCTGCGGCAGCTAGCGGTGGGCGCCGCCATGTTCTTTGTGGCCGGCACCCAGTAACAGTACAGCCGGTCGGTGGAAGTTGAGACTTCAACAAAATGGCCGCGGCTAATTGGAGACCGCGGCCATTGTGTAGAAGTCTCAACCTCTATTGACCGGCTGTACAGTTAGTGGACTCCAGCCATAAAGAACATGGCGGCGCCCACCGCTCCCTGCCGCAGCTTCTCCCCGCAACTCCAGGGCCCGGCGGCGGTGATTAATGGGGGGGGCCCATCAGGTCACCTGATGACTGCTCTCAGGGTCACGGGTCCGGACTCCGGTCAGGCGGGAATGCGCCCTGCACAAGATGGCGCCCTAGGCGATCGCCTAGTTTCGCCTAGCTGTCGTCCCGGCCCTGTGTAGAAATCTTTATGTACACATGTGCAGTGCTTTGCAGCTCTGAGGTTCTTGATTCAAATCCCACCAAGGACGATATCTGCAAGGCTGTATTTGTATCTGCATACAACTGTATGTCCCCCCTTCCTGTTTGCATCGGTTTCCTCCGGGTTCTCCAGTTTCCTCCCACACTCCAAATACTAATAGGGAGTGTAGATTGTGAGCCCCGATGGGGGCAGTGGTTATGATGTCTGTAAAGCGCCGTGGAATTAATGACATTATATACATAAATAGAAAGTTCAATTTTGAAGTTGGAAAACCAAGAAGGTAATGTCATGGAATTATGGAAAACACAGCTTGGGGCCCCTGTGCAAGAAATTCTGCCTGGGCCCCGCCTATGAGTGCCAAAGGTCCAGGTGCCTATAGGGCAGAGGTAAAGAGACTGAAAATTGAAATTAACAAACTGAAATTCATTACAGAAAAAGGTGGACCCTTTCAGGAAAAGCTACTGAATAAAGGCAGATTCAGGCATATGGCTGATACCAGAGAGTAGAGGCTGATGAGGCTGCAGCCTGAGAGGCAGGTGGATGATGAGTTTGGTGATGACTGGCAGAAAGCCCCACTTGACAGCCTGCAAAACCATCCTCAGGCCACAAGCAGCGAGCTCCCTGCAGGACCGGCGAGTCACATCAAGAACTTCCACCTTAGGCTGCTTTCACACTGCAGTTTTTTCACTGATCAGTGTCCATCAGATTTGTGTGCCAAAACCCGGAGAGGAACCAGGAGAGGAACTTGCTGAGAAAAACTATAATTGAAAGATAGACACCTGTTCTGAGTTTTGGAGACACTCCTGGTTTTGGCACACAAATCTGATGGACACTGATCAGTGAAAAAACTGCAGTGTGAAAGCAGCCTTAGTGATGATCTACTAGAGGAGGCACCTGGGGTCAAGAACAGACGACCAAGTCACAGCTGCACGAAACGGTAAGCTACGTGTATGCCGCCCTCCCTTCAACCCCTAAGGCTGCTTTCACACAGCGTTTTTGTGCTGTCCGAGGGGATCAGACTTTTTGCTGCTCCCCTCGGACAGCATCGGATCCAAACTGATGTCTGCAATCGGATGCCAAATAGGCATCCGACCCGATATTTTGCAGCATCAGCTGGATCCTGTCCCTGCTCCTCCTGTCATCTCGTCCCCCTTCTCTCTCCCTCCTGTCACCTTTGTCCCCCTGTGTCTCCCCTCCTTGTCCCCCTCTGTCTCCCCTCTTTGCACCCCCTCTGTCTCCCCTCCTTGTCCCCCTCTGTCTCCCCTGTGTCTCCCCTCTTTGTCCCCCTGTGTCTCCCCTCTTTGTCCCCCTGTGTCTCCCCTCTTTGTCCCCCTGTGTCTCCCCTCTTTGTCCCCCTGTGTCTCCCCTGTGTCTCCCCTCTTTGTCCCCCTGTGTCTCCCCTCTTTGTCCCCCTGTGTCTCCCCTCTTTGTCCCCCTGTGTCTCCCCTGTGTCTCCCCTCTTTGTCCCCCTGTGTCTCCCCTCTTTGTCCCCCTCTGTCTCCCCTGTGTCTCCCCTCTTTGTCCCCCTGTGTCTCCCCTCTTTGTCCCCCTGTGTCTCCCCTCTTTGTCCCCCTGTGTTTCCCCTGTGTCTCCCCTCTTTGTCCCCTGTGTCTCCCCTCTTTGTCCCCCTGTGTCTCCCCTGTGTCCTCCCTCTTTGTCCCCCTGTGTCTCCCCTCTTTGTCCCCTTGTGTCTCCCCTGTGTCTCCCCGGTGTCTCCCCTCTTTGCCCCCCTCTGTCTCCCCCCTCTTTGCTCCCCTGTTTGCAGACCTTAAAAAATAAAAAAATCTTCATTCTCACCTCTCCGCGACACCCGCGGCGCTTCCAGCTTCTTCTGATCAACAGGACCTGGCGTGATGTCACAGTCACATGACCGGTTACCGCGGTAACCGGCCATGTGACTGCACTGTGACGTCAGGCCAGGTCCTAAAGGCACAGAGCGCTGGAGGCATCGCTGGATCGTGGAGAGGTGAGAATGAAGATTTTTTTATTTTTAACCCTTTATTTTCAGGAGATGTCACTTCTGCAATGTATGAATATACATTGCAGAAGTGATATTACATGGCACAGAGCGGTGTTAGTGTACTGAGCATGCTCAGTACACTAACATCGGGTCCGAGGAACGCTCAGCTGTTTCCTCGGATCCTCGCTCCATAGGCCCCATGTTATTTGGCGCGGATCATGTCGGATCCAATTCGGTCCGATCTGACCCGCTGTGCCAAAAATCGCAGCAGGCTGGGCCAAAATCGGATCCGTGGCTGTCAGTTTTACAACGGACAGCCACGGATCACAGAAAATCGCTGTGTGAAAGCACCCTAAGCCGGCCACAGGGTCCGCTCACTGTATAAGCCTCGTTGCCCAACCAAGCCTGGACACTGCTGTGGATTCGGTGCAAAGGCACAGGGACATCACTAAGATAGCGAGGCGCTGAGCTCCGTCTGCTTGTAGTAGTGGGGAAGTTATGGGATGAATCAGCCGAGATGCTGGACAGTGAGGGCGGCATCTCTGAATGCTGTTGCCACTGATCACTTAGTTGAGGAGCTGAGACAGTGCGAGAGCCCTAGTCCTCCTATTAAAGTGTAATTCTGTGTTGGTGCCAGTGGCGTAACTTGAAGCTCATGGGCCCCGATGCGAAAGCTCCAACGGGGGCTTCCAATTATTGCAAATCTTTAATAGTATTAGTTTTTTTCTGTAAGCTAAAAGGACTTTTGGAGCTCCAGGGCGCGGGTGCGATTGCAACCCCTGCACCTGTCATAGTTTCGCTCCTGGTTGGCGCCACTGGTCAACCAGATCTTGATACTAAGGATCAACGGTACATCACAGCTGCTAAAGATCAGCAGCGCCTTGTTCCAAATGTAAAATATTGTAAATTACCAACTGATGATGCAGAGAGGACACGTAAGACCAGTGGTGAGGTTGCCTCCAGCCCTATGGGGGTGGCCGATCCCCCTGCTCCTGATGATGTTTAGGATAAATGACCCCCACTGTCGTTACTGGTCCAGCAGGTGTGAATGTGGTGGTGAGGGTGAATGAGGCAAAATTGTTTAAGGCAGTGAATATTGCTTTGCTTTCTGGTGTGGTGGAGAGTGAGATGGTGATGGAGATGGGTAATAATGTTGTTGAACTGAAGTAGCCACAGGTCCTTTTGTACCTCCGGTGGTGGCAGCGCCTGTCAGATTTAGCCACAGTTCAACTCTGGAGATAGGATGTCCTCCTCATTTCACTCTGATGATGGTATGTGCAGCGGCATCTCCTGGAGGCTCTAAAGAAGGAATGCGATCACTAATGGTAGCGGTTCAGAGGTTGATCACGCTTCCTGGATAAAGAGACAAACGCTTGGGCCTTCCGAGAGCAAATGAGAAGGGGTTACTGTTGGTCCCTTCCAACAGTCGGACAGGCAGTGGTGTAGGAAAGAGTCTGGTCTTCGATGAAGGGGCGAGTGATGCGTGTCCTCCTAGGTCTAGGTTGTGAAGTTCCTGCTGAGGGTGGAATTCAAGGTAATTGAATCTCTCCTGATAATTCTATGCACGCCTGAGTTGAAGTTAGCTGTTCAGCCAAACAGTCCTCTGGTTTATTATGAGTAGCAAAGAACAGCCCGAATTTGCATTAGGCATTCTCACTACATGGTTATAAAGTGACTGTGGTACTTGTAACGAGGATTTTCTTGTTATGACATCTGACATAGTAGGCGGTACAGAGAAGTGGCGCAATGCTGCAAAAAAAGATGAGTTTGGTATTTGGTCATGGAGTCTGGACATTTATGGTAACGTAAGCATTCAGGTGTACTGTCGCCACATTCATATTGCTTTTCCTGCAGGAATCATATCCTGGTCTTCTACCAGGGCAGCTTGCAAGTGCGGCATGTCAGACATCTTGTAAGAGATTAGGTCCCACCTGAGTGGATTAGGTCACCCATTAGCCGTTGTCCTCATTCCTTCGCTATGCGGTTGGACCCTGGGGTGATGCATGAGGCTGATCCTGCTAGTGAAGTGACTAAGGGTTAAGTAGCTGAAGGGTCAAAAGGAATAAAGGAAATTACACTGCCGACTGAGGTGTTTGGAAAAGCGCAGACAGGAGGCAGCTGGTGAACCCTGCTATTAGGGCGACCCTCGTAATGCCAGTCTTGCTGTGGAGACCAGAGGGATAAGAGGTGCCATGGCATCTATCAAGATGTAGATGTCAATCCCTTGAATTCCATCCTCACAGGAGCTCACAACCTAACACCTAGGAGGACAGGATCCTGCTCCTCATCGAAGACGATCACTGTGGTTATGGTGGTTTACACACACCAATTGTATTGTTCAATATCTGACAATCTCTGGTTGCAGTGAATCATGGATACATTGTCCCTTTGTGGCTGTGTACAACAGGGAGCATGTATCATGCTTCACTGCAACCGAGATCGTTCAGATATTGAACAGATAAATTGTGTTGTAACCACCTAGAATGAGCATCTTTCTCAACGGGATGGTAGCCACAAGAGATCTCAGAGTGAAAGCTTAGCTAATGATTGTCAGTATGATGGGCAATTTATGTTTTTTTAAAGGTTTTGGGAAGTAGCATTGCCGACCCTTAGTGGACTGCAAGATGTTAGCGAATAGTAAGTTGTCAAGGATGAGTAGAGGTCTCTGAAGAATACTGAGGTGGTCAGATCCTTCTACTGGGGAAGAGGAATCTGGATTGAGATCACATGTTTTCCTGGTTAAAACTATCCTGAACCAAGAGTAGACTCCCCCTCTTGATGTTTTGGCAGAGATGATTAGTGAAGAGGAAATTAGGTTGGCGATTGAAGGACTTGCCCTAAAGAAATTGCCAGGTCCAGATGGCTTAACATCTGGACTCTCTAAGACCTTTAAGGACGCCTTGGTTCCTGTCTTGACTGAGGTAATCAATGAGTGTCTTTCCTCAGGCACTCTGCTGCAGCCAATTAGGAGGTCTGCCTGATCATCTTGTCAAAGGGTTCTCAATGCAGTCAGGAAGGTTTTGGCAAAGGTGTTTAATCGGCTGGTGAAGTTTGCATCTCGGCTCCTTTCAAGGACCCAGCTCTGTAGGGCTGACTAATTGATGTGTACATCAGGGGTCTCAAACACACAGCCCGCGAGCCTCATGTGGCCCCTGGGGCTTCTCTGTGCGGCCCGCGGAACCATGGTCAAACATGTCAGCGGTACAGTCCAGGAGGAAGCCGCGCTCACCACTGTGCTATAGTTTCCGGCCGTGGCACTGACAAGGCTCTGCCGCTCGGTCAGTAACATCAATGAAAGCTGCCAGCCAATGAGAGGCCCGCAGGTATTGTCATACCCAACGGCAGTGCAGGCCTCTCATTGGCTGGCAGCTTTCATTGATGTTACTGACCGAGCGGCAGAGCCTTGTCAGTGCCACGGCCGGAAACTATAGCACAGTGGTGAGCGCGGCTTCCTCCTGGACTGTACCGCTGCTTGTGAAAGGTTAGAAAAGAGTGTGGGATGTGGAGTGTGAGAGTGTTTGTGAGTGTGTGAGAATGTGTGACAGAGTGTATGTGAGTGTGTTGTGTGAGAGTGATTGTGTATGTGTATGTGTGTGTGTGTGGAGAGTGAGTGTGAATGTGTGTGTGAATGTAGTGTGAGGATGTGTGTGGTGTGTTGTATGTGTGAAGAATGTAGTGAGTGTGTGAGAGTGATTGTGAGTGTTGTGGAGAGTGAGTGTGAATGTGTGTGTGAATGTAGTGTGAGAGAATGTGTGTGAGGCGGCGTCACGCACAATTCTTGCGATATCGTTATGCGTTCCTTTTTGATCGCTTAAGCGATATCGGCTTAAATCGTTGCATGTAATCAAGCGATTTACGATGTGAAATCGCTTGATCGTGACATCGCTGATCTGAGGTCCGGTTCTCAGATCTAGCGATGAGCGATTTGAAGATCTGTCTCATCGTGGTGTATAACACCATGATGAGCGATTTCCCAGCGCAGAGTCTATGCTGGGAGATGGTAACTATGGTACACGTCGGGTAACTAAGCGACGCGCGGCGCCTAGTTACCCGATGTGTACCATAGTTACCAGCGAGATCGCGGATCCACATCGCTGGTGAGTCTGTCTGTGTGACATCTCACCAGCGATGTGAGCGATATTGTAAGCGATTGCGCGTGCACGTGATCGCTTACAATATCGCTAGAGATATCTCAGCGTGTGACGGCCGCCTGAGTGTGTTTGTGTGTATGTGTGAGAGAATGTGTAAGTGCTTGTGTGTATTTGAGTGTTTGTGTGTGTGTGTATGTGAAAATGTATGTATGTGTGTTTCTGTGTGTGTGTATGTGAGTGTTTTTCACGCTGCGCTTCTCCCCTAAAGCGCAGCTGCGTCTGCTGGCAAAGCGAATGTCAATTCACTTTTGCCGTGCAGAAGCTACGTTAATATACACCGCGTAGGAGAAAGCGTGCGCATAAAAAGAATCAACATGTTAATTGTTGGCGCTGTTTTGCGCACGCTTTCTCCCATAGGCCCCATTATACCGTCTTTTTTTTTATTTTTATTATTATTATTTAGTGAAATAATAATAAAAAAAGGGCTTCCCTATATTTTTGGTTCTCAGCCAGGTACAAATAGGCAGGTGGGCCGTACCTGCCTGCTGTACCTGGCTGGACGCATAAAAACAAACATTAAAAAATAAAAAATATATATAAGTAAGACCCCAAACACATAAAATGCATGTTAAAAATATGTGTGGGATTCATCCTATTTTTGTGTCCAGCCAGGTACAGCTAGGCAGCTGGGGGTTTGAGACCCCTGGTGTACATGCTGTCATTGGATCAGGCAAAAGCATTTGATTGATTTAATCACAAGTACCTCTTGTCTGTTATTCTGAGGTCTGGCCTGCCTGTGGGTTTTGTTGACTAGTTTAAGACCTTGTATTCTGGGGCAGAGAGTTTCCCACTTGTGAAGGGATTAATTGGCAGCTCTTTTGAGGTTGGTTCTAGTGGTCGCCAGTTTGTCCCTTGGACATATGTCTGTGAGTGACCCATTCTTAGGAGGGTAGAGTGTGGTTTCTGCTAAAGGTTGGGATGGACTGGGCAGCACCAGAAGCCATTCTGAGGGTGGTGACGTATACCTATGATCTCACAGTTTTTGTTTCTACACATGGGGAGGCAGTGTGGTTGATGTCAGAGGTAGATGGCTACATGGAGGCATCAGTGTCCAAGATCAACCGGGATAAGTGTCTCTGGCTGGAAAGAGAACACGGTTTTGATCTACCGACACCTATCCAGGACCCAAAGGCTCTGCACAAGTCTTTGGCATCGAATTTGGCCAGGGATGTTACCCCATACAAAATTGGGACAGCAGGCTAGAGATCGCCACTCAGAAGGTCAGCCAATGGAAGTGTTAGTCTTTGACCCTATGAGAAAGGATAAAGCTGATCAAAACTTACCTGCTCCCTTTACTGATCTATCTGGGCAGCCTCTCTGGACTCGAGTTTACAGTTTGTTCTTCCAAATGTTATGGAGTAGACTGAACCTTGTCAGGAAGGAGGTTACTTACCGTACGAGGAGACTAGAAAGGTTGGGTATGGTCAACCCAGTGGTATTCCTTGTGAATACCTTCAGTAAAATCAGTATTGCAAACCTCTGTACAGAGAGAGCTCCTCCATGGGTACTTTCCTGTATGGGATGCTTTTAGCATTTCTTCCAGGAATGGGAGGCAGGAGGGCAAGTGAAGGATGTTAACACACCACATGGACATCTTCCAGCTTATGCTATCCTGGTTCTGAAGGTAATATGCTGGTGGGGCCTGGGGATGTGGAAGGTCAGGACTCTGCCAAACGAGCGGATCCCTGCAGTCGAATCCTTGTTCTGCGCATGCGCGCGGCAGTCGCTCGCTTGGCTCTAATTCCTTCTGCGCATGCGCGCGACTGCCGCGCGCTCGTGCGTGCTTGGATGTGCATGCGTGGTTGTGTGCGTGCGTGAATGATGGGTGCAACAAGGGATCAAGTGTCCTCTTGTTATAGTCTCTGGAATCATAGTCATGGTGCACTGTATGACAGATCATTGTCATACAGTGCACCACAACTCTGACCCCCGAGACTAGGAAGAGGACACTTGATCCCTTGCTGTAGTCTCTGGATTGAGCAGAGGCGATCGAGCATCGTGGGACCTTCGTTGTGGACTACGTCGGAGGCGATCGAGCGTCGCGGGACCTTTGTTGTGGACTACGTCGGAGGCGATCGAGCGTCGTGGGACCTTCGTTGTGGACTTCATCGGAGTCGATCGAGCGTCGTGGGACCTTCGTTATGGACTACGTCGGATCTTTATAATTAAGATGGAGTCCGAATTTTGTTTGTGTTTTTTTTTCAAATAAAAAGATTTTTCTATGTGTGTATTTTCTGACTATTTACCAGAGATTCCTAATGGCGGGTCTAACATTGGCCCTATATTATGAATCTCGGGCTTAGTGCCAGCTGCCAATAAAAAGCTGGCATTAACCCCTTTATTACCCAGTTTGCCACCGGCACCAGGGCAACTGGAAGAGCATGGGTACAGCGCCAGAAAATGGCGCTTCAATGAATGCGCCATTTTCTGGGGCGGCTGCGGGCTGCAATTCGCAGCATGGGGGGCCCAGAACGCTTGGGCCTTTCCATGCTGAGGATTCCAGCCCCCATCTGCCTAGTTGTACCTGGCTGGGCCAAAAATATGGCGGAGCCCTATGTCATTTTTTTTTCTAGAATTAGTTCTAGAAATAAAAAAAGGCCTTCGATGTATTTTTTGTAGCCAGCCAGGTACAACGTGGCAGCTGGCGGACTGGAATCCTCAGCGTGGAGAGACCCAAATGTTGTGGGCCCCCCACGCTGCAAATTTCAACCCACAGCCACCCAAGAAAATAGCGCATTCGTTAGAGGCGGCATTTTCTGGTGCTGTACCCCAACTCTTCCAGTTGCCCTTGTGCACACGGGTTCTCCATACACGACATGGTGTCCGCTAACAATTTCAATGGAAAATTAGCTCCAATTGTTAGCGGAAACCATGGTGGGTATGGAGAGCCCCTCCCTGTGTGCCTGAACATTGGAGCTCCCCCACAAGTGACCCCATTTTGGAAACTAGACCCCGAAGGAACGTATCTAGATGCATAGTGATCACTTTGAAACCCCAGATGCTTCACAAATTCATCCATAAAAATACGTTCCTTGGGTGGTCTAGTTTCCAAAATGGGGTCACTTGTGGGGGAGCTCCAATGTTTAGGCCTAGGGCTCTTCATATCCTACAAGGTGTCCGCTAACAATTCCAATTGTTAGTGGACACCATTTTGCGTATGGAGAGCCCCTGTGTGTCTCCACATTGGAGCTACCCCACAAGTGACCCCATTTTGGAAACTAGACCCCCGAAGGAACGCATCTAGATGTATAGTGAGCACTTTGAACCCCCAGATGCTTCACAAATTGATCCGTAATAATGAAAAAATAAATTATTTGTGGAAAAAAAAGTGCTTTTTAATTTTTACAGATGAATTTCTGAAGCATCTGGGGGTTCAAAGTGCTCACTATACATCTAGATGCGTTCCTTCGGGGGTCTAATTTCCAAAATGGGGTCACTTGTGGGGGAGCTCCAATGTGGAGACACACAGGGACCCTCCATACGCGACATGGTTTCCGCTAACAAATTGAGCTCATTTTCCATTCAAATTGAAAAGAAAGGAAATGACATCACAAGGCTTTTTTTTTTTTTAACAAACTTTATTTCTGTTTGCAGTACACATGCAGAAAAATACGCGTCCGTAAAAAAAGCATCAAAAAAACGCATGTGTGTGAACACACATGCGTTTTTTTACGCGCGATAAAAAAAACGCGCGTATTTCTTTAGAAAACTGCATGCGTAAAAATACGCGACAAAATACGCACTGTGTGAACGTAGCCTAAGGGCTCAAACAGACCGGTGACTTGATTTCATGCATGAAGTCCCGCTCTGAACTTAGTACCTGAAAAGGAAGCTCGTACTTACCTGTCGGCGCCGCCCCCATAACCCGGCCTGTCTTCGTGCGCTGCGTGACGGGACTCTCAGCGCAGGAACTCTTGGGAGAGGGCAGCGCACGAGGACAGGCCGGGTTATGGGGGCGGCGCCGACAGGTAAGTACGAGCTTCCTTTTCAGGTACTAAGTTCAGAGCGGGACTTCATGCGTGAAATCAAGTCGCCGGTCTGTTTGAGCCCTTAGGGAGCTTATGAACCGCGCTCAGTGCTGGTCAACAAACAAAGGACGCTGAGGTCGTGATCCGTGAGAATAGTTGGGTAGTAAATGTAATGGGGAACCCGAATGGTTCAAGTTTTACGAAGCAGAGGTGAACAAAAAGTACTGACTACAGCACGTAGGTTGGCATCACTGCAAACAGCCCCCCCCATCTATCCGTACAGCCCCCCAGCAAGCCCCCCATCTATCTATACAGACCCCCCAGTAAGCCCCCCCATCTATCCGTACAGCCCCCCATCTATCCATACAGACCCCCCCAGTAAGCCCATCTATGCGTACACAGCCCCCCATCTATCCGTACACAGCCCCCCATCTATCCGTACACAGCCCCCCCCAGTAAGCCCCCCATCTATCCGTACACAGCCCCCCCAGTAATGGCCCCCCCATCCTATGCTCTAACCAAGCCCCCCATCTATGCGTACACAGCCCCCCCGTAAGCCCCCCATCTATGCGTACACAGCTCCCCCAGTGTAAGGCCCCCCACAATCATAGCCCCCAGTAAGCCCACTACACAGCCCCCCCCAGTAAGCCCCCCATCTATGCTACACAGCCCCCCCCATAGTAAGACCCCCCATCTATGCATACACAGCCCCCCCATAGTAACCCCCATCTATCCATACACAGCCCCCCCATAGTAAGACCCCCCATCTATGCTACACAGCCCGCCCCCTAGTAAGACCCCCATCTATCCTACACAGCCCCCCCCTAGTAAGACCCCCCATCTATCCATACACAGCCCCCCTAGTAAGACCCCCATCTATCCATACACAGCCCCCCCTAGTAAGACCCCCATCCATCCATACACAGCCCCCCCCTAGTAAGACCCCATCCATCCATACACAGCCCCCCCTAGTAAGACCCCCATCCATCCATACACAGCCCCCCCTAGTAAGACCCCCATCCATCCATACACAGCCCCCCCCCCAGTAAGACCCCCATCCATCCATACACAGCCCCCCCTAGTAAGACCCCCATCCATCCATACACAGCCCCCCCCCTAGTAAGACCCCCATCCATCCATACACAGCCCCCCCTAGTAAGACCCCCATCCATCCATACACAGCCCCCCCCTAGTAAGACCCCCATCCATCCATACACAGCCCCCCCCTAGTAAGACCCCCATCCATCCATACACAGCCCCCCCCCAGTAAGACCCCCATCCATCCATACACAGCCCCCCCCAGTAAGACCCCCATCTACCACTAGACAGCCCCCCCCCCAGCCCCAGAAGTACCGCCCGACTGCCGCGCGCATGCGCAGAAGAAGGAGTCGACTGCAGGGATCCGCTCGTGTTGCCATGACAACCAGGGAGTCACGTGACGGGAGCGCGCTGCCGCACAGCCGGAAGTATAAAGGCTCCGCAGCTGTTACCATGACAACCAGTGTAAACTTTAAGAAAAAAAACAAAATAACACAAAGTAAACACCAATCACGTGAGAGTCGTAGACAAACTGCAGCGCCGCTGAACCAGTGGACTACAAGTCCCAGCCTGCCCTGCTGGGCCCTGGCAGAGGACCGCAGTGAGTTCCCCCCGTATTACTCCGCCATGTCTGCTCCCCCCGGTCCTCACCGCCGTCTACGTGGCTCATGCCATGAGCCGCCGTCTTCACCGCTTGATCAGGAGAGCTCCATGTCCCCCGCTATACACCATTACATAGGAGGCTTTCCAAGAGAGGGAGGAGCGTCCACAGGAGAGTGACAGGTCAACGGACCAATAGGAACAGAGTGTGCGGAGACGCAGCGCAAGACAGCAATCAAACATACCGAGATAACTTGTTCTGATATCACACCATACGAACTATTGCGGCACGGCAATATTAGAGTGGACTTCCGTGGGTGAGCCCAGGAGAGTGACAGGTCATACGGACCAATAGGAAACAGAGTGTGCGGACGCGGCAGCGGCATGACAGCCAATCAGAGAACATACCCGGAGGGTGGAGCTGAGCCAGGAGAGCTCTCAGCTCAATGTCCTCTGCTATAGACTATCATAGGACGCATCAGAAGTGGGAGGAGCATCCCAGAAAGTGACAGGTCAACGGACCAATAGGAACAGAGGGTGAGAGGCTGTGACCTAACAGCCAATCAGAAGTATGGAGCTGTCCAGCAGCATTCATTGCTGAAATCAAAATAACTTTATTACCGTTCATAATAATGACAGGACTCACGACCTCCCCAGCCACAGTCATACGACCAATCAGTGCTCACCAACACACAGATCTGCAGTATTTTTCTTCATTGTGCTATAAAAATAATTATATAATTTGTTTCTGTATTCTCCAGGGCCCAGGGTCCCGGTATCCGGCCGGCAATCTTTCGGGGAGGTCACACGGTGGCGTCCACACTGATGGGGTTTATTTCCAGGGGATAATGAGTCTTTCGTGACGTCACCTGTGGTACCCGGTCATAGGTGACCAGCGCTGCTGTTTCTAGACCTCTGGGGCAGATGGTGCAGCAGGCGGATGGTAACACTCCCCACAGGTGGAGCAGGACCCCAGGGTTGGTATGAGAGTCCATAGGGATGATGGGATTAGTTGGTAATGGGTGCAGGAGGCGGCAAGGAGAGCGCGGGAAATATCAGGAGGACACAAAGGGGTGCAGTTCTTACAACTTTCACTGACGCTTGTGCAAAGTAACCCAGTCAGGTACGTGTCCTCCGGGTCTGCAGTCCAGTCTACTCCCAGGCAGTCCAGGTTCACTCCACTGAGACACCCTTCTGTATGCATTTCCAGGTTGCCTTCTCTGCACTGGATTCTCACCTCTCCTGTCTAGTATTTTCATACTACAGTTTCTCAAGCAGGTGGCTGCGGGCCCTGTCGAGCGACGGATGCCACGTCCTCTGACCCACGTACAGCCACCATTTTGCAGAATATCCACGGTAGTTGGCTACTACACATACAGGTTAGTAGGCTTTCGGTTTCCTGGTTCAACCTTGCAGTGTTGTTGCCAGATTGGGGCCAGTCCCATCTTGCATCCAGTTCTCCCACAGCGACCTTAAAGGTGGCTGTAGGTTCAGGGTCCCCTCGGCCGACCTACCCACTGGTCCCGTTAGGGCCCAGCACTAGCCTCCCCTAGAACTCCATCTCTCTTGGTGGTCTACTCTGTCTCTCAACTCCTCATCTCACTGATCAATGACTAACTCTTTCTCTCTGCTTTTCTACTCTCTCTCCCTGCCCCCTCTGCCTACTCTCTCCTCCTGCCAGCAGATGGAGCTTCTCATTTGAGGTCACGTCCGCCCCCTGTATCTCCTGGCCAGGAGCCAGTGTGTGTGTGTCTAATGGCCACTTCACACGCTAGGATCTCGTTAACGATATCGTTGAAACGTCACAGATTTGTGATCGTTCAAACGATATCTTTTGAGTGTCGTTGCGTGTGAACGAACAATTGGAAGGTAAAATTGTTGGATCGTTCATCCAAAATTTGTGATCCTGACCTCAAATCTATCGTCCGTCGTCCAATTAACGTTCTGGGAAGCAGCAACATCGTTCAGTGTGACGCCTTCTTGAACGATGTCGTTCATAATTCTCCTATTCCTGACGCTTTGTAAAATCGTTCAAATGTTCTTCTGCAAATAGCTGGAGCGTTGCCAAATATAAGATCGTTAACGATATCCTTGCATGTGACAACGCACTAACGATGTCGGAAGATCGCGGTTACATGACATAGCTAACGATCTCGTTCACCTATATCCTAGTGTGTGACGGTAGCTTTTGGTTTGTGTTCCCTACTTACCGGGAGGTGGGATACCACACCTATGGCTTAGGTGCAGTACCTCTGTGGTGACCAGACCACAGGGACGCCACATATTGTTTGAGTCACATTTTTTTCAGAGCTGTAATATAGCTGTAGCTTTATTTTTTACAGGGGAAAGGTGTGGGATGGAAAACAATCAATTTATTTTGTATTATTCTGTTTTTATAGAGTCCCATACAATCAGATGCGTAACTACAAGGTGCAGAGGTTGCAATTGCCCCAAAAGTAAAGCAACATGCACACGTTGTGTATATGGTGAGTTTTTACCTCAGTATCTGTAAGGCCGGCTTCACACCATGGTTTTTCCCTGTCAGGTTCTGTCCGGTGTTTTGCAGGATACACCAGACAGAACCTGACAGCCCCGGACAAACAGAACCGGAGGGCAAATATGCCCTCCGATCCTGTTTTGTGCCGGAATCAGCGGCTGCTGCTTTCTAGGGCTGAAATTTCAGCATAGCGGCTGGAGGGGAGCGGTGTTGAAATTTCAGCCGCGGCCCTTTCAGCTGCGCTGTCCAGGTGCTGAACGAGCGTGGCCTGAATGTCAGAGTCGCCGCTCGTTTAGCACCCGGTGTCTGGGAACCAGATTATTTTTCTGCCGGATCCGACGCCCATAGACTCCTATGCTATGGCATACCTCCCAACCGTCCCGGATCCACCGGGACTTTCCCGAATTTGATGGTCAGTCCCTCTATCCCGCCCGGGACATTAAATGTTCCCGCGGAGCACTGAGAAAAAGCCGACACATTGTGCTGAAGTAACATGTCCCTGTCGGCTTTCTTCCTCGCCTCCCCGTGCTGTGCTCTCCTCCCCAGCTTCCAGACTGCGTGGGCCATGAATATTCATGAGCCGGCAGATGCCTGTGACGTCAGGTGCAAGGCGGTGCTGATCCCCTGCAGTGAGGTCAGAACACATGGGTGAGAAAACAGAGAGGGGGGGCCACAAGGGGGAAGACATTGCTGGATGGGAAGATAGAGCTGTGTGTGTGTGTGTGTGTGTGTGTGTGTGTGTTATGTGTCAGAGAGGAACCTAATCCAAGACTCATCACTAAGGCTACGTTCACAGACTGCGCATTTTTGGGCGCTCTTTTGCCAGCACTTTTCAAAAATGCGCAAGTGCGTCCAGTCTGCAGTAAACTGAATGTGAAATCACTTTGCTATTCAGACGCCGCTTAATTTAGCGTGGCGCTTTTATGGGAAATGGCGCGGGCGTAAAAACAATGACCATGTCAATTCTTTACGCACCGCCGCCTGCGATTTTTCCCATAGGGGCCGGTGCTGATGTCACAGAGGGGAGGAAGAATCCTGTTCCTCCTCCCCTCTGTGACATCTATGTCAGCCCCTTTGGGTTTCACAATGTATTGATGTACATTGCAAAACCCAAATTAAAGTTAAGGAAATGTGTTAAAAATAAAAAAGATGGAATACTTATCCGTCAACCGGATGTTCGGGAACCGGGAGCAGCCGGAGGTATCAAATGGCTAGGACCTTGCGTGATGTCAGAGTGACGTCACGGGTGCTGATTGGCCGCTCGCAGTCACATGACATGTGATACGGGCCAATCAGCGCCCGTGACATCACTCTGACATCATGCAAGGTCCTAGCCGCTCGATACCTGCGGCTGCTCCCGGCTCCCGAACATCCGGTGGACGGGTAAGTATTCCATCTTTTTTATTTTAAATATCTCTGGCTTTATTTAATTTGGGTTTCGCAGTGTATATTAATACACTGTGAATCTAATGGGGCTGGCAGACATGTCACAGAGGGGAGGAGGAAGCAGGATTCTTCCTCCCCTCTGTGACATCACTTGCGCTTAGGGGGAGAAGACTTTTTTTGCACTTTTTTGAGCGACCGAAAATCACAGCAAAAAATGCGTGCAAAAAAGCGCAACAAAATACGCAAATGTGTGAACGTAGACTTAATCTATATGTAGTGAAATAAGGCTAGGGTCATACTAGTGCTAGGAATTCGTTTAGGGGAGTTCCATGAAACAGATAGAATCTAGCAGCATTAACGCAGCGTAACCATAAGGGAATGATGCGTTAACGCTGCCGATACAGTGCTATGGGTGACAGACCCCCCGAGTGCAGTCAAACGCCAGCATGTAAGTGCGCTTCCACATCATGTGATGCACTTGGAAATACTGTGAGGTTTCAAACTCCAGCACTTGCATTCCGGCGTTTGACTGCGCTCGGGGGTCTGTCACTCATAGTACTGTATCAGCAGCATTAACGCATCATTCCCTTATGGTTAATGCTGCCAGATTCAGCACAGGAGGAGGCTGGGAGCTGCTGCCTCCTCTCTACAGACAGGATCTCCCCCTCCTCCTCCAGGTCCGACTGCCTCCTGTGATCTATAAGGATGACAGCTGTGGAGGAAGGAGTCATGGAGGGGAGGTGTACAGGAGCATGGGCAGGCAGTGTCAGAATGGTGGGGGCTGGGGGGGGGCATTCATGCAGTGGAAGGAAGGAGCAGCCCTTAATCTGGAGCCAATTTGTGACACTGCCACCTACTGGCCACAGTAATTGTCACACGCTAAGAAGATTCCTGGCTCTGATCACCTCCTGCTTTGTCCCTCGCTGCCGATGTCCTGATCAGCCGCAGGGTGAGGGGAAGAGAAGACACAGGAGACAGCAGCGAGCTCCGCACAGGAGCAATGCTCGGAACTTTGTGCATCCGGTCTCCTGCACCGAGTGCTCCCACTGCCGCCCACCAGGTGGCGCCGCCTGAGAACAATAAGCTCACATTGCCTCATTATAGCTGCGGGCCCGTGCGCAGAGTCCGAGGCCCGTGCGCAGAGTCCGAGGCCCGTGCAGTGTCTGATTGGTGCAGAGTGTATCGACTGGTGCATAGTGTCCAATCAGTGTACAGTCCGACCCTCAACAGTGTATCACCCTGAGCAGTGTATGTGACCGGTGCACAGAGTCTGACCAGTGCCCAGTGTCCGACCGAGCAGACTGTTCGACTGGTGCCCAGTATTTGGGTCAGAGTTGCTTGTGGGCATTTTTCAGGGAACCGACTATTTGATTACCAAAGATTAAAAGTATGCGAGACAATTATGGTAAAGACCTAGGAAAGTGGCACTTTTTCACACCACTGTATATGTCCTAGGGACCTGAATCAGGGAACTAGTCTGTTTGCCATACAGGGAATCGGGAAGGAATATGGGGCAATTAGCATTTGCCTCATGGGTTTTTCGCCTTCCTCTGGATCAAGAAATTAGCTTTAGGTTGAACATGATGGACGTGTCTTACAACCTTAAAACTATTGAAACTGTAACTATATTGAGGGTTTAAGGTTGTCGGCCAGGGGTTCCTAGGAAGCCTTTTTGAGCCGACAGCTTTAAACTGATCCCAACATTTAGGTGACAGCATTCTACACATTTTAGTTAAATGGGGTGAATAGAAAGCAAAGCCACAGAAATATTAATTTCTTTGACTTTGCTTTTAATTTAGGATAGGGACTCGCAAGACTGAGGACCCTTGACGCGGGTTGCGAGCTTTGTGTATTTTGGCCAAAATATTACCAATCCCTGATAAATTTATGAAGATGTATATTCTTTCCTATTTCTGTGGCTTGGCTTTACATTTTAAAACAGGGACTCACAAGGCTATAAGGACCCTTGACGCAGGCTGCAAGCTTGTGTATTTTGGCCAAAATATCGACCAATACCTCATTGTTGGTATATATTGTTTTGTACTGTATATATACCCTGTTTCCCGAAAATAACACACTCTCTTATATTGCTTTTTGCTCTAAAAAAAAATGCACTATGTCTTATTTTCAGGGGATGTCTAATTTTTCCATCATCCCCTTGCAAGTCCCAATATTCCCATGCAATTCCCCGCCCCCCCCCTCCTCCCCCGACTTATTTTAGGGGAAAGCGTATATATTTATGTAGAATGCACACAATTCTATCTATGTTGGCCTTGTAAATTAGGGGTAGTGGGGTGCACTGATAGAATAGGGGGGCTGTCCAGCACTAATAGTATGGACATCACTAATAGGCTGTGAGCTGGGTACAGTGCGCTTCATGCATGTGTCAGCGTCCTATACAAGTCTTATCCATGTGCACTATTAATACCGAGACATTGCCCCATCCATGAATTGGTCAATTGTGAGTGGTTGTCTCATCAGTATTTTGCACCTGTGTTGCTACTGAAGCCTCATGATTTCCCTTTCATTGCAGCCATAAAGTATGATTTCAATAAATGTGCCCCCTAAAACACTGTATGATCCCCCCACAGATACAGTATGACGACCCTACTGTAACCTCCTCATCTACCCCGGCAAAGTATGGTGACCCCAACACAGTATGATCCCCAACTGCGACCCGCACACGGCCCTCTGCACAACATTATGGACCTCACACATTCGTTCACACTGTATAATTGCTTGCATACAGTATAATGGCCCTCAAATAGCCCTCAATAAAGAATAAAGGCTCCTTCATATCCCTCCACATATTATACTGGACTCATCACAGCTCTCCACATATTATAATGGACACAGCATACTCCTCCAAATAGTATAATGCTTCCCTAAAGTTCTCCAATTATTATAATACAGGCCCATAGTCCTCCAATTACTATAACACACCCCATAGTCCTTCATTATAATGCACCCCAGAGTCCTCCATTATAATGCACCCCAGAGTCCTCCAATTATTATAGTGTACACTATAGTCTCCCAATTATTATAAAGTAATCCCTATAGTCCTCCATGTATTCTAGTGCGTTCCCCATAGTCCTCAATGTATTATAGTGCAACTCCATTGTCTCCCAATTATTATAATGCACTCCTCATAGTCCTCCAATTATTATAATGCAGTCCCAATAACTCCCTTTTATAATGCAGCCTTTATAGTCTTCCAATTCTTGTAGTGCACCCCAGAATCCTCCTTGTGTTATAGTGCACCCCCACAGTCCTCCAATTATTATATTGCACCCTATAGTCTTTAGGCCACCGTACTCACTGATAAATAAGTACTCACCTTTCCTTGGTTACTCCGCTGCTCTGGCCTCCATGTGAGCATCCTGCAGCTGTGAATATCTCAGCACAGTGGCGGCAGTAGTGACATCATCACCCCCCGCTGTGCTGGACATCAGAGAGTCAGTGCAGGTACAGTGGGAGAATCGGACTGTGCGAACATAAGCTGGTGGTGCCAGCCAGTGGCGGATTATAATGAGGTCAATATGGGCTTTTGCCCCGGGCCCAATGGTGTCTAGGGGCCCATAGTCCAGGGGGTAAATTGCCCCATTATAATCCGCCACGGCGCCACCACACAGCACTCTGCACGCAGGCACAGCATCCATGAGGTGATGAGCCCTGCTAGTTGACAGGGAGCGGCAACCGCAGGGGGCCTGATGGTGGCGCGGCCCCCTGCTGATGCCGCTCTCTCTCCAATAGTCCCGGCCGCCGCTGTGTTACACTCCCCCCCGCAGTGTGAGCCCACCTGTAGAGCCGCACAGGAGGACCTGTGCTTACAGGACCTGTGATGATGTGAAAGGAGGGGAGGAGTCAGGGATGCAGGTCTCCACTCTGTGATCGTTGTCATGGTGCTGGAGAGGTGAAGAAGAGGATGAGATGAAGGTTATGTGTGGGGTCAGAACTCAGGAGGGATTTACAGTGTGGATGTAGCAGAGCCGAGTGTGTACTAGGTGTACGGAGCGGAGCCATGTTTGTACAAGGTGTATGGAGTGAAGCCGAGTGTGTACGAGGTGTACAGAGCTGAGTGTGTGCGAGGTGTATGGAGCGGAGCCGTGTGTGTACGAGGTGTACAGAGCTGAGTGTGTACGAGGTGTACGGAGCGGAGCCGCATGTGTACGAGTTGTACAGAGCAGAGCCGCGTGTGTACGAGGTGTACAGAGCGGAGCCGCATGTAAACGAGGTGTACGGAGCGGAGCCACATGTGTATGAGGTGTATGGAGCAGAGCTGAGTGTGTATGGAGCAGAGCCACGTGTACGAGTACGGAGCGCAGAGCGGAGCCAAGTGTGTACAGGGTGTACAGAGCCAAGCCGCATGTGTAGGAAGTGTATGGAGCAGAGCTATGTGTGTACACGGTGTATGGAGCGGAGCCATGTGTGTACAAGGTGTGTGGAGCGGAGTCGTGTGTGTACGAGGTGCACCGAGCAGAGCCTCGTGTGTACGAGGTGTATGGAGCTGAGCCGAGTGTGTACAGGGTGTATGGAGCAGAGCCGCATGTGTACAAGGTGTACGGAGTGGAGCCACATGTGTATGAGGTGTACGGAGCAGAGCCGCGTGTGTACGAGGTGTACGGAGCGGAGCCGAGTGTGTTCGGAGCAGAGCCGTGTGTGTATGAGGTGTACGGAGTGGAGCCAGATGTGTATGAGGTGTACGGAGCAGAGCCGAGTGTGTACGGAGCAGAGCCGCGTGTGTACAAGGTGTACGGAGTGGAGTTGCATGTGTACGAGGTGTACAGAGCAGAGCCGCGTGTGTATGAGGTGTACAGAGCCGAGCCGCATGTGTACACGGTGTATGGAGCGGAGCCGCGTGTGTACGAGGTGTATGGAGCGGAGCCGCGTGTGTACTAGGTGTATGGAGCGGAGCCACATGTGTATGGAGCCGAGCGTGTACGAGGTGTTCGGAGCAGAGCCGAGTGCGTAAGAGGTGTACGGAGCGAAGCCGAGTGTGTATGAGGTGTATGGAGCGGAGCCGAGTGTGTACGAGGTGTATGGAGCAGAGCCGCATGCGTACAAGGTGTACAGAGCAAAGCCAAGTGTGTACGAGGTGTACGGAGCTGAGCCATGTGTACGAGGTGTATGGAGCAGAGTTGAGTGTGTACTAGGTGTACGGAGAGGAGCCATGTATGTATGGAGCATGTGGAGCTGTGTGCTTACAAGGTGTGCGTACCGGTGGTAGCTGCCTGCGGATGTTGCTCCCACTCCTATAGTCCCAGCGGCCTCTGCTGGCAGCATTGTTTTCCCGAGTCCCGGCTGCCGCTGTCCGCCCTGCTATGCTGATTCTGCCGGGCCCGATCGGGCTTTGCTGAATCCTCCTACTCTAGGAGGACCCAGACCCAGGCAGGCAGCTGATCTCGACTGAGGCTGAGCAGACTCCTCCGTCCTCCTGACTGAGTCTGTGTCTCACCCGCCGACAGCCGTCCACCACCTCCTGGGTCGCCGCCTGCATGAAGAGAGGGAGTCTGAGGAGAGGGACTGTCACCTAATGCCGACACAGAGCACAGAGAGGACATGCCTGTGTGACAGAGAGGTGAGTGATATGTCCACTCCTGACTCCTGCCCTGCTGCTGCAGCTGCTGCCTGTGGCTGTGCTCTGTGTGTGCACTGCCAGCCAGACCTCCTGGTGGCTGCTGCATGGCAGGGAGGACTCAGTCTGTGTAAAGATAGAATGTAAGCAGTAATTTTGGGAACTAAGGCCCCTTTCACATCTGCTGTTTTTCAGATTGTGGCAGATCCGGCAGATTTACCGCATCTGCCGACTAACGGCCGCACTTGCGGCACCCTTGCGGCAAGCCCCATGCATTGTTTATGGGGCTTGCGGTTTGGTGCGGCAAGTGCGGTTCTGCTGGGTGCGACAAGTCCGGCATTTGCGGCGGTGGAAAATAAAACGCCGCTGACCGCGTTGTCATCCATCGTCGCAACGGCTGTTAGGCAGCACATGTGGTAAATCTGCTGGATCTGCCGCAATTTGAAAGACACGGTGATGTGAAAGGGGCCTAACCAACGCTGCTTTCACATCAGTGTTTAGCTGATGTTTGGGACGTTCCAGCAGGTGGCGCCGCATGTGCTGGATCGTCCGCCTAACAGCCGACTTGTGGCCCGGATGCGGCAAGCCCCATGCATTGTCTATCACAAGTGCAGTTCTGCTGAGTGCGGCAGATCAGGCACTTGTGGCCGCGAAAAAAAAAACTCTACAAGTGGTGTTTTTTTTTTCGCAGCCGCAATGTCGAATCTGCCGCACATGGCAGAACCGCACTTGCCGCACCGGACCGCAAGCCCCATAGACAATGCATAGGGCTTGCCACATCTGGACCGCAAGTCGGCCATTAGGCGGCTGATCCGGCGCCACCTGCAGAAACGGCCGCACATCAGCAAAACTGCTGATGTGAAAGGCCCCTTAATCACTGGAGTGGTGTGCCCCACCATCTTGGATAATACAGAAACATGTGAAATGGCTATACATGGTGTATCATGTGCCCCTCTAAGTGGCTATCTTGCTTGGATCATGTACGTATGGAGTCCATGCATTCATGATTCAAGAAAAATATCCACATAGAGGGGCACATACAACATGTAGAGGTATTTCACATGTCTATCCAAAGTGGAGGGGTAGTGGGTGCGCACATTGTGTATTTTGTGAGTTTTTACCTCAGTATTTGTAAGGTCTCGTGCACACACTGAGTATTTGGTCAGTTTTTTCCTCAGTATCTGTAAAGCCTATTGCACATGCTGAGCATTTGGTGGGTTTTTACTTCAGTATCCGTGAGGCATCGTGCACACACTGAGTATTTGGTGAGTTTTTACCTCAGTATCTGTAAGGCCTCGTGCACCCGCTGAGTATTTGGTGAGTTTTTACCTCAGTATCCGTAAGGCCTCGTGCACACGCTGAGTATTTGGTGAGTTTTTACCTCAGTATCTGTAAGGCCTCGTGCACACGCTGAGTATTTGGTGAGTTTTTACCTCAGTATCTGTAAGGCCTCGTGCACACGCTGAGTATTTGGTGAGTTGTTACCTCAGTATTTGTAAGGCCTTGTGCACACGCTGAGTATTTGGTGAGTTTTTACCTCAGTATTTGTAAGGCCTCGTGCACACGCTGAGCATTTGGTGGGTTTTTACCTCAGTATCCGTAAGGCCTCCTGCACACGCTGAGTATTTGGTGAGTTTTTACCTCAGTAACTGTAAGGCCTCGTGCACATGCTGAGTATTTGGTGAGTTTTTACCTCAGTATCCGTAAGGCCTCGTGCACACACTGAGTATTTGGTGAGTTTTTACCTCAGTATCTATAAGGCCTCTTGCACATGCTGAGCATTTGGTGGGTTTTTACCTCAGTATATGTAAGGCCTCGTGCACACACTGAGTATTTGGTGAGTTTTTACCTCAGTATTTGTAAGGCCTCGTGCACACACTGAGTATTTGGTGAGTTTTTACCTCAGTATTTGTAAGGGCTCGTGCACACGCTGAGTATTTGGTGAGTTTTTTCCTCAGTATTTGTAAGGCCTCGTGCACACGCTGAGTATTTGGTGAGTTTTTACCTCAGTATTTGTAAGGCCTCGTGCACACACTGAGTATTTGGTGAGTTTTTACCTCAGTATATGTAAGACCTTGTGCACACGCTGAGTATTTGGTGAGTTTTTACCTCAGTATATGTAAGACCTTGTGCACACGCTGAGTATTTGGTGAGTTTTTACCTAGTATTTGTAAGGCCTCATGCACAGGCTGAGTATTTGGTCAGTTGTTACCTCAGTATTTGTAAGGCCTCGTGCACACGCTGAGTATTTGGTGAGTTTTACCTCAGTATCTGTAAGGCCTCGTGCACACGCTGAGTATTTGGTGAGTTGTTACCTCAGTATTTGTAAGGCCTCCTGCACACGCTGATACTGCATTATAAGAAACAGGCTATTATGCCCTGAATGCCCCTGTACACAGAATAAATAACTTATAAAAATCTTGCACCCTGTATTCTAACCTGTTACCGGTTCGAAATTCTTGCTTGCAGATTGGTCCATTCAGCCTCTCCTCACCGTCTGACAGCCTCTTCTTCTGAATGATATGGATCACGCCTTTGTTATCCACATCCCACTTTCCCATCTCACGTCTGTGCAGATGACTCTCCAGCTTGCGCAAACAGACCGTGCTCTGCCCTACTGCAGCTACAATGTAAAACTCATCTACTCATGCGCGAACCGCAGGGGTCTCTGCACATGGCTCCAGGCTCCCAGTCTGCTGCGTGTAATGTATGGTGACATCACTGAGATTTTAAAATTGTAGGATAATCCCATGATGGAGCACATTGCACCTGCACAAGCCGGAGAGGTATGGGCGTAGCGTAGGCAATGGGAAAATTGGACGTGGTCACGTGGATAACGCAGGTGACAGGAGGCGTTATCTACATCATGCAACAGAAGACTCTGTCGGACCGCGAGGAGGCGGGACGGACCGATCTGCAAGCAAGTCCATTGGACCAGTAACAGTTGATTATCATTCAGGGTGCACGCCGTTCGAGATATTTATAAGTTATTTATTCTGAGTATAGGGGCAGTCAGGGCATAATAGCCTCCTTCTAATGGACTGTTCAATACTATGGCTTAAAGTGTTATTTTTTTCCTCCTAACTGAAGGGTAAATTGACTAAATCAATGGATATTTGACAGGTTAGAGTTTCACTCAGCAACTATTTTTCTGGAATAATCTATTTCAGGTATATGATAACCTCCGTCACATGACTCCCGCGACCCCGTCACATGACCCCGTCACATGACCCCCGTGACCCCGTCACATGACCCCCATGACCCCGTCACATGACCCCCATCACATGACCCGGGGGGGGGGGGCACAGAGTCTGAACAGCCCCGGGCCCTGGCTACCCTTAATCCACCCCTGAGTGTGACATCCATGTGACCTATGCCTCTATACTATCCCCCTGCCCTACAGAGCATCTCGCCTACACCTCTATACTATTCCCTTGTATTGCATGACATCTCACCTATACCTCTATACTATCCCACTGCCCTGCAGAGCATCTCACCTACACTTCTATACTATTCCCTTGTATTGCATGACATCTCACCTATACCTCTATACTATCCCACTGCCCTGCAGAGCATCTCACCTACACTTCTATACTATTCCCTTGTATTGCATGACATCTCACCTATACCTCTATACTATCCCACTGCCCTGCAGAGCATCTCACCTACACTTCTATACTATTCCCTTGTATTGCATGACATCTCACCTATACCTCTATACTATTTCACTGCCCTGCAGAGCATCTCACCTACACTTCTATACTATTCCCTTGTATTGCATGACATCTCACCTATACCTCTATACTATCCCACTGCCCTGCAGAGCATCTCACCTACACTTCTATACTATTCCCTTGTATTGCATAACATCTCACCTATACCTCTGTACTATCCCACTGCCCTGCAGAGCATGTCACCTACACCTATACTGTTCCCTGTTCTGCAGAGCATCTCACCTACACCTCTATACTATCCCCCTGCCCTGCAGAGCATCTCACCTATAATTCTTTATTATCCTACCCTGTAAAGCATCTCACCTACAATTCTATGTTATTCTCCTGCCCTGCAGAGCATCTCACTTACACCTTTATACTATCCCCCAGTTCTGCAGAGCATCTCACCTACACCTCTATACCATCCCCAATCTTGCAGAGCATTTCATCTACACGTCTATACTATCCCACAGTTCTGCAGATCATCTCACCTACACCTCTATACTATCCCACAGTTCTGCAGATCATCTCACCTACACCTCTATACCATTCCCTGTCTTGCAGAGCATCTCACCTGCACCTCTATACCATCCGCAGTCCTGCAAAGCATCTCACCTACACCTCTATACCATTTCCTGTCTTGCAGAGCATCTCATCTGCACCTCTATACCATCCGCAGTCCTGCAAAGCATCTCACCTACACCTCTATACCATCCCCTGTCTTGCAGAGCATCTCACCTGCACCTCTATACCATCGTCTTGCAGAGCATATAACCTAAAATTCTATATTATTCTCCAGCCCTGTTTTCCTGTTGGCATTCATGTCTGTGGGTATTTTTCACATATCAGATGAACATCCTCACCTTGCACCTCAAATATCAGAGATCTGAAACTTTGTGATACTGCAATTAGCATTTTTCCGTGTGGGCAATTTTCCGTGTGGGCAATTTTCCGTGTGGGCAAATTTCCGTGTGGGCAATTTTCCGTGTGGGCAATTTTCCGTGTGGGCATTTTTCCTGTGGGCAATTTTCTGGTCACCGTGTATGCGTGTATGTGAGTATGTGCATGTGTCTGAGTGTATATATGTATGTGTCTGTATGTGGGTGTATGCGTGTGTGTATGTGTGTGTGTCCACATGTATATGCCTGTGTGAATATGCGTGTGTATGTGCATATGTTTAATATGTATGTGTGTATTTGAAGGTGCGTGTGTTATGTATGTGTATGTGCGTGTGTGTGTATATTTGTATGTCTGCACCCACCACACTAGGAGACTCTGAGGTGGGGTTTGTAGCTTCAGTGACCCGGCGCCATATTGGGAGACCCGTCACTTGTGTATCTTAATATGGCTTCCGGCAATACTTCTGGTCAGTGCAGTGGATTGTGGGATTCGGCCTCGTACAGATGGAAGTGGATGACAGACACGGCAAGGCAATTGAGTAAGTAGAAACACTGGCAATTAAAATTAGAGAACAGCACCCAATCTTATTAATGTTAATTACATTGTGGTTTCCTATGTGAAAATATCCTAACATGAGTATAATAGCAGTATTTTAGGCTTATTTCATAAATTGAATATATTCTAAAAGACAGAATAATAATATAAATGAGATGAATGATAAAGACACCGATCAAAATTAGAGAACACTTTCAAATACCTGCAGGTTATTGGTGTTAATCTGGCACCTGGTGCTAATTTCCTTAATTATCTGGCAAATCCTATTTAACTGGCAGCCTAACTTTCCAGATTGCACTCATTTTGCGTTCCAAAGTGACTGAAACCCTCCGGCAGCAGGTTGTCCAGATGAAGGCCAAAGTGGTCACCCCATCAGCCATAGCAACAGAAGTTGGTCACTCCAAGACTGTGAATTCTAGAATATTTCATCTTTACAACATCGCAAACTCTTTCAAGTCCCCCAAGAAGGCGGGTCACCCTAGAAAGACAAATGTAAGAGAAGACAGGATAATGCGGAGAATCTCCATGGGTTATAGTTTCAACACTGCAGCTGGTATAGCTCGCCAGTTCAGCACTGAACAGGGTAAGGATCTGTCTCATCATACAGTGTCACAATGTTTAAGAGCATTTGGTCTGAAAGCCCACTCTGCAGTGACCAAACCCCTCATTAGCAGAAAGAATCAAAAGGCTAGAGTCACCTCTGGTGAGGAACACGTTGTGTGGACATTGAAGTGGTCCACAATTCACTTTAGTGATGAAAGCAAGTTTAATTTATTTGGGTCTGATGGGAAACATTACGTTCATCGACCAATTGAGTAAAGACTCAACCCAAAGTGTGTAAACAAGTCAGTGAAAGGTGGTGGAGAAAGTGTCATGGTTTGGGCAATGTTTTCTGCTGCAGGGGTTGGACCTCTCATACAGCTACATGGCAGAGTGAATGCAAGTGTGTATCAGAACCTTCTTCAATAACACGTGGTTCCTTACTTGTGTTCAGCGCTCAATCAGCCAGCAGTTTTAATGCAGGGCAATGCCCCCCATCACACAGCAAAATGGGTAAAGCAGTTCCTTGATACAGAAAACATAGAAAACATTCAAACAATTAAATGGCTGCCCAGATTCCTGATCTAAACCCAATAGAAAACCTCTGGAAAATCCTTGGTGACAGAGTTATGCCAAGAAACCCACAACAGTTACAGAACAGTGGAAGAGCATGTAAGAAGAGTGGAGCAAAATCCCCCCAGAACAGTGTGAGAGACTAGTGATGTCCTGTGGCCGCAGATGTGCTGACGTCATTCACAGCAAAGGCCTGTGCACTTCCTAGTGATTGTTGTGAGTTGTAAGCTTCACAAAATGTAGTTTTAATCTTTCTCTGTCTACAGTCATTGCTGTTCTCTTATTATGATCATCACATTTTGTGTAAAATAAAGGTTTTAAGTTGATAAACTTTGGTTATTTTGTAAAACCCTGTTCTAGTGGCTGGTGCACCCCTTACATAAAAAACGCCAAATGTTCATCAATGTAGATTACATTCTGTCTGAATAAATCAAGTGATCATACATTGTTCTTTAATTCTAATCACCAGTGTATAAATATCTGCTATATAAAAGCCCTATCCAGTTTGTGTGTCTATAAGCTTGTCCTGAAACAGCGCCACTTATGGGACATCGTAAATCGTGTACATTGGAAGTGCACTGAGATACAGGCTGATTTTCTGCTAAGGGAAAAAAAAACCTCTATATATCTGAGTGTCTAGCGAGTGTGACGAGCTTTGTGTGACAGAGCAAGTGCGACAGAAGTAAGTGTGTGACTTGTGATTCAGTGAGGAGGTGTTTGGGAATCCTGCAACAAATACCTGTGTGAATTGCTGACTGTTTGTTTTTTTTCACCTTTTAATTTTATTGGGCTTTCTTATCTTTCTTTTCTCTCTACAAGTTTATAGTCTCTTATTTTACTACCTGTAAGTTAAAGGGTTAACTACTTGCACTTAAAACCTGTGGTGTAGCTATACTTACAAGGGGTTAATTAAGGGTGGGGGTGCATAATTAAGGGTTTATAAGAAGCAGCTGGTTGGGGCTTCCAGTCCCTTGGAAGTGCACTGAGATACAGGCTGATTTTCTGCTAAGGGAAAAAAAACCTCTATATATCTGAGTGTCTAGCGAGTGTGACGAGCTTTGTGTGACAGAGCAAGTGCGACAGAAGTAAGTGTGTGACTTGTGATTCAGTGAGGAGGTGTTTGGGAATCCTGCAACAAATACCTGTGTGAATTGCTGACTGTTTGTTTTTTTTCACCTTTTAATTTTATTGGGCTTTCTTATCTTTCTTTTCTCTCTACAAGTTTATAGTCTCTTATTTTACTACCTGTAAGTTAAAGGGTTAACTACTTGCACTTAAAACCTGTGGTGTAGCTATACTTACAAGGGGTTAATTAAGGGTGGGGGTGCATAATTAAGGGTTTATAAGAAGCAGCTGGTTGGGGCTTCCAGTCCCTTGGAAGTGCACTGAGATACAGGCTGATTTTCTGCTAAGGGAAAAAAAAACCTCTATATATCTGAGTGTCTAGCGAGTGTGACGAGCTTTGTGTGACAGAGCGCAAGTGCGACAGAAGTAAGTGTGTGACTTGTGATTCAGTGACTTTGGATTAAGGGAGTTTGGAAGGGAGGACTTACTGAATTGCTGGTTGTATTTTATTAATACTTTGCATTTCTTTTTACTTATCATTTCTGTCTGGTGCAATCCCCATTAGGAAATGAGCTCCATGATTGGCAATGCCATCCAGTGTACATCTTGCCACATGTATGCATTCCTTGACCAGCCGGCCGAGGGTGCATACTGCTGTGTGAGATGTGAGTACGTTGTGCATTTGGAAGCCCAGATACTGGATCTAAATGAACGACTGACAACGCTGAGATCCATAGACAATATGGAAAGGAGTCTGCTGCTCACTGAACAGCTGCTCAATGGGATAGATGTGGGGGAGGATGGTACTATGGAGCCTCAGGACCATGAGGTAGCTAGCTGGGTGACAGTTAGAAGGCGGGGTAGAGGGAAGGGTGCCAGGGAGGCTAGCCCTGATCTGGCACACCCCAATAAATTTGCTATGTTGGCAGATGAGGGGGGTGTGAGTTCAGGTACAGCACTGCTGCAGCAGGGCATGACCTCTGAAAGCCAGAGGAGTGTCTGCTCCAGTAAGGGGGAAAACAGGAGAGTAGGGCAGGCCAGACAGGTGCTGGTAGTGGGGGACTCAATTATTAGGGGAATAGATAGGGCAATCTGTCACAAAGACAGGGATCGTCGAACAGTGTGCTGCCTACCTGGCGCTCGAGTCCGGCACATCGCTGATCGGGTTGACAGATTACTGGGAGGGGCTGGTGAGGACCCAGCGGTCATGGTGCACATTGGCACAAATGACAAAGTTAGAGGTAGGTGGAAGGTCCTTAAAGATGATTTCAGGGAATTAGGCTGCAAGCTTAAGGCAAGGACCTCCAAGGTAGTATTCTCTGAAATACTGCCTGTACCACGTGCCACACCAGAGAGGCAACGGGAGATTAGGGAGATAAATAAGTGGCTCAGGAATTGGTGTAGGAAGGAGGGGTTTGGGTTCCTGGAGAACTGGGCCGACTTCTCTGTTGGCTACAGGTTCTATGCTAGGGACGGGCTGCACCTCAATGGGGAGGGTGCAGCTGTGCTGGGGGAGAAAATGGCTAGAAGGTTGGAGGAGTGTTTAAACTAGGGATTGGGGGGGAGGGTATTCATTGTATAGGAGGGGAAGATAGTGTAAACAGTAACCTGGGCACAAGTAATAAAATTGGGGGTGGCATGGGGGGTGGGGTTAGAACAGTCAATCTAGTAGGAAGGAATAGAGGTAAAGAGAGATGCATAAAGTGCATGTTCACTAATGCCAGAAGCCTCACCAACAAAATGGAGGAATTAGAATTGATTTTGTTGGAAAATAATTATGACATGGTGGGGATTTCAGAGACTTGGCTGGATGAGAGTCATGACTGGGCTGTTAATTTACAGGGCTATTGTCTGTTCAGAAATGACCGTACAAATAGGCGAGGAGGAGGTGTATGTTTATACGTAAAATCATCCTTAAAACCCATCCTGCGTGATAATATAGGTGAATCTAATGGAAATGTAGAGTCTCTGTGGGTGGAGATAAGGGGAGGGGGAAAAAATAATAAATTACTGATAGGGGTTTGTTATAAGTCCCCAACAATAATGGAAGTGGAGGAGAATATCCTCATAAAGCAAATAGATGAAGCAGCGACTCAGGGAGAAGTCATTATTATGGGGGACTTCAACTACCCTGAAATACATTGGGGATCAGAAACCTGCAGTTCTAGCAAAGGTAATAAGTTTTTGAAAACTATAAGAGACAATTACCTTTCACAACTGGTTCAGGACCCAACAAGAAGGGGGGCACTGCTGGACCTAATATTAACCAACAGGCCAGACCGCATATCAAATATACGGGTTGGAGGTCACTTGGGTAATAGTGATCATAACTTAATAAGCTTTCAAGTATCCTTTACTAAGACGTGTAGTAGAGGGGCCACAAGGACACTAAACTTCAGGAAGGCAAATTTCCAACGGTTGAGAGATGATCTTAGTGCAATAAACTGGGACGATGTCCTGAGACATAAAAGTACACAACACAAATGGGAGATGTTTATTAGCATCCTGAATAGGACCTGTGCACAATATATACCCTATGGGAATAAGCATGCTAGAAATAGGAGGAAACCACTATGGCTAAATAAAGCGGTAAGAAGTGCAATATGTGACAAAAAGAAAGCATTTAGGGAATTAAAGCAAGTAGGTAGTGATGAAGCATTAAATAAATACAGAAAATTAAATAACATTTGTAAAAAGCAAATCAAGGCAGCAAAGATTGAGACAGAGAGACTCATTGCCAGAGAAAGTAAAAAGAATCCCAAAATATTTTTTAACTACATAAATAGTAAGAAACTAAAAAATGATGGTGTTGGCCCCTTTAAAAATAGTCTGGGTGAAATGGTGGATGAGGATGAGGAAAAAGCAAATATGCTAAATGACTTTTTTTCAACAGTATTTACACAAGAAAATCCCATGACAGACAATATGATCAGTGATAACAAAAATTCTCAATTAAACGTCACCTGCTTAACCCAAGAGGAAGTACGGTATCGTCTAAAAATCACTAAAATTGACAAATCCCCGGGCCCAGATGGGATACACCCCAGAGTGCTGCAGGAATTAAGTACTGTCATAGATAGACCATTATTTTTAATATTTAAAGATTCCATAATATCAGGGTCTGTACCACAGGACTGGCGTATAGCAAATGTGGTGCCAATATTCAAAAAGGGGACAAAAACTGAACTTGGAAATTATAGGCCAGTAAGCTTAACCTCTACTGTGGGTAAAATCCTAGAGGGTTTTCTAAGAGATGCTATACTGGAGTATCTGAACAAAAATAACCTCATGACCCATTATCAACATGGTTTTACGAGGGACCGTTCCTGTCAAACTAATCTAATAAGCTTCTATGAAGAAGTAAGTTCTGGACTGGACCAAGGAAATGCAGTGGATGTGGTGTATATGGACTTTTCAAAAGCTTTTGATACGGTGCCACACAAAAGGTTGATACATAAAATGAGGGCAATGGGGATAGGGGAAAATATGTGTAAGTGGGTTAAGAACTGGCTTAGTGATAGGAAACAAAGGGTGGTTATTAATGGAACACACTCAGAATGGGTCACAGTTAACAGTGGGGTACCACAGGGGTCAGTGTTGGGCCCGCTCCTATTTAATATATTTATTAATGACCTTGTAGGGGGCATACAGAGTAGAATCTCAATATTTGCAGATGACACTAAACTCTGCAGGGTAATCAATACAGAGGAGGACAATTTTATATTACAGGAGGATTTATGTAAACTAGAAGCTTGGGCTGCTAAATGGCAAATGCGCTTTAATGGGGATAAATGTAAAGTCATGCACTTGGGCAGAGGAAACAAAGGGTATAATTATGTGCTTAATTATAAAACACTGGGCAAAACTACCACTGAAAAAGACCTGGGTGTATGGGTAGATGACAAACTCACATTTAGTGGCCAGTGTCAGGCAGCTGCTGTAAAGGCAAATAAAATAATGGGATGTATTAAAAGAGGCATAGATGCTCATGAGGAGAACATAATTTTACCTCTATACAAGTCACTAGTGCGACCACACTTAGAATACTGTGTACAATTCTGGTCTCCGGTGTATAAGAAAGACATAGCTGAACTAGAGCGGGTCCAGAGAAGAGCGACAAAAGTTATTAGAGGACTAAGGGGTCTGCAATACCAAGACAGGTTATTAAACTTGGGGTTATTTAGCTTGAAAAACGAAGGCTTAGGGGTGATCTTATAATAATGTACAAATATATGAGGGGGCAGTACAGAGACCTTTCTAATGATCTCTTTACTCTTAGGCCTGAGACTGGGACAAGGGGGCATCCTCTACGTCTGGAGGGAAGAAGGTTTAATCATAATCACAGACGTGGATTCTTTACTGTAAGAGCAGTGAGACTATGGAACTCTTTGCCACATGATGTTGTAATGAGTGAGTCACTACTAACATTTAAGAAGGGCCTGGATGCCTTTCTTGAAAACTATAATATTACCAGTTATATATACTAGATTCTTTGATAGGGCTTTGATCCAGGGAATTAGTCTGATTGCCGTATCTGGAGTCAGGAAGGAATTTTTTCCCCCAATGTGGAGCTTAGTGTTGCCACATGGGGTTTTTTTGCCTTCCTCTGGATCAACATGTTAGGCTATGGGTTGAACTAGATGGACTTAAAGTCTTCCTTCAACCTTAAAAACTATGTTACTATGTTACTATGTTACAGTTAAACTGGAATGTGAAGAAGCCAATGAGTTTGGTTGCTCAAAGATAACAGCACCACCTATAGGACATCTGTGACATGGGAGCCCACTCGCCGCCTGGGACCCTGGCTGCAGTGCAGGCATTGATTATCGCATGTATCTGGGTCCACTTTGTCATATCCTTGGGGTGAATCCATCCTGCTGCACTTCCTTCCATGTGTTCCACTCTGGAATGCGGGCTGGTGCCATGGCTCCTCAGCGTTCAGGGGGAAAGAGATGTTGCATGGAGTGAGTGAGACAGTGCACAATGAGGGAACAGAGAGCGCACATGTGGTGCCCCACTGGTCAGTATGCCACAGTAGGGGTACTACACCCACAAGTGAGTGTGCAGTTATTCCTGTCACAGGAGAGAGTAAGGTTTGCAAGTGGATCCCATCCAAGTACTCCCACACTTAACCTGGG